>VXBB01006145.1:343502-410611 GCA_013399915.1 Illadopsis cleaveri
GTATTTCTTGTTTTCTCTTTACCCTCTATGAATCCCTTTTGTATCCCTGGATTCACAACCCCCCCTCCCTCAAAACAACAAACTGATCAAGCCAAAAAATCCCACAAATCATAATACTTCCAATTATTATTTATATAAAATCCTTATCTTTCTGTCTGGAAGTCAGCTTAAGTTGCGAAAAAACTTTCCTTGAGCCTCACCAGAAGAATAACAAATTTTCTACGTTTACCTGCACATTTCTTGCATTAAAAAAAAAAAAAAAAGAAGTAAATATTTCCTTTGCCTTCTGCAATTTTTTATCCCAATAGAAAATTGTGCCATAGTGAATAGAGTAGCAGAATCACATAGGTGGTTGCTACTTTACTTGTGCACCATCCTGAAACTGCTTTATGCAAGGCCCACAACAAGAACTGTAGTATTATAAACCTCATGCAAAAACTTTTGATGCTTGACAGATGCACTTCTTGCACAAGAGTCATTGCTTGCTTTTCTAATCTAATTGTAAGCAAGGTAAACACAGTGGTGAACACAACTGTTGAAACCTTCAAAGCAGAAACTCTCAGCAAAAAAATTCAGCTGAAACTTTAAAATAATTTTGCTGGTCATGAAATAGGTTATTCCCAATAAAAAATCAGTTTAGTTTAACAAAAAAAAAGAATGTAACCGAAAGGCTACTTTTCTCCCTCCTCTGTATTTAAAGCCTTACAATAATATTTCTGTTTCTCCACTATTTGAATTTTCGTTGTATATGTGGCATCTGCTGGCAAGTTGGTATGAGACTCTGAGACACTAGGAAAGAATCAAACCTTTTTTAGTGTCTGCATCCCAGCTCCCAATGCCTGAGCAAACATGCCATTGTACGCACAGGGTCCCTAGTGAGAAACCCGGCTCCAGGAGAGAGTCCTTCCCACTGCAAGGTTTTGTGGTGAAATTTATGAGCCTGTCACTCTATCAGTTGAAAGGGTTTCCGTTTTTGGCCTAATGCTGGGAGTTTAATATCTAAAGATTTGGAAAGGAAGTGATTTGTTTCATTTTGCTTAGGCCTTTATGTAGCTGAATTATATTTCAGCAATCCCCAGTATCCATAGCTACAGTACTTTCCCACTGACACAGCGGTACTTCCTGATAAAGTTTCCCCTATAACTCAGCCAGCAAGCTTGTCTGAACTCCAGCTTCTGTTTCTCCAGTTAAAGCTAATTACACTTATATGGCACTGGGCTTTCCACTTCCTTCTTTTCTTGGGGTGCACAATTGCCAAGGAGATCTATATTTGCCAGGGAAAAAAATATCCTGAATGTTGGTGCCAATTAACAAAACAAATATGTTGCAACTTAATGAGTACCCAGCAGCTCAAACCTGATCTTGCTCAATGGAAAGGTGATGTAGAAGTAAATAAATGGCAGTGCTTAGCCACTGGCAGAAGGGGAGAGCATTTTGTTTTACCAGGGAATGCATTTCTGCTTTGCTCTACTTAGTAGGACCATGCACTTTCTCCCCTTCAGACCCTGCCCACAGTGCCTAATTAATTCACATCAATTTTGAAAGAATACATGATTAGCTGTCCTAGGGCTAAGCAGTAGCATATTGAGTCACACACTAGAAGGCCTACTTTGGGCACTGGCTCAGGATGGCAGGATCCATGCCAACATAAGAAGCTAAATTGGTTGCAGGGCAGGGGGTGGGGGGCTTGCCAACTAACTGCCTCGCCTCATGGCACCATCTGCCAATTTGTAGACTGATGTTGGCATCAGATCTGAAAGAGCCACTTATCCACTTGCACAGCTATAGGCCACAAGAGTGAAAGGAGAAACGTTTGAAAATAAAAAGGAAGTTGACTAAAAAGCGCATCTCGTCTAGCACAATGCCTGTCAGGTTACTGTCTACAGTACTTTATCATCAGATATGGATATTTTTTAAGAAAATAAGAAGCTAATCCATGATAAGCATATCTTTGTACCTGAGATTGCAAACAACATAAGGTTATTGCTCCCAGATGTAGTTACCTGCTTCGTGCATACAATGGCACCTACAAAACTAAAACCTCTCTAATTTACCCTGTGTGAATTATCTTCCAAAGCCAAAAATTAATTCTTTGCTGATGTAGTCTACTTTGGGCCTTCAAAAGTAGACAGAAAAGTAGAAGGATGTTCTTAAAAGGATGTAAATTAATTTCCAACTTACTTCAGGGGTAACCTGGATAAGAACCAAGCATTTAATGAATGATATTATTTTCTTCAAAATCATTCCTTCTCTTAGGGTCTACTTCAATTCAACATTATGTCAACAGGATCTTAGCATCTTGCACCTGGCCAGGAATTCTTCATCCTTTTCAATCAAACAAGGAAACTGAACCTAAGATTCTGAGATGCTGATTACTGTGTAATGATTTTTATATTGAGTTCAATTAAATCCTATCATATTGAGAGAAAAATAAAAAGTGTTGATACTAAAGGCACAATCACCAACTATTAAAAAGAAAATTTACTCACAAAGAAATAAGAAAACTAATATTATATTGTTTAGATGCTCCATTTATAACTAGACATGATTCTAACCCTGACTTCATCTGACATGGCCTTTAACAGATTTTATACTAAAAATCTGAGTATTCTTCTTCTCTTTGTAGCCCCTATGAAACTATATCAGCAAAAGAAGGGAATGACTGGAGTGAAAAGAGAATGTGAAGGAGTCTAAAATAATGTAAAATCAGAGAAAACATTTTTTTTCTTGCAATTTCTTATTGTAGAAGCTCAAGAGAAATCCTGTTTGTCATTGGCTTTCTCCGGAACATGGTGACAGATCCATTTAGTTGCATAAATATGCATAAATATGCATAAAGTAGCTTGAGATCAGTAGGTCCTACCACCTTTTTATTCCCCAGAATAAAAAGAACTGTGAAATTCTATCTGAAAGAGATAGGACATATTCCATCTCCTTCTCCTGTCCTGAAAAAATCCTATGGTTTTATAGAATTACATTTCCTAGTTTTGATTACTGAAATGTCCTGGTTGCACTCTTGGGCCGCACATGGCTGGATAAGATCCAATACTCCCCTGAAGTGTGCACAGGCAGATCTGATTAATATTTAGGATCCCACCAAGAAAAAGGAAACCTTCCCTCATGTGGAGGCACTGTGAGAGTTCTGCACCACTCCATGAGGGGAGGCTATACAGCTCATACTTCTAGTTGACACCTTACCCATAAATTGGCCCCCAGAGGCCTTTGGTAACTGTCTTAAATTAGAGCAGCCTAGAGCAAAGTGCCTGAGGCTGCTTTCATTTCCAACCTTACTGATCCAGCACTAGGAAAGTCCTGGGACTACAGAAAAACAAAACCACCTTTGTATAGTCTCCATCCTGCAGTGAGTGCTGAAATAACCACTCAAAACTCAGTGAAGGATTTTGGAATCTAGATAATAAAACAGAATTCCAGACCACTCTTCATTGCCCTATATTTTCCTTTTAATGATTTTTATACATGATAATGTAACCAAAATGCACCAAAAAATCTGGATACCTTGAATTTGATGTTCTGCCATCTGCTATCCCACAGTTCATTTTGTGTGCATTCTATCATGTCACACTTCATGTATATTATTTATTAATTAGTAAAGGTTTTTTCTGTGTTTTATGCTATACTTTACCTGGACCTATTTACTATGCTGGTTAGAGCTTGTGGGCATGTGTCCCAGGAGGATAACATTTTCTTCCTAAGGTATTACGTTAAACCTATTAAATTATTTTCAAAAGACATTCAAAATGGTGGGAAAAGGAATGTAGCCTCTTTAATAATAAATGATAAGTATCAATACTTAATGGAGTAAAAGATACATCTTGTCTACGTTGCTGCTTACAGGAAAATGGATGATGTTAATCTACACTAAGTTACCTAGAGAATAGTGAAACTGGTGAAAAGTACAAAAGTATAATATGGTGAATTATTTCAACTCAAATATGTTATACACTGGAGAGTGAGTTCTTGCTAAATCAGGTAGAACAAATAGATTTTTTTTTTCAGACTTATCAAGGAGTTTGGAGGAACCAACAAACATCTCTGAATTTGGGTGAAACTGACTGTCACTGAGATGAGAGGACCAAAGCAAGATATATGCCGTTTATTTTAGAAAACATAAGAAAGTTATTGAAGTGAAAATTCTTACAATTAAGAGACAGGAACTTCACTAATGCAATTATTTTGTCCAATAGTGTTTAACAGGAAAATCTTACTGACAAGATTTTTGTCTTAAAGATCAAACCAAATAAAACTAAAATTAGCAGAATAAATTCAAAGTGAGGGAGAAAACAGCAATGTGGAAGCAAACAGGTTATGGTGCGATGAAGGTGTGCATGTGACCCGAGAAGAAAGTTAGTCTAAGCAGTGACAAAGCACTCCTCACACAACTCCTCTGTGCTTTCCCAATTGCAGCACATATGGTCCTCTATCAGAGGGTCTCAGAACAGCGGGTTAGTTTACATACCATATGTATGCAATTGGTAGGCACAACGGGGTTGCGTTAAGGTTATTGCATCTGCCCTAGTTCGGAATTCCCTTGTATTTTTAGGTTTACATCGGACAGTAATGTTATTTTAACAGCTTTTGTGTTAAATTTCACATGTTTTTTTAAACAACATTATAGCTTCCTTTATTTTCTTTTTTATTAATTTTGACTTTGTAATAGGGACTCTGGAGACCTAAAATTGAAACACGTTGTAGAATGATGGCTTTTGGAAGTTCCAAACTCCAAGGAATGTATGTCAGCTAAACTTTCTGCTGTCTCATTGCTGCCTATTTAATTGAGTACCCAGTATTTTTCATTTCAAATATTTTGAGAGTGAGTGTGATCTGCAGATTTTTTATAGAAGAATTCTTGGAAATATTTTTTTGTTCTGAATCTCTATCCAAAATTATTTGTCTTTGGGAGTTCAGTAATATGAAAACGAGCAGTTTTGTTTGGACAATTCAGTCACCAATTATATCTATTTTGTACATAAAGAAACCCTTGCAATCATGTTGGACATGATTTAATCCTCACAGTCAAGTTGGATATTTTACAATATAATCAAAAATTCATCATCTACCAGTAATTTCAATGGCTGCCTAAAATATTAATGGCAAATGTGTGGTGCTTAGGGAAAAATACGTAAGATATATGGATGACACGAACATGTATTTTAGCAAAACCTTCATTATGAAGTAATTCTGCACTGTTTTTACTCCTTTGTAATCAGAATTCCTGTAAAAAAATTGGAATGATCTGGAAAGAAGGGGTTAATGCTCTCCAATATACACACAAGTTTTCTGCTAATAGTGTATCTGTTGCTACATTTAACTTTGTATTTATCCATAGTATGTTATCCACCACCCTGCACAGGAGACAAGGAGTGCTCTAATATTCATATTGCAAGGTGAAATACACTTCTTGTATCCATTACTGGAACAGTTTAAGCATTGGTTTACCTTTAACTTCCTAGTGCCAGGATTAATAATGTCTGGCAGATGCATTAATATGGTGAAAGCAACAGGAGATGGCAAGCCCGTTCACATAGCACATCTCAAGCATACCTTAAACTCTTTTATAAGTGCCTTTTATGGTAGACAAACAATGGAAAATTATTGTCCTTGTACTGAAAAGCTGTGGTTATTTCACTTTTCTTCCAAAGACCGTGATCTTCCGTAAAATTTAATGCAGGCCAGTAGTGTATTTTTTTAAAAGGAAAAGTAGGAAATAATTGGAAATTCCATGGCTCATGATAATTTCATAGCTCATGATAACTGGCTAGGAAGCTACTGAAACTGGGAAATACAGTGCAGGTAAAAATCACCCTCCAGGACATACCACAGAATATGTGAATGTAAAGAGCACTAGGGCTTTGCGGTTAATCAGGTCATCTGTTCTTATGAGATTGCAATCTCTGAAAAGGAGACTTTCCTACATGGCATAGTTTGTCAGATTCAAAACTGGAGGAAATTATGTAGGAGTCTGATTATTTAAATTATAGCTACAAATAGAGTTTATATAAGGACCACCAACAGACCTAATTATTTTAGATTAACCCAGAAATTATAGAAATATATATTAAAAGGTAATGACAGTTATCTGGGTTCTGTGTTTTAAACTCCTGTGAAGTCTGTCAACAAAAGCCAACTCAAGCATGAGCAAGCATTCTGAATACAGGAAGAAAATGCCACTAAAGTCAATGAGCAGAGTATTGTAAGTTTAAACAGAGATACCTTTAATGTGGAGAAGCAAAACAAAATCCCCAAACTTTGACAGCCTTAGAGATCAAAGATCTATGCAGTAGTTCTGTAAAGTATTGAGTGCTCCAAAGTTTAAACATACATCTAAGAGGCAACAATTTCTGCATTGGATTTTATTGAGCAGAAACAGCTCCTAAAGTTAGCCAGTAGGAAAGTAATTAAATTTGTCAAAGGCCATGCACAGTTAAATTCTCTGGAGCAAATGAAGATTGTCACAATGAAACACTAATAAGGAATAAGGGAGATTTTTTATTATTATTAACATCATTCTGGGTAGAAAAATGAAAAATTTTAAACTTGTTAAATTGAGCTGACTATACCAAATGCTGCAACTTTGACCTTGTTGGTTACTTCAATTAAATTACTGTAGAATGCTGGAGATGTTCAACATGTTCACAAAGTTCACACTACGAAGTGTGATCATGACAGCAGTGATCTCAAGGCCTATTGCTTCAATGACAGAATAACAGGTAAAAAAAATAGAAAAATTGGTACTGTGGAACTTCGAATCAGGTCCTGGATCCTCTTGGAATTGACATAGTGTGGTCCTTGCCATGGATGTCTCTTATTCATATTACATCAAAGAGGATGTTAATAGCTCCTGGATTTCTCCCAAGGAAATCCCAAGCTGGACCATCACACAGTATCTACAAACTGTGTTCTACAGATTCTAGATACATATTCTTTATATATATTTCACAATTAGACTGATTTATCTGGAATACCTTTGAACTGAGCAGCACTTTAATTTTTAGAAGCCTTTCCTGATGTAACAATTTATTACATCAGGATAAGCTAAGCTAATTTATACTAAGAAATTTATACAGCAGCCCACTTAAACCTTTTCCAACAAATTCAGTTATTTTCCAAAAGTTAGATTGTATCTAATGTATTTGTTCCGTGTATTTTACCTGAATTTTGCAGGTAGGATTCATTGAGAATCAGTTTGCCAAAGAGACAGAAGCCTTAGGAAAAGACAGTGTAAAAGAAAATGTTAAGAGAATTTTATGGAAAAGAATAAATGTCCTATAGTTACCTTAAACAGCTTATACCTGCAGCTGTACCCATGGTAAGGGTAAAACAAGTGTTGTCTTGGTGGTGTACAGAATGCATTTTTACAGCTGTTACATGTCTGACTGGTCATAATGCCTTAGCAAGGGTAGAAATCCCAAACAACTACAGGGATATCTGCTGACTTCACAGGTATACGTTATTGAAGAAAAAAAGTAAATAATTTCCAGAATTATTTGCAACTGTTTTATGCCTCCCAGACCAATTGTTGAAGACTGTTTTGAAAAATGGCACATTTAAACTCTCAGCCGCTGTTTTGCACTGGAAAAATTACTTTTCCAGCATTTAAATTCCTTCTTTGGGATTTTTTTTTCTTATTTTGAACTTTTTTCTTACATTCCAGCATGCATTTAGCCCTTGGCAGATTGAAAGGTGTCTCTGTCAGGAAATATCATCTGAGGGAACACAAGATACTACACTGCACAAAAAAAAAAAGGTGTGGTGTAGGAGGAGAGAAAACATCAGAAGCATTGCAAAAATACCTTTTTGTTTTGTGTTCCACAGCTTTGAAACTTTTCAACAGCTTTGAACCATTAAAAAGTGTAACTTGCTGACAACTTTTTACATGGAATGTCAGCTTTGTGTGATTTGAAACAGCTGAGATAATAACTCCCAAATGAGAGGATTATAATACTGAAAGGAAGATAACTATGTATTTTACCAGCAGCACCTCTCTATTAATGACTAGTGTAGACCAATTGACAGAATAGCCAGCCTTTTATCTGTGCTCTTCTTAAGAGTTCATTTTTACTTGAGGTTGTTTTGGTTTTTGTTTGTTTGTTTTTTTTTTACTAAACTGAATGAACAACGTATCCTTGGAAATTTTATCAAGTTTATTTTGGCCCACATGCAACTGCAAACTAACTAAACCAAGACATGGTTTTTAAACAAATGTAGAGAAGATCATAGGATAGTAGAGATGTGTGAACTGAGAATGGTTTTTAAAGTTTGCCATGAGGTGTCAGCAGCTCTTTAATTTTCAGAAGCCTTTTTTGACATTAGTATCTCGCAGCAATTTACAGAACTATTTGCTCAAATTCTGTCAACAGTGTTGGAATATTTTCCGCAAATAATGATTTATATTTTAGAAATCCTTAAATATTTCTATATGGGTAACAGAGATGAGTTTGTATGTTTGTTATAAAGTCAGATATTCCTGCAAATAAGTTAGTAAATAAATGCAAAATATATTTGTAATGTTTTTCTTCTAATTAGCTCAGTTAATATACCTGCTGTTCATTATGTTTACTGCCTTCATTAAGTTGTGTATAAGTTCTGTAAAAACTTTAAATCTCACAATATTTAGAAAATCAGTAATAATATACATCAAGGACATCTTGGAGATATCATGTATAATAAACTTTAGAAACTACTACGAATTTTCAAGTTAGTATGTTAAATTTCATTGCAAATACTGTATCTTTAGGTTTCCCCAGGTGGCAATGTGTATTAAGAAATGAATGTCTATGTCTGGAAATGCTGTTCTTGTCATTTTTATTTTTGGGAGTTAATTTACCTGTTGAATGTAATACTTGTCTTGGGTTTAGGAATGCCTTCAGAGGGAAAGTAGAACTGGAGGAAAACCATGACAACTGTGTTTCTTAGTATAGTGGGGTCCAGTTAAAACTAACACCTTATCCAGACTTAAGAGATTAAATCAAAGGCAATATTCAGTTAAAATAGCTCCCACTACCTATCATTATATTCTCTCTGTGTCTCAAATACATTGAAAGGTAAGTAGAAATTGGTCTTGAAAAGCTGTATCCTAAAATGAATGTTTGCTGGAAAATGGAATATATTCCTGCACTAAACCCCTGGAAAATTGTAAGAATTGACCTTAAGTAGTATGGTTTTGCTTTCAGATGTTAGGATTTACCCTTCCTGCTAATCCTGAAAGTGCCTCTTAAATTTTGTAATAGACCTTACAGTAGTGCTATTCCACTGATCTAGCAAAAAAAAAAAAATCCATAATAATCTACAAACCTGAGCTCTAACATTCAAAGCAACCTTCAGTGTAGGAGGACTGACAGGTCATAGAATTCTGTGTGTGTGCTCAAACCTGCAGATTTCACCATAAAGGTTTGAGATAAACCAGGGTTTAGCCTGATGTAGGTGCTTCTTTCCCCTTAATGGTGGGTCATAACACCTGATCACCACATTTTTATTCTGAATTATATTTCATGAGAGTCAAGATGTGCAATGCGGGCAGAAAAAACTGCAATATGTTTAATCATTTTTCTTTCTCTTGAACACATGAGACAAAGAAAGGTGTGAGGAGGATGTGGCCTGAGCTGGCTAGTCTGTATTACTATCTAGCATGTGTGGAAAGTGATTTAAGATCAATAGGTCACACTTCACTTTGAAGTTCAGATACCACCACGTCTTTTTGAAAACATGATCCTGAAATGTGCTGAGCACCCTGGCTGAAGGCCAGGAAAACACATAAACACATGCTTAACTCTAATCATAGGACTAGGCCCCTTGTGTTAAAGTTGACATGTGCTGAAGTGTTGGTCTGGACTAGTGCCAGAAGGTTCAGCATCCTTCAGGATTGATTCCTCAGCCAATAAACTAAAGGCTGCAGCTTAACAGTAAGCCTAGGATTCTGTTTACATTTCCTGCTTGCATTTTAAAAATAAACCAGTAGTTGTTATACACATAAAGTCCTTGCTCCTTTGAGGAAATTGGTATAGATGGAGGGACAAAAGTACATTTCAATAGTTGCAAGCAATGAACAGGATGTTCACTTCATTTGGCTGTGTGCAAATCACCTCTTTCCCAAACAATCTCTTAATGACCTGCTAGCAGGAATCTATTCAATGTCCAACCGAGGTCTTGCTTTTAGGAGCTGGCTTTTGCAATTGCCTCAGGTGGCAGTGCACTGTTTCTGAACTTCCATAGCAGAACTTAACTTAGTTCCCACTGCTAAGTAGGTGATTTTGTCATTTGAAAATGGCCAAGCTTTCTTCTGATTGTTTCTGGTAGATGCAAAAGGTAAGAACTAACACTGAGGCTCACAAAAAATTGCAGTTTCTAGTGGGCTGAAATCCAGTCCAGCCTAGAAAGAGTTTGTATCTTTAAACTGTGAACACAGATGGTGGACCTGGGGTGCACAGTTATGAAATAAACTTTCAATAAAAGTGGAAGACATTTCTACGGGCAATTGTGCAAAATCAAACACAGATACAAACCTCCCCTATTTTGTCTCCAAGCTCTCATCCTCCCTATCATCCTTCTTTCACCATCAAAAAAATGTTCTGTACAAGGATTGCTGCAGTCAACAAAGTTCAAAATAAACATAGCTCATTGTCCAACTAAATTGAAACTAAAAAAAGTCCCTAATATGCTTACAGATTATGCTGGTTTCTCCCTGGTACATACAAAAGATTAGCTTAAATTTACTTTGGTTACTAAGAAAACCAAAGTTTTACTAGGTTACTAGGTTTACAAAGGTTACTAGGAAAACTCTTTTTGAATGTTTTTTTCAAAATAACTGGAAACCAAATCGAACAAGTTAAAAAACCCTATGTTATTGAATAATTTTTTAAGGTTTAACAAACTTAAAATTGTCTAATTGTTTTAGTTTGATAACTTTTTTGGCATTAAATACATTGGAGTATTATGAAAAAAAGCCATTCTAACTGACAGTAGGAATTATCTACTTCCATGTAAAATCTGTTGCTGCAAGATGTCTCTCTGTCAAACTTAATTTTATGAACACTAGAGTCCTTGAGACCATTAGATACTTATCAGACCGAACCAAAAGAACTTCCAGATGTTAATGGTCCAATTTTCGTGAATATGAGAATGAGAAATTGTTGCCTTAGTGGTAATGCATCCCTTTCTACAGTTTCCAAACAGTATTAAAAGAAGGATTCTTTATTATTGAATGTCTTTTTCTTTCTAAACCTTTATGGAAGTTACAGCTAAGCACTTGATTTTTTTTTTTAATTGTTGTTGTTGTTGTTGTAACTTAGTTATTAGCAAATAATAGAAAACCAGTAAATATTTTTTTGTGTCTGAGACATTACGCTCACTCTCAGTGGTTGAAATGTAGTTCAGAAGTCACATTTTATTTCTCGTTCTTCAGATGCATAATGGGAATTCCCTTTTCTAGCTTAATGTATTTTTGAATACTTGTCTAGTACCCAAACCTTTTGGTAGAATGTGGTGGGGGTAGATGATTTACAATATCCATTCCAGGCACATACTTATCTGCAGACTGTAAATTCTTGAGGGTACCCCTAATATTAGCACCTTAATTGTTAACAACTCATCATATTTAGGCTTCTCACTCCCAGGCCCAATTAGAATAAAATTATTGAATAACATGAGTTTAGTCCATTCACCCCACAGTGCTAGAAAATGACATCACCTTGCAGTTAATTCAGAGGCAGAACCCTAAGGAACAGACGGTGCTTTTGTGTCTTCTGTCATCCGTTTTGCCCCTTTGTACTGTTACTCCATGGCAGTGCCTGAAAAACACACATTGTATAACTGTACTTGGAATTTCTCCAGTGTTGCCAAGCTTCACAAGTAGAAGCACCACTGATTGCTTTGTTCTGGTATTGTTTTTGGGGGGAAGGGGAGCAGGCTGAATCAAAGATGGAATTTCTAAATTTATACAGATTAACTTGATCTGATTGTATGAAGGAAGTTATTTTAGAGCATTTCCTTTATTTTTCTTAAAAGAGTAGCCAAAAAGAATCTTTTACAGGGATCTTTTCCATATTCTGGTTTTGTTTAGCTGTCATCTGCTGTCAAAGGTGTTCAAACAGACCTGAACTATGAGTTGTGGCACTGTGGTAAACTGCCTCCTTTGGAAGATTTTTAGAAGCTTGTCTTTGAAGGTTTGGCCTTTAGCCTATGAAGGTCAAAACACATTTGGGAGCTTATATTATTTGTCACCAGAGAGAGGCTAGGGTAAACCTAGAAGCACATTTCTCTTCAGAATCCACATGATTAAAATTAAAATAGTATGTCTGGTATGTATACAGAAAAAAACCCACTGGATTTTCTTCTGTATTTTCAAATAGATCCAGCAGGCAATTAATCCAAAATAACATATATAATGTGTGTAATATGTTTGTATAAATATGTGTGTGTGTAGATCTGTATGTAAAAACATGCAAAATTTCCATGTCAAGAGATAACAGCATTAATATATTAGCCCAACAGAATTCTGCAGGCAAAGTCCTGATTCCATAAGTTTAAAGCCTGGGAAAGTTGTGTAGCCAGCTCCAATGGAAATGATGATTCAGAGACTTTTTTATCTACAAGTTAAAAAAAGTAACTTTGTCATAGGATATGGCTACAGAACTGATAACAAAACTCAGCACAAGAATGCCTCAGATGCACCTTTCATATACAGAGCAAACTTTAACTTTCAAATTTGATATCCAAAACACTGACAGAAAAGGATGCATTCTCCATGAACTGATCTATGACAAAAAAAAAAAAAAGAGACAATTATTCCACAAAAAGAATTTTTAGCATCATTGTCAATCACTCATTTTCAATCCTACTAGGACTGGTAGGAGAATATGAAGTCCTGTAAAACAAATATCCTTGCATTTTAAAGCAGTCAAAAATTTTATTGAAAATATAGAACTAGATTTTATTAGCGTGAGAGAAACCTGAATTGTCCCAATTCTGCATTAATTTTCTGTTCTATTCAGAAAACTATTAAAAGGATGTGGTAAACAAACCCAAAGATTTATTGTACTCTTATAGATACTAAAAGCTGAACCAATTCAAAACTCTGGATCTGATTCTCCATATCTGCACATATTAAAATGCAAAAGAAATTGATCAAGGTGAAGGAAAATTCTTCCTAAATTGATCCATAATATTTGTCATAAGATGTAATCTAGGATATTGGATGGCATGCAAGAGCTAAGGAGTCACTAACACAGAAAGAAGAGTTGTGTTATATTACATACTCTATCATTATTCTCTTATGTAGTTTAAAAAGTCATTTCCCTTTGTCTGTCTTGATTCTCTTTTTCCCCTTGTCTTTTCTGTATGGAATATAAACTTTTAGAGATTCGATTGGCAGTTTATATTTTGATATGCTAATATCAACCCTAGGACTCCAAGTGCTGGATCAAACTCATAACACCTGCATGATTTGAAACCCTCCTCCAGTAAGAACACACTCTAAAAGTATAGGTTTGGGTTTTGTTTGTTTTCTGGAATGATCTGGTACTAGTACACTGTATGTACACTAGGCCTCCTTTGGATGTTTGCATTTATTTGTGTTTTTTTCTAAAGGAAAATGTAGGTCCATTGAATAACACTGAGATTCACATCTGACATTTTTGACAGAGATTGTACAGTGTTGACAACTGTCATGTAAAATGGAAACAGGAAGAAAAAAATTTACTAACAGCTAATTAAACTGATCATCAGAAATAATTTCTCTTAAACAAAATTACAGAGTTTCATTCCCTTCTCACTCCCTCCCTTCTCTCCCTTCAGAGAAGAATCACCATTACACCTCTGGAAAGAGGTCTATTGTTCACACTTCATCAAAGGAGGATCAAACATTTTAAATCGTTCCTTTCGAAGTTAATAGTTTCCAGACGGCCATTAGTAGTTTCTTTTAAGTGAGAAAAGTGCTAGTACTGAAAATAAAAGCTAATTTCCAAATATTGCAAAAATTTTGTCTGTAATACCTAGTAGACAACTTTATTGGGACTTAAAAACAGTAGTATAGAAATCCTACAGAATTTTAATTGGATCTGGTCCTGTTTGACAGTTTTATTGACGATCTGGATGTAGGGATTGAGGACACCCTCAGTAGATTTGCAGATGATACTAAGATGGGTGAGAGTGTTGATCTCTCCAGGGAAGGAAGGCTCTACAGAGGGATCTGGACAGACTCAATCAGTGGGCCAAGAACCCAGAGTGAGGTTCACTAAGGCCAAGTGCCAAGTCCTGCATTTGGGTCACAGCAATCCCAGGCAGCATTACAGGCTGGGGCACGAGTGGCTGTCCAGCAGAAAGTGGTTTGGAAGTGCTGGTCAACAGCAGGCTCAGTGTGAGCCAGCAGTGGGCCGAGGTGGCCAAGGAGGCCCATGGCATCTTGGGCTGTATCAGCAGTAGTGGGGCCAGCAGGACCAGGGAAGTGACCAGCCCTCTGTACTCAGCACTGGTGAGGCCACACCTCGAATCTTGTGCTCAGTTTTGGGGCCCTCGCTGCAAAAGAGACATTGAAGTACTGAATTGTGTCCAGTGAAGGGCAACAAGGCTCGTGAGAGGTCCAGAGAACTTGTCTTTTGAGGAACAGCTGAGGGAGCCGGGTTTGTTTAGTCTTGAGGGGGCTCAGGGGTTTTGTCATCGCTCTCTACAACTACAAGAGAGAAAGTTCTAGTGAAGTGGGCTCGGTCTTTTCTGTTGTGCCAGTAGTGAGAGGACCAGAGAAAATGGCTTTGAGACAAGAGGTTCAGATTAGTTATTAGAAAAAAATTTCTCTTGTTATTGTAGTTGGACTTTGGAATAGGCTGCCTAGGGAAGTGGAGTCACCAACCCTGGAGGTGTTTTAGAGGCTCTTGGTGATGGTTTAGTGGTTTAGGGGTTATAGTGGTAGTGCTGGTTGATGGTTGGACTTGATGATCTTTAAATGTCTTTTCCAACCTTGATAATTCTATGATTCTGTGAAATACTGTCAAGTTATGGACATTTTGTGCTCAATATATTGTGCTCATTTTGATGTTTCTGTTGTGCTATTGCTTTCATTGCTCATATAAGAAATAATGTTCAGTAGGATGTTTTGTACATTTGCAGCTAAGTTAAACAGCATTGCCCCCCAGTCTGGATTTAGCAAAGTATTGTACCAAGTTGTAAATGCAAGCAATTGCATGATAAACATTTATTGAGAAGCAGAGTCTTTTTATGCATTCTTTCCATCCTTCTATGTTGCCAAGGTGACCATACAGAGATAAACCAGCTTAAAATGTAAATAACCATATCCCTGAATATTTCAAATTCAGAATGTCTACTGAGTAACATTAGAACTGTCAGACTTACATAAGTAATCGTATCTGAAAGATCCTGCAGCTTTTAGTTACATTTCCTTTAAGGTTATAGCCTCACAGGAAAGCAATCCACTGAATTATATTTTTCTTCCCATAACTTGGAATGCAGCAGTGTTCTGCTGTAGGAAACAAATTGTTCAGAAAACGTAAATCCAAGGTAAGACTCAGAATTGCTGTGATGTCATACTATGATGACAGCGTCTGACAACCAAGCTTTAGCTGATAACCTTCAATGTACAATTTTTACAGAAGTTCACCTGACTGTCAGCAACTGAACTGCCATCAAGCACTGGCTTAGGTTTTCTTTCAAACAATTTTCCATTTTTTCAGATTTCAGCTTTATGGAAACAAAATACTCCCCAAAAAGACATAACTGAAACATGTAGCTCCAAGGAGACTTCACAGCTGAAAGTCTCAAGGTCATTGTATTTGTTCTTCATATGCTGTATTACAAATGCCTTTAACTCAGTTAAAAGACCAATTTTCAGAGGCTAGTAGCTGAGAGAGAATATGTGCAGCTTCCAGAAAGGGAGCAGTGCTCTGGCACAAAAGCTCCACAAACTTTTACTAAAAATGGCAGAAGACTCCTAAAAATATTTTAAATACATTAAAAACTTAGTTTAAAGTCCCTACAGAAGAATCAATACTTTTCTTGTTTTTCAGATGCAGAAAAGTGTATTTTCCAAAAATCACACCGTAGTGATATGAATTCATATCTTTATGCTCTTTTAAAAATAACGACTCCTTATCATAGATCAGCCTGTAATGCAAGCAAGATAACACTGTTACTAGGCTTAATTTTTTTGGTGATTTCTGAGCTAATAAGTACTGCTCCTGAGGAATGGGCAGAGCATTCACAGCAATCAAGTTCTCACAAAGATATCATGTGAATTCAGGAAGCTAACTTATGCTTGCCTTTTAAGACCTGTGTAGCATGGAATAGAGCAAGATTTCTGTCTTCTCAATGCTAGCTATGGCATTTACCTGGGAAGCAGAAGAACAAAGTTTAGAGCCTTTCTCAGACACAAATTATCCTTTTCCTGCATGTTGGAACAAAATCTGATCCAGATGGTTTTGTGCAGGCTGCATCTCAGCTGTTCCCTCCCATTCTTTTCTCCATCTCTGCTATACAGGATTGGATTCCACACATTTGGCAAATGTTACCATAACTGTTGTGCCATGTAAAGGAGACTGCAGGGTTAATCAGTCTGTAGGGAGCTGAAGTCTTCCTCGCCTCTCAGGAAGAAGGAACAGAGAATTTACCATGTGGCACCATGGTGGCAGTCAACTGATGGGGATTTGTATAGGCATGGTCCACATTCATGCTGTCCTTCTCCTTTGGGAGTATCTTATGCCCATCAAGAAGTGTTGTAGCTTTCCTCTTATGTGTGTAGAAAAGGGATTCTGCATTTTTTCCCTTATGTGTACCTATGTTCTGCCACTATTTTAAGGAAGCCAGCTCAAAATGAAATAAAAACCACTTGATAAAGATTTTTTTTCATACCTCTAAGACAACAGGAAAAAAATTCCACCATAAGCTTTTGAAGTGCAAGGTAAAAAAGCACATTTAGAAGTAGGGATCAGGTGCAGAGTAAGATGAGCAGGATTAGAGACAGTCTAAGAGACACAAGTTAGAGAGTGCAATCAGGAAGAAGGAAATACTCAGGAATGTAGCTACAGGTATCAAATACAACGAGAGGAATGTGGGACTGGTGGGATGACTTACTGAGCAAATAGAGAAACATCCATTAGTCACACTCACAGCCTAGTTCTCAGGTGGTGACATCTTTAAATGCTGTTTAATTGTTCTTAGCCAGAAAGACATTTAATGCTTCTAATGTACTCTAGCATTTAAAAAGTATACAGAGAAAATGCATATGCAACACATTTTCCCCTTAAAATTAAGATTATTAACAACTTGGCAGCATTTTGACAAACAGATACTGGCCTGTACGCTGAAAAAATGGCAATGTGTGCCCATGGCACTCTTTAGAAACAACAAAACTTTGTGTCAGCAGCCAAAATAGCACGAGATAATCATCCCTCATATGTTGGCCCTGACTTTTGTCTGCCTCAGTGACTGGATCCGTGCTGCCTGAAAGTCGTCTGCTCTGAGAGATGATGGAGGGGAGGGCAAACAGGGTGGGACAGAATAGCCAGCCACTGCACATCAGGTACTTTATAGAAGGAATTCACACAGAGAGGCTGTTGAAATAGTGTTCAGTGAATGGCAGTGATTGAAATAGTATTCTTATTGTAGACACGAGGCCTGATTCAGGCAGGGCATAAGCAGGTGCAGCATCGTTGAAGTCAATAGTGCAGCACCCACTGGGCCTGAATTTAGCTCACAGTAGGACTTGCTGTGAAGTGTATTACACTAATGATAGCTATGGCAACACACTGTTTTCTGCATGACCTAGATGCATTTGCCCCACATAGATGTTTTCACACCAAGACAGTGTTGTTTCTTAGTTTCTTACCAGGAAGAAGATGAAATTGAGAGATGAATTTTTAGGCCCTGGATTATGCCATTCTGTGGGTTTTAACCCATTTGTTGAAGGATTATACAGTGCTCCCCTTCGTGGTTAGTAGGCTTTTTGCAAACAGGCTTTTTAAAGCCATGTCTATATCGATAGCTTCCCAAAGTATTCAATCATTTTAGTTCATGATACAAAATATTTAAAGACAGCATTTTTTTTACTAATTCCTCTCCAGAGATACCAATAATCAAATTACTAATTTCTTTCTCAGTAGAAGATATCCAGGGAATTACGTGTTTCACATTTGAGAAAAGAAAGAAGATTTCCCAAGATAAATAGATAGAAAGGAATTTTGTCAGTAAATTTCTGGTTTCAAAGCAGAAATAGATTTGCCATGTCTAAAGTGCAAATTTTTAATCTGATTTTTAGTCTTTTACCTGTGTATAAGGGTCGAAAAACTTATTTTTCTTTATAAAGTCTTATCAAGCACTTCTTCCTCTTTGGGAGAGAATTCAATCTAAAGGTTGTGGTTTCCCCTGCAAGTCTTGCAAGACTTCACAGTTTATTTTTGTCAGGTCATTTCTTTTTTTTTTTTTTTTGCTTCATTTTAAGCTACGTGATAAATTTATGTGATACATGTTGGCTTCTCTCCTGTAAACCTGATTCTCTCCAACTTACATAAAGTATATTGTTCTGCTCTGCTTTCATGTTTTCTTCCTATTAACAAGGTAAGGAAAAATGAGTAAGTTTTAAAGAATGCTTGTTTGTTTCCTAATGTTGCAGCATATTTACTGAATACACCGAGTTTGTCAGAACAGTCCACCCTTCTTTTTGTTTCAAAATAATACACTATGAAATAACATTATGGATATCTTCCATGATATGAAATGCCACAGATTAATTTTTGCTTCCAAATAATTAAAGCATGCATTTGATTAGAATTGAATTAGACTATTGCTGATTACAGAACAAGTTGTATGTATCAGAGTTCTTTACCTCACTTTCTCAAATTAGGGAATTGGTTGTTGCTTTTGGATTTACTGGAACCTCTCTAATCTGCCTATACTTTCAAATCTTTTACAAATTCCTCCTCAGCACAGATTGTGATTCCACAGAAGGAAATCAGTGATGATGGTGAAGGAAATATGGTCCTCACCATTGCCACATGAGGTGTATGATTCTTAGAATGATAGAATCATAGAACTGTTAAGGTTGGCAAAGACCTCTAAGATCATTGATACCAAATGCTAACCCAGCATCATCGTGTTCACCACTAAACCAAGTACCATATCCATATGGCTTTTGAACACTTCCAGGGATGATGATTCCACCATGTCCCTGGGCAGCCTATTCTAATGCCTGACCACACTTTAGATGAATAAATTTTGTCTAAAAGCCAATCTAAACTTCCCCTGGGGTAATCTGAGGCCATTTCATCTTGTCAACCTCCTTTCATGCAGTTGTAAAGAATGATAAGATCTCCCCTGAACCTCCTTTTCTCCAGGCTAAACAACCCCAGCTCCCTCAGCTGCTCCTCATCAGACTTGTGCTCCTTCACCAGTTCCATTGTCCTTCTGTGAACTGCAGCATCTCAATGCCCATCCTGAGTTGAGGCTCCCAAAACTGAGCACAGCATTCAAGGTGAAGCCTCACCAGTGCCCAGTACAGGGGGACAGTCACTGCCCTGGTCCTGCTGGCCCACACCTTTTCTGATACAGACCTGGATGCCTTTGGCCTTCTTGGGCAGCTGGGCACACACTGGAGCATGTTCATGGGGAAACATAGTATTGCAAGCAGGATTATCCAGAAAAGCTGATACAAATGGTTGTACTTATAGCTGAGGCAGGGCTAGAACAACTTGGTATGGAACAGTAAGTTATCAAATTATTTTTGCAAATAAAAAAATTTTCTTACACATACTTTAACTAATTTGGGTTTGATCTGTAAATATGATTAATGCCTGTGCATCAAATCTATGATATTACACAGTATTCAATGATAACAATCATGTCAAGACTTTTAATTGATTGAACACTTTTTAAATGAAAATAAAAGGAAATAACAGCAAAATGGAACAATGATGAAATCAACAGGAAACCTTTCTTTCACAAAATAATTAAATTTTACCTTGTTTTGCTAAAGAAGATAGACTTTTGAGAAATACTTAATAGTTAAAACCAGTAATTTTTAAAATAAAATTTATTTATCTTTCCAAACTGTGAGACTCCTCCTGGACCAGCAGAAAGAAATCACTAGAGATTTTATCAGTTTCATGCAGAATTTATGGTTCTTAATTTTAACATTTCTTTTTTTAGGAATGGAATGTGGAAACTGAGGTTTATCATGAGCTTCAATCTCTTATCCAAAATTGTTGACATACTGTGAGAAATCAGACTTCTGCTTTTAATTAGGATACTTAAATTTTTTTAAAAAGTTTTAGATTTGTCTGACTTTGTCGAGCTCAAAGTACTGTTCTGGCAGTTTTGTGTTTGAATCTGGAATGCCATCTTGCATCAGCTTGTCTTGCACTGATTCTTGTTCCTAAAAGCAAGCAAGATGTTCAGATCTGCTTGATTTAAATCCTGAAGAATTTAGTTCACTGATTCTCTTATGGTCACTTGAAAAAAATGCATGCTTCAAGGGACTAAAATCCAATATTCTATTCAAAGACTTTGATTTTACCTAATATAATTGTGCAAAATTTTGTGGCCCTGTTATATTTGTGGAACAATCACATAACATTTCACAGATGCTAATATATGTTGAGACTGGGATATCCCAATGCCTGTTGCTGCAAAATTGGAGACTTTTCAGGATGTGAAACACTAAAGACTACACAGAAATCTGTAGCAGAATGGAAGAGGAGAATCTCAAGTTATAAAACTCTGGATAAGAAACTGGATGTTGCAGGGCAAGAGATCACTTGAAGGCTAGGTTTCATCATGAACAACCACAGAGGAATGAAGCAAGGAAAAAGAATGCTTATTTATGGTGCTGTAATTAAAATTGCCAGTTTCTGCATTATGAAAAGCTTCCTGGGGTAACATGACTACATGACATGGTTTAGGAGTCGTACTCTGCAATTTAGTGCCCCGTGCCCCAAGACTCCAAAAACCACGTGCTACTGACTTGCTTCTCTCCCCTGCTGGTGGCTGGAGAGGATAACTGGGGACACAAAAGGCAAACAACACCAGCTGAGATAAGAACAATTTACTGAAAAAAAAAAAAAAAAAAGATAAGAAAACAAACAGTAACAAAAACGAGATTAATAACAAAAGTGTACAAAAGAGAGTGGCTTGAGCCCAACGCAATCACACATGAACCACTCCCTCTGGTCAGGATCAGCAGCGCTCCACTACTCTGTCTGCCACTCTTGCTCCACTGGAGACACTCTTCTTTTCTGAAACAAGGGTCCCTGTCCCCTGCCCCACTGCAATGTCATGAAATGGTTTTAAATAACATTAGGGTCTTGGCTACACCACATGGCTCCAGGCTCCACCCCCTCACGGCTCCTGCAAAAAAATTAAGACCTGGCCGAAACCAAGAAACTGCACTTCAAAAATTAACCAACTGTGAGGGAACACTCCTTGCCAAGGAGTTCCTTGGGCAGTTGAATTTCTTCATACTGTTGACAGTAGTAAGAATAAAACCACACATCTCAAATAGTGTACTGGTTATTTCCTTTTGGTTTATTGGACTTCCATTGTGTGGGTTTTGTTTTCCTTTCCTCCAAGTCAGGGAAAACAATTAAGAAAGAGAGCGGGATTTCTCTAATGAGTCTACACATAATGCAAAATTTATGTGGCTTCATGCGCAGCTGGGCAAAGCGTGACATAGTGCACAAATAAGAAAGGAAATTTTCCATGTTTTTTTGGAGGTAAGAATCGTAGTTACTACCGGCCATCATGACCTACTTGTTCATTTTAGGAAGAAGTGGATACTTTCCATGGGAGAAGCTTAAGCATCAGATTTGTTCCTTGGAGCATTAATAAAGGGGCTCAGTTAGCTTCATCTCATTATTTTACTATGAGTATTGACTTTGGCCTAGAGTCATGTATAGATAAAATGGTGCAAGGGCTTGTCCTAAGTGATTACTCAGAATTACAAATCATTTCACATGTAACTGAATACTGCAGCCTAGCTGGCACTCTGCCCCTTTCTTTTCCCACCTGCATCTTTCCAGCATCTCACTCTCCGCTCTTTTCTGCCCCAATAAGAGAACTAATCTAGGTTTGGTTAAATGCATAATTAATCTTACTTACTGAAAGGGGACTTTTAATTCACCAGCACAAGGAGGACATACATGACTATCTCACAGTGTTATGCCAACAAAGATATAAGAAAAATATTTAATGGTAACCTGTTAGCAGGCAAACAACAGGGAGTGTGTAACCATGTATGTGTTTCTCTAACAAAGTAATTAGACAGGACTGGGGGGTTTTTTTGGTGTTAGCAATTGCCTGATGATTTCTGAATATATAAAAGATTATCCACTAAATGTGTGTGTTTTAAAAAGGAATGAGCAAGAAGGTAAGAAAGATAAATTTTAGTTGCTCTGGGATTCTAAAAGCCCATTATTTTTAAGAGTACAGAGAGGATCAATAAAATAAAGAGACACATAAAAGCTCAAGATACTCTTGGTACATCCAAATAAAATAAAATAGAAAGTGCAATGTTCAACTTACAGAGTACAAGACAGGAGATGAAAAGAGAGATTTTAGGGATATACCAGGTTTCTGGAGTACATCTTCTGTGGTATATTACAGTAATTTTCCCCTGAGCAAGGTCCTAGCATTTTTTCTAAAATTTGTTTCATGTCTAGACTTTGTGGGAAGGAAGAAGAATCTTGAAACATTTCTTTGCACAAGTACCTATGATCAAGGATATGATTTAATATGTATTGCTGCTTAGTGAGGTATCAAGTCCCCATAAGGTCACCAAGCAGATTTTTCTCCCAGTTTTGTACAGATCTAAACAGAATAAAAATTCGTTCTGTGAACCACATGGTATATATGATATGTAATGCAACAAAGTGCCTGAAACTGCCTGCTCAGAGAGGAAAGTCAGAGTTCAGTAATTAAAAGAAAAAACAAACTAAAACCCAGCCAAAACACACCTAATAATTTTTAATTTACCTACTAGGGTAATACGTTTTATGGTTCTATTTTTGGTTGTGGTTACTATTTCTACATTAAAAACAGATTAAAAACCAGAAAGTGCATGAGATTTGAGTCATGCAGGCCTTAACTAACTTTAGAATTATAATAATACTGATACCTCAACTGAATATTTTACGTTCAGCTTTGCAAAAAATTCACGAAACAGTCCAACAGTACATCAAACAACTTAGTGAAAGTGAAACTTTGACCTTGTCAAATTACAGCCTAAAACTATTAATGATGAGCATTAACAATATATAATGCATTTATAATTGCAATGTATTTTGCTGAGGTGTATGCATTTTCTTTTGATTTGAAGGATCATATTGTTTTTTCCTCTTCAGTTACATTTTGTGCTTGAATTTTTGGGTTCTTTTAATGCATTTAACTCTCTACAGTGGAAATAATTTATTTTCTAAATTCAGTCTGAAGGGTGCTACTGAAATTAAACCTTTTCAGCAGCTGGGAAAATAGCTTCACAGAGTTAATTTGAAATTTGTCATTTTCTTTAAAGCATCTAGATTTATGCAGCTCACAGACCTGTGTTTAACTCCTTAGGGGGATCAGCTCTGTTGCTTGCACCATGTCTGAATGTGTAAGTCTCAAAAAAATTGTGCCTCCTGAAAGAATTGGCTAACCTTGCCATTTTGGGAGACAATCTGAAGAGCTTTCTTGACAGAATGCGGCATGGAATTTATCTAGTCATTATAATTATTATAACTAGATGAAGGTCCATTATACAGCCATGCTCCACCTGTCAAAACATATTTTAACTATTAAGTGTGTGTATTTTTTGGTGGTGATGGTGTTCTAATGTTTCCATTTCTTCAGTTATGTTTAGAGGATTACTATTTCTAATTTGCAGTATTAGCAAAAAACAATCTCTTCACCTAAGTAAAGAAAGAGAAAAAAAGGGCTTTGATAAATCCTGGACACCTCACTGCTGAGAGAAGTGTCTGTACAGAGTCACATGATGCAAATGATATGTCAAATACAAATATCTGCCTTTTCAGTAAATAATTCACATGACAAGACAAGTATGCTAGCTGGTCATGATGTGGTCATTTTGACAAATTTAATAAACTAGAAAGCTCTTCCTACAAATACTTCAAGTAAATCAAAAACATGAACTCTGTTATACTTGTAAATATTTTGGTGTGTACAATTTAATTAGCTGCAATTTAATTTATTACTGGAATGTACTTTTGGAGATAAATCCAACAATGTGAATATATTTTGAAAACATACACTCTAAATATCCACTGACACAACAATGTCAGGATCTGTTTAGGTCAGGACAACTATCTCATAGTATTTCTACCCTTTGCTTCAACTATTCCATCAGAATGAAGATGGTCTCACCTATGCAACCATATAACTTATCAATAGTAAGAAACTCAAACAACTCATGTAACTTAAACAACTGAGCACTTGCTACTTTTGGAAGATCATATAAAGGACTTTGTGTTCTTACCTGTGGAAGTGGTAAAATACAATTAACAAGAGCCTCTAGTCATTCTGTTGGTAATTTATAACTATAAATGAAAATTATTCAAGGAAAATCTGTGTCTTAGAGTTTAATCACTTATAGATATTGTTTACAATATTTTGTACTGTGATGTTTTAAAATAAAAGAGATTTGCTTCCCCACATTTCACTGGTACTAAGAAAATGAAGAAGTAACAAAAGTGCATGATCCAGGGAAAATGAGCATGGAAATATTTTAAATGTACTGCCTGCCAAGACAACCTACACAAGTATTGTAGACAATGCCCAAATGAAGTTTGTTAGTGCACCCTGTGTATGTGTATTGTGTCACTGTATTTATGTATGCCTTTCTTAGAACTGTCCTTCAATTAGGACAAAAACTAATGATTTGCTAAGAGTGAAAATAAGTCCAGCTCTGGGAAAGTAGATAACATCTGAAACAAACATATAATTTAACATTTTTCTTAATGAGAGTGATAGAAGAAGGATTCCGACACGGTGTTTTTAACCTCCCTTAATGAAGGGGACCTGGTACATAGGCTGGGCCAGACTGGCAGGAAGCTGTTGCACAGGCAGAAAAAATGCTCTAAAGTATCCTCCAGAGCTTGCCAGCTGTTAAGCCATTAAAAAAAGAGGTGTTCAGAAGGTAAAGTGCCCAGTATTGAATCTCACAAATAAAATAATTTTTTTGCTGCTTTGTAGCCACTCAACATGCTATATGCTCTACTTTTTCCCTTTCTGTACAAAGGACTGGAGAACAGAATATCCACTGGCCTCCACTGCCATAAGATGTACATTCCAGTGACCTTTGCCTTCAGGGTCTACACCAGGGAGTGATCTGCAAAAGGCAAAAGTAGCTGCTGCTCGTGCAATCTTATTTACACAGAGTTTTTGCATGGGGAAGGCTGAATCCTGAAACATAGCCTCTCTCTGATCTGTTTGGTTTCACAGTGCCTTGGTATCTCCAGTGTAATGCTCAAGGCACACTCCTGGAACACTCCTCTACTTTTTGCAAGCAACAGTGGCCAGTTAGATTCTCCAGGAGATTAAGCACCATAAAAATTTTTCATCTTAACCACTTTTTGATTAGATACTCTACTTGTCAGTTCCAATGCCTGGTGCCATTCTGAATCTAGTTCTGCTTAATTCTACATGTTTCTTTTGTTTCACAAATGGAGAAAACAAATTACAAGTTCATGGGTGGAACAGAAGCAGCAAAGAGCGCATAAGAATTATTCTAGCAGAGACTTCGTATCACTACGAACTGCAGGGAGAAAAAAATAGGCTTCAGCCATCTTATTTAAAATCTATATCATATTTTCATGCATGGGTTTTTCCTTATTTTTCGATGACTAGAAAATGAAAAAGCAAGCCAATGTACGTATAGTTAATTCCATTCCTGAAAGCCAGTTATTGACTCCATGGTTGGATTTCATTGAATCTAATATAAAGAAAAAGAAAGAGTAAACAAAATTGGTATGTTATTTGCTTTTAGCTTTGATAACCTCTCACATCTAATTACAAATAAAAGTCTTGTCTGTATCTGTTGTCAAAATTAAAATAATGGATATTTTCTACTTTCTCCCTAGCCTTTTCATACATCCTGGGAAACTACAATAGGGTGCTGAAGTTCTGTCTGTCTGGATGACTTCTTTGCAAATGAAGATGGATGGAGATTTTCCATTTTAATTATTAAGAGCAGATGCTTTCTAAAAGAGAGAGTGGGTTAGGTTTTTTGCAGGTCTTTCAAGCTAATGTATCATCAGAGTTTTAGTGATTGATTAAAAACTCGCTGGTCTAAGTTTCTACATACAAGATATCGCAGCAATTTGAACAGATGTCATGCAAATGAAAGAAATCTTCTATCCATCTATATACTAATATAGATACATGCATGTCTTATAGGAAAGATGCTAATTTTTGTCCTGTTCTGACTAGGTTTTTAAAGTCCTTAAAATTTCATAACTTTTTTTTGCATTTATCATATTTCTTAAATTGTCACCCTCTACTTTTTTTCCCTGAAAATAGACTTTGTGATCAAAATTATGTTGACACCACTAAAATTGATTTTGCTGTATGATCTGTACTTTTTTTTTCAGACCCACTTGTTTTTTTTTCTCACCCACTCTTCCAAAAGCCTTGCTTTGCTTGGAGCACTAAAACTGTTTAACTATCAGACAAGTTTGCTAGAAGAACAAATTAGCTAACCTTTTTCTTGAAAGAGCCCCTCTGCATATTGATAGACTTCAGCCTATCTATGGCTCTCTTGGAGCGAGGTGATATCTAGCTAAATCTGAAATTTCTATGTCGCACTTCAGAAATCAGACTGAGAATGATATTTTAAACTGCTATTTTCTACCTAGCTGTATTAGCATGTAAGTTTTTGTTGTTTATCCGTATATACAGATGGTAGTTCTGTTCTCTGCTTCAAAACTTAATAAGTTTTAACAGGTTATATTATAACCACATAATTGAAAGTGTGCAATGATTCTTAGAAAGGGGTGGTTCGTTCCTGTTACAGATAGTCCATGTGCTGGTGTCATAAATGGCCATTTTATAGATGGATAATGTACTATAGTCATAATTCTTTATTGCTGATAGTTATTGCACTAGATCATGACCCTTGAATATTGAGAGTCAGTTTTTAATATCGCAACCATTTACAGAGGTTAATGGACTAGGTTTTGCAGCTTTTGACCTTTTGATGGTGAGGGTTAGGAGGTTGCATTTGTGCACTAAACTGCCAGAAAATATCTGTTTATTTATCTTAGCTATAATAGACATGGTTACTGCTTATAATCAAGAAGCTGAGAATAATGTGACTTGCATGAATTGGAACTATTTGAGCTGCATCTTCTAAGGTATACTTAGGATGAGATTTTCAATTTTTATTAATTAGAAAATCAATGTTTATTAACATTAAATCTTGACTATGTTTCATCTACATAAATAAAGTTGAAATTGAATTATGGTGGCTAGAAAATATTTGATAGCTGTGACTTTCAATACAGAATTGTTTTAAGGATGATGATCAGGTTTATGACTTGGCTAGGTTACCTGTAAATGGCTTGCTCAGGTGTTACGTGTACTGATCTGAAAGAGTCACAGCAGGCTAATCACAAGGGTAAGTTTTCTAGTTGAAGTATCTGAACTGTTCTGTTTCAAAAGCCTTTTTCTTGTGCCATAAAGTGACTGCAATATGAAGCAGCCATTTTAATGTTTCTGCAACAATGAAAAAAGCATCAGGTCTGCAGCATCGAGAGTAGCATGGACTACAAAAGTAGAGAATTAAAATTTAGCCCTTTTCCTTTTAGAAGTTCAAGTTAACTTTGTCATTTACTTAGAAAATAAAACATGGGGGTGAAGGGAAGAAAAAACCCTCAGAGACAAAAGCAGAATACAGTGATTATTCTGATTCAATGTTTCAATAGTATAATTCATGTTAAATATGGGGAATATTAAAGGAAGGACCCTGTCGATATTTAAAATAAGCTTACAAAAGAAAGTTGTAATTTGATTGTCTAAAATGCTTATTCAGATGGAGATGTTTAAAAAAACAGATGGAAAAATGTGGTGAAACTATGACAGAAAGAAGTGGGAACAATGAATAGTAGAAGCACAGTGACTTGTCTAAGTTCAAACCAAGACCTGATGCACTGACCTAAGGTTTCTAAATTCTAGTCAAATTTCTATAATTTGTATAAAAGTTAATTTTCAGAACTAGAGACTTAGAGATTTCATTCATTGTTTCTAGTCAGCAAAACTTCACAGATTCTGATTGTTTTAGCATTATTTTTACCACTATTTATTTTAAAAGATATTTTGAGTACCAAGTAATTCAGATAGGCTCATAGAAAATTTGTCCAGTTCTAGCCTGAGAGAATTTGTAAAGCTCTTCAACCACAATGGCTTTTTTACTCTTATTTATTCTTCTTACAGCCTTTATCCTCCCTCTTCTTTGCTACCATAGCAGTGTGGGTGGGAGTGCGGCATTTTGTTTGCTCTGTGATGCTGAATGATTCCAATATAATCAAACTACACTTTTATAGTGTCGCTTTATACCATGCAGCCCAGGGTGCTAACAAAATAATAAAATTAGCAGCTCAGATAATGACGAGCAAGGCAGGTCAAACAAATAATCTTTTGGACCTGGAATTGAAACTGGAATGGTATTAGAGTTGCAAACAGCCAGAGGCAGTGCTGACATATGAGACAGTGCTTAACCAAGCCCCAAGCATAGATATGTGGGGAGTGTTTTGGAGATCTGATCATGGATGATACTGAGTGCTTCCTGCAGGCCACAAGACTAAGTAAATGGAACACAGCCACAGTAGTGGTACTGACAAGTACTCAGTATCTGAAAGAATTGGACTCTAATGCCCAACCTGAATTTTTATTTGTAATCAGTATTGTGTTTTCAGGTACCTAGGGGCAAGGGTATTTCTACTCTACCTCATCTGTAGTTGATTATCTCATTTTACCTTCAGCTTGACTCCATTTACAATGAGAAAAAATAGTATCAGTTAACCAAACGTTGCTGATGTGATGAACTACTTGCACGGATTTCTTTAAAAGGGTGTTTGGGAGGTAAAAGCCAGCCATCCTTTTGCAGTTTGAAATCATGTAAATTTCTTTTTTTTCCATCATGCAGCTTGCAAATTTCACGACATAAGAGGAAGTGCTTCTTATATTATGCAAGTCAAGTCCAAATCTATCAAGAAGCTGCCCTCTAAAAGTGTGGGGGATTCTTTAAGATTTACACCTGTTAGATACGAGTGCTTTTCGCTTATAAAATAGGTGATGGTCAGATCGATTAACTACAGTATATTGTACTTAAAGTGATGAAGAAAGACATTGGATGGTCAAATGATTAATGTCAAGCTATCCATTTTGGTGTTCGAAATCCTAATTGTGTTTAGCTCTGACCTCCACCCTCATTGCTACCGACGTAATTACAGGATCTCATCTAAATGAGATGGATGAAAGAAAAAAAAAAGGAACTTATTGTCTCTAGCTTATCTTCAGAAGATTCTTTTATATCTACGCATAGAAAATGGTTAAATTCACAATTTTTTTAGCTGTCTGAAATATACTCTTAGGAGATAATAGCACTTCATTGCTAAAGTTACACTTTTGTATTTCTTTATTTCTCTTTTTCTGTCCTCTCCCTTGTTCGTTGCCTGCTCTTTTGTTTGTACATTGTTCTTTTATCCTGACCAATATAACATTTTAGTTCTTGTAATAAATGCCTTCATGTGAGGCATTTCAGCTAAGAGAATGTTATTAGACTGTGCTCTCAGGCAGTGCACCTTCACACGATCAATACGAATCCGAGCTTCTGTTCATTCCCTCTTTGCTTAAATTCCCTGCAAATGTGCAAGGGAAGCAGCAGAGGGTGTCATCAATCATGGGCTACTCTGACATGAGCTGAAACCTGACCAATGCTGAGATGTTTTAATAAGGCATCCATTAAAACCCTCAAATAAATTGCAATTTGAAAACAGAATGTAATATAGCCAAGTTTTCCTCATCCATCTTGTGGCATGTCATGTAATGTAATTGCACTGTTAATTTATCCGAGAACTTTCTCTGTACATGGTTTCATTGGCATTGCTTAATTTCCCTGCAGACTCTTGTGTGTTCGTGGAGGTGACTGTATATGCATGTGTTGTGCATATATGTATCTGTTTCCACTTTAGGGGGTGATAATGGTTCTGTTTAGCATGGCATTAGCCAGAGAAACAATCAAGGATTTGAAATGTTTGACATTTTGTCAATGGCTGCTGAGCTTTCTGATATTTCCTAACCAGTTCTTGCCTGGAGCAGGCTCCCCCTTTTCTTGCCTTCCCAGTTTGCCATTGGTTTATGCCCCTCAAGAGTGGGATCACTCAGAGCGCCTGTGGATCCCATCAATAAATATTGACAAAAGGGTTGAGGGACCATTTAAGATCACAAAGAAATGGCAGTCAAAACAACACAATGCTGATTTCTGTTCCTGTGCTTAGGAGGCATCATGAAGTTTTGGCAAGGGTAGGGAAAGTGAAAAGTAGTATATCAATAGGATAGAATGAAAAAATGCTTGTGTAAAATAATGTCAAAAAATTACATTTAAGTTTCTCTTTTTTACACATAAGTTCTGGGAGGGAAGATACAGGCAGAATCTCATATAAATTTCTTTGCGTGCCATGCATAAATCTAAAAATAAAGCTATTCCTCATCTATGGCTGCATCAGCAGTTTCTTTACTTTTATTTATTCTTCTGGGTTTTTGATAATCTTTTATCTCCCTTTGCTGTGAAAAAAAACCACATTCACAGGTGAAAAGCAAAATATTGCCACTATGCACAAGCATTCTCAATCTGGTCTTCCATTCTAACTTTAATATGAATTGAGATTTTTTTTTTTTGGTCAAACAATTTCTTTTTTGGCATCAATAATTGCCATATTAAAAAAAACCAAACAAACCAACCCTCCCAAAAAAAAAAAAACTCTAGCTTTTTTTTTTCTTCCAGTACAATGAAATTGAATGAAATGGTAATAAAAAGCTTTTTAAACTAAAGAAATCAGAAAAATTACATTTGATTTCTACAGTTTGATACTCTATAGCACAATTCACCCAATTTTTAAAGACCTGCTCCTAAATATATTTTTTTCTCTTCTGTGTTATCAGTTACATTGCAGACATGTATAGGGACATATTCTGTATCTGAAAAGGTTCAAAAGCCTGGATTTCTAAGTCACTGAGCACCCCAGTTTCTGAATGCCAGAGGAACTACAAGGATCAGTACTGATGATAATAACATCTCAAATGTGCTGTGCAAGGTTACTAAGCACATAATGGATATTCCATTCATGGTGGTGTCAGCATCTTAAATCTTTATGGAAGTAATTTTAAATCATTGGGAAAAAAAACCAAAACCCTAAAGTTTTAACTTTTCAAGCACCTGATTCCGTTTTTTATTTCAGAGTTCAGGCATCAGTGTATTGCATTTAAAAATGGACATGAAGCAATATTGCTGCAATCCCTCACAAAGGCTTCTTTCTGTGCTGATATTCAAAGAACTGAAAAAAATATGTGTCACTAAGGCCCAGAGAATCAATTAATATTGTTTTCAACCACAATGTCTCCTACAGACAGTGTTCATAAAAGTGTGAAAATACCTGCAGAAAAATACATCTGCCTAATTTTCTCCACTTTTCACCATTTTTTCCATAAAATTGTCGTAAGTTCAAATTAGGTGAATTTCCAGGAGATCCTATTTTGTTAATTTTCTCCCTTATAGGGCAGATTTTTAATCCTTTGTTTCTGTTTAATCACCCTTAAGATCAACACTGTAATTATATGAAGGTTTTGGTGAGGTACTCGATCAATTCTACAGTAATTATCCCTGAAATGCTCATTTTGATATAAAAATGATGGCATTGTAATCATCCTGAGTAATCATTACTTCCCTTATGCACTCTTTCTATGTTTAATATTCCTAAGACTGCAAATATTGCAGATGAGAAAAATTAACAGAGATCTATTAGTAATGATTTGTTTAGATGTGTAGGTATAAACCATCATTTTTATATATATACATAGAATTAATGAAATATTAATGCACTGAGAACACTGAATTCAGTTCTGTCAGTCTACTTTAAGGAGAAGAAATGAATATGAGTCTTAAAATGATATAAAAAACAACATAAAATAGAAATGTGCTTGTTAAATAAAATTAAACAGAGTTTATGTGTCTGTTTCACGGGCACTGGGCATGATTCCACATTCCCTAAGGATACTATACATCACTTTGCTAGTGTAAAGGGAGCATAAATCATATTTACAGTTACTTCATGGCTGCTTTATACTGCCAGAGTCATGTAAAACAGTGTAAGTGTAAATGAAGTTTGAGATAAAAGGAAATGCAAAAAAATTCTGTAAGCCCAGGTAAGGCACAAAAGGCACACTCATGGGCTTCTGGTACTTGGAACTACAGCCCTTATGGAAATCAATGGAGTGATTATTTAGCTTCTTTCTTAGGAAACACAGGAATATTTAAAGAAAAAGGGCTTGACTGTTGAGTCCGCTGTGGCCTGCCCCATTTAACCCTGTGATGTTTTTAAAGGAACTGATTTGTTTTACTTTTTGATTTCCTTTCTCTGGGCTCTTTCTTGAACTGATTTATAATTCTTGAATCTATTGCTGCCTTCAGCAATGTGTTCCATAATTCAGCTACCCTTTGTGTAATTAAATTCTGTTTGAATTGCTTATAGGCTTGTACTGCTTGTAAGCTTTCCATCCGGGATCTCTTGCTTCTGAGTTACTAAAATTGTACCATGTATACCAGGAATAATGTCATTTGACTACTAAAATACCTGTGTCTGAATTCAGACTGAACCTCATTTAAGTAGGCAAGAAAAATCTCTGTAAGATTACATTTGAATTTTGGTCCTTAGAATTTTCTGATGTTGGTATGTGACAGCTGAAATCCATGGAGAAAAAATATGTGACACTATAAACACTCCATAAAAAATAAAATTTCAATTCTGGTGTGACAACATTTCCCGTATTTTCTTAACAATTCCTCAGTCCAAATTTGAATATGCCTCAATGTTTAAAATTCCCATTTGTGCTATTTATAATATGCATTTTTATATGCTTTCCCAATGCCCTGATAGTTATGTGTCTCTTAAAGGAACAGGCTTCTTCCCTTTCCTCCTCCCCCCTTCACTTCAAAAAAAAACTCGGGAAAATATGCCAGTAAACCAACATGACCACATGCAGTGATATTTTCAAGAAAACCTCAGGAGAAAAGCATTTCTATTTCATAGCATAAATCTGAGCTCTTGGCCAGCCTTCCGTTTGCAAGTCGCCTGCACAACTCTCATGCTAATTCTCCACCAAACCTCCAGTTTTATGAAAGCTATATTTTATCTGTTTGGTTCCTTGCAATCACATGAGAGTTGAAAAAGGAATATTAGCACCACTCACATTTTATAGTGGGAGTCACAGTACTTGGTTGACCCTTTTTTCAGGTCCTATTGAATTTCCTATACAAAGGAAATGAAAATGTTTTATATTTGATACAGCAGCATATAACAAGAGGTTTAGTTATTACACATAGGGCTGCAATTTTCTGCCTTTTGTTTCAGTTGTCTGATCTGAAATTTCAAAGCACAATGTTTGTTGGAGTTTTTTTAATGTTGAGTCTTCAGCCACATGGAACAAGGAACACCATCATATGTATGCAATTTACTCTGAGCAGGTAACATGGAAATCAGAGAATACAAGCCCTGCGTTCACCTTTTGTTATTTGACTCCAAATCTCAGTTAAAATATATTTGATATACCTTTTCAGTGTGGTCCCGTTACTGTAGAGCTTTTCACAAATAAGTAAAATGATGAGTGTTAAATTATCCTGCTCCCTTCATCTACCAGCTTTTTTCCACCTATTCTGAGAGGAATTTTTGCATTGGGGTAATTTTGTCCCCGGAATCATCTCTTCTAATCTGTTAACCTGTATTTCTCTCCCAGTTACTAAAAACTTGTAAAAAACTTAAATTACACCTGTATAAAAGAGAATTAAATTCTACTTTGCTTGGCAAGAAAGCAAAGCATAATTCCTCATAAGGAATTTAATACTGATGCAACAAAGTCACTGTTATGATATAATTTAGATTGCTTAAAAGCTCCGACTGTGAAATAAAAAAAAAAACAAAAGTGTGAATTTTTAATTTGGGGAATTAAGCCATTAGTTTCAATGGGTCAGGATTTCAGTTAGAATACTTGGAAGACCAAATATTTGGCAAGCCTCAAATGGATACTAGGATATGTCTGCAGTTAGGGGCTCTTGCACACAGAGAGAAAGGATCCATGTTTGGGACAAAAAGATACTACAAATTCTTATCTCATGTCCTTGCACGCAAAATGAGTCCAAACAATTCCAATGGGAAATGGCTAGGTTCTTGGCTCGATTATTACATTAGTGATAAATGAAGATGAGAATTTAGAACAGGTTAAATTACAGAACAATGCCATATACATGCTCAAGTAGACATTGCAGGCAAAATCTTAAAGTTAAAATAAAGTCTAGCTGAACAAAACCTCACTTCTGACAGACGCTATGAGCACTTGTAATAAAAATTAAAGAAACAGAAGTTGCATATCTTCAAGGATAAAAATGAGATTATAATAACAGAACACTAGTATGACTAACAAAAAGCACTAGTATGACTAACAACTTACATGTGGAGTTTTCAGTTCAATATTATTTGAAATCCTGGAATTAGGATTTTCTTGCAAAATTTAATGTCTTCCTGTAGTGTTTTACTTGTTTTGTTTTAAGCAAACAAATTTTCCAGGTTTTCTGATTTCAAGAAAACCTGAATTATCCCTGCATTTTTATTAGCTTCTTCTTGGTTCTTTGAGCAGTCATCAGCCTGCTCTTCAATCCTTCTGTACTTGCTGTCAACATGCATGCATCTCTAATTTAACATCATTAGTTTAATGGGGGGAGCTCTGTGGCCATGAGTGTTGATTATGGAACCCCACACCACAGCACTGGTGCTGCCGGAGTGTTTGGTTCAAACATTTTGCTCTTCTCAATGAATTGAATCTTTATCTACCCATATATCTTATCCTATCTATACACTTCCTCCCGTGTTAATGAGCTGCAAGTACTACGGGCTTATTTGTTGGCTTCTGTATTGTAAAAGGCTGAAAAGAGACAGTGGTGAAAATGAGAGAAATCCAGGTCATGAGAAGAGTGCAGAAAAGCAAGACTGAGATTTGTATTAGGATAGACTCAAACATTGGTAACTCTTAGGAATGCCTTTTGTAATAGACCATAATGAAAGTATGAAACTAAAAATCAGTCGTTTTCGGGGATTGTACTCTGTGGTCTTCTTTCAGACCTATTTGAAAGAAATGTCAAAGCATTTTTTATTAAATAGTGCAATGAGGGGTTTTTTCTGTCTCTAATAGTAAGCCACTGTCACCAGGAGGAAACAAAGCTTTTTGGTGGTCAACACTATTCCTAACAAGTTCATAAATTTGCAGCATATTGAACCATGATGTTTTTCGGAATTATCTTTTAGTGTTATAAATTCTTACTAACTTTCTCAATATTTTGAAGGGAAACACATAAATTATGTAGATATTGAATAAGAACTTGCCATTCTAACAAAAACACCGCACTTCACCTTTCTGCCCCTAATTTCATGAGCAAACAAAAGCAATCTGCTGTTGAAGATATTGAAGCTCATGAACTGAGCTGGGGAAACTGCTCCCCACTGTACAAGTTATTTAAGGGCAAGAAGTGAGACAAAGGTAATCTGAGCTGCAAAAAAAAATTGGGAAGGGAGAGAAAACATTGAAATTTTATGAAGAATGATGGAGGTAAATATTTCTTGGGAATATTTTTTTAATAACTTCTTGGAGGTAATAAAGTAGTGGAATAGTCTCCTCAGCTCCTTCTCTTGCTTGGGGTAGCTAAGCAGTGTATGCAGAACTGTCATCTATTCATTTCCACTGGAAGCAGTTATAACAATATATCCATCACAGCTGGATTGTTTTTATTTGCTATTCACAGGCAGTTCTGCAGGAGAGAGTTTACAACGTCAGGGCCTGATCTATGGCATACGAGTTGGACCAAATGGGTGATAAACTAAATGTGAATCCATGTACGCAAAGTAATATATTTTTCTATACACTGTATCTTCTCTGACAACACTGGCTTGTATTGTAAGACAAACAGATTAGTAGGAAAGACAACCTGCTCCACTCTTAAGGAGATTTTGCTTTCCTTCCTTAGCACTTACTTCAGAGGAAAATCAAGACAATTCAGAATGTGACTACATGGACAGCACACAGGGACTTAAGCCTATTGGAGCAAGAATAAAGCTGATTTTCAGGCCTGATTTTTTTGTGTGTATCAAATACAAATTCCAGTGTTATGTGGTGATTGCTGTCACCTACCATTTCCTTACACCTTTCAATAAAGAGGCCATGTGCTGTATCTGCTCAAGATCCTGAAGGAGCTGAGTGCAGCTGTCTGACTAGGGAATATTTGAACTCTCAACTGCCTTGTACTGCCTTCTTGGTCAGCAGCATTCAGTTTTGTTGCTGATGTATAGGAAAGTGAAAATTGCTTATTCTCAAAGACTTTAATCAGAAGGCACATCTTGGTCTTCAGCTGTAATTTCTTGTCTAAAACAATGTCACTCATATGACACACAATAATTTCTGGATCAAATCTAACATTTCTTTTGAAATCTTTTAGGAAGGGATTCAACCTTGACATAAAAGCTACACGGCATCATGTGCATCACTGAGAATCCACCTCAGGAAATTATTCACTGTTATGGGATATTTATTTTACCTTCAACAGCTCTATATCTGTTGATACAATCCTGCATAATCTTAGCTCTTTAAAAAATTGTCACTATATTTTTTCTATACAAAAAATCAGTGACTTTAACCAGTTAAATTCATTAAAGAGCAGAGAAACATTTGTCTTTTAGTTTACATAAGTGAGCGGAAAAAAAGAAAGTAATTCTCTGCTAAATAGCAGTATAACCTTTGAATTGTGTTCCTTCAAAATAGAATGCAGACTCCACATTCAAGAGAAGTTAGTGTCTCTGATGGTATCAGGTTTACAGAGGAAAGGGATGCGAATATTTTGCCGAAAACAGCAGAGATGACTCAGAGACCTTAAGGAAAATAGAGACCACTTGTCCTAAGGATTTCTGGTTTTGTTTTAGACCTTCTATCTAGGAAATAAAATTACGCTTAATAGGTACAGCAGAACTTGAGAAGTATGCAGGTTTTAATCCAAGGACTTTTTGTGGGGTTTTATGTTAAAATGTTTGAGAAAAAAGTTTGTGTGAAAGATTAGAACTTGGTTTCTGATGAAAAATACTACACTTGATTCAAAACTTTAAAATAGCAATCAGCAGCAAGAAGGAAGCCTTTAGGGTCCTAGTAAGAGTTTGGTAAATATTAGCTGCTAAATTAAGAGTAACTTAGACTTCATGTGGATTTGGTGTTACTGTATATAGGTTTAAAAATATTTTCATGATTGAATTATGTTTCTCTCAATTTTTAAAAAAAATGCCCATGATCAATCTTAAACAAACCAACAAACCAACAAACCAACAAACAAACCCCAATAGAATCCACTTTTTTTTTTCAGGCTATAGAACTTACAAAGTAAAATCAGAAATATATTTGAAAACTTCTGCGATTTTAAAATAAGTTACTGATTTTCTTCCTCAGCCCTTCAAAGAAAAGAAAATAGAGTAATAAAAAAATTTATGTGAAAATTTAATTCCTCTCTGAGAAGAGTAAGAAGTTCACTTCTGTGATTTATTAAACTTTTTACATTTACAAAGGCGCATTATAATTCTGGTTTCTTTTCTCTCCTTTGTCAGTCTATTTTAAAAAGTAGAACAAAAGATAAGTTACTATATTTTGGTGCGAATAATTTTCAGTAGCATAGAATATCTGCATCCAATGACACTTAAGTCAACATAAGAATAAATGGAAAGTTATAATGATTAAATTATTACTCTTATAAGAAAACTCTTGATTTGTGAAGCAGTTTCTTGGTTCAATATAGTCAAAGAACTCTCTCTTTTTAATTTTTTTTTTTTCCCCCAAGCTCTTTCATTTATTTGACTCTAAGTTTCTCGCTGTTTTCTAGGCACAATATGACCTATTATCAGTCAGGGTCAGAATTAACCACTGTGAAAAATCTAGTCTTATGTTCTATGAAAAATAGTTGAGGAATTCCCTCTTCCAGACCATAACTGATCAGCAAGTTAAAACTTTTAAACAGAAATATGACCTGTTCTTGGGCTTATGTCTTGGAGACAACATTACATCCTTAGATACTGTTTCAATGTTTTATGATATATATATATATTTAAGAAATAGGGCATTGCAAAAGAAACTTTTCAATTTTTTCTATTTTAACAGAAAATTATAGTCCTGAGATGGTTTCTGTCAAAAGAAAAAGACAGGTTTCTGTCTCGTAACCATTGGACTAGACAATACTTAGCTTAATGATATGCTAATATGAGACACAGCATCTTTCCAAATTCAAATGCAAATATTTATTGGGCCCTTTGGCTTTTTTTTTCTCTTTCTCAGTTGCACATTTTATCAGTTCAACTATTTATATTTAAGAAATAACTTCCAGAGTTCATAAGGACTACATGAAGCCTGATTAGGGAGAAAAAGTTACATGTCTACATTTGCAAAGTTCACACATGAGTGGGGAAAAAAATCAAAAAGGGATGACAAAGGTCTTTACAGCTCTCAGTGCTAACTCAGAAATTCCATAATGGACTCACTTTGCTGAAAAGTGAGTTCATATTTGTAATAAATATAGATAATACACCATTCATTGACCATTCCAAATTATCATTAACTTCCTAGAATTTTACTTAAGCCACTCCACAGTTGTTCCTATCAGAGTTAGGCACAAGTGAAACAATCAAACTTTGAGTCCTTTTAAGCTTTCCTAATAGTAGAACTGTGCTTTCTAATCACTAAGAGCTCTAGAAATATAATGATTAACCACTGATTCCTTTCTCTCACCATAGCTGTATAATTTTCTTTCACCATAGCTCTATCACATCAGTACAACATTTGCCTGCTACAGCTGGACTGGAGGGAGGTAATCAAAACTAGAAAATATGAAAAGCTTCTACCAGTTTATTACTGCAGCTGACCTCTTTCCCCAAAAGTGAGGACCTTTGAGAGACCATTTGGAAAGTATATTGCCAAATACAAGTAACATTTCAAGCAGAAAACCTCAACATTAAAAACTGTGAGACATGCCTGTGTTGGTATCAGCAGATGTTATTAATGCCCATTGCAACTGTTGATGTCTTCCCTTTTGCAAAAGAAAAGGGTTTGTGGGTATCTCCAAAAGTGGCTGAAGCCTCTGTCTAATTTGATGCTGAAGAAAGGACAATGAGAACTACCATTTTCTGTATGTGGAGTGTCTTTTCTTTTTAAGCCAGTTTAATTTGTTTCTGGCATACTACATTCATCAATGTACTGCAGGCTACTTGGATGCCAATGTGACATCTGAGAACAATACATATAAGAGAGCTCTCGAGCAGTATAACACAGAAGATAGTGATAATATCCATTCTGCAAAATGACATTTTAAAAAATCTTATTCGTAAAATGATGGAGCTTGTGATCCTGTGTGTGACAGCACTGTAAGCCAATTTTTTCAACTTAGCATCACAGTCCATCATGTAACAAAAAGCAGAAATTCTGAAATAAATTGAGAAGCTAGGTAGAATTCTTTTGTGTGAGAAACTGAATTGTTTTTAAAATATTATTGTAATCATGTAGTGATCCATTACTAAATGCATCTGTCTACTACATGCATTCATTAATATCTGTAGCACTGCAGCCCTGTAAAGCATTAGATTGTTTTGTACTAAGCACTATGCAAATATGGATAAAAAAGACAACTCTTGCCCCAGACGACATATTTATAAAGCCACAGCAGGTTGTGTACATGAAGCCCAGCAGAAGAGTTTGTGGACACAATTTCAGATACTTCCAGTTCTCATAAGCTGTGCCCCAGTCAGCAGTCTAATGTATGTGAAGTTCGCTCTTAAACCCAGCTGTCTTCATTTTCAGATTTATGTTCACCACACATAAAACTTATTAGTTGTGTTTTCTTAGAGGTAAATGATTTTTCAATAGCAAAACTATTTTAAGAGGTAGTGAAGTTCCTTCATTAGCAATCACATCCAATTGATACCTATCATGCTTAAAAAGAAGGCAGAAATTTTTAATGGTGTAGAAAGTAAGTCAGTAAATAATGAATAAACAAACAAACAAACAAACAAACAAATAAAAACCACTGACAAATATAATTCATGCAGAACAATTCCAAGGAAATTTGTGAATTTTAAAACCTTTGGGGAAACATTTTTTCCCATTTAAACAATTTCCATAGAAACTGTTATATGTAAATTGGAAGTCTAAATGAATAAATCTAGATGTGAACTACAATACGAATGTAGAAATTTTGTTCAATTTTTGCATTAAAAACTGCAAAAGAAACTCCAATTACATTGTGAAGATATTTGTAAAAGTCCTGAAACTTATTGGACTAATACGTCTAGACATTTTCTTCCATGCTTCGGAATTGATTCAGTTCAAGGAAATGCAGTACAGTTAGCATTCAACTTTAATTGCAATGAGGTGACAACATACTGGGTAATGAGTTGTTTATGAGTTGTAGATGTGTTTACAATGAGTTGACAATGTGTTGGATAAAGTGTTCTTCTAAAATTGTAGTTCTATTTACAGTGAGCAGTGGGGGAATGTTCATTAGTTGTCGATTTGTTTGTTTACATTGTTTTCGATTTGCAATTGCTATAAAACAAATCCCAGGCTGATGAAGGATGATTGTTTGTGCGCTTTAATGATTTACTGTAGTAGCTTGTCTGAAAAAGTACTTAACTCTGCTTCATCTGTCAGTCCTCACTGCAAAAGCTCCCAGTCACAATAGTTTTATTAGCACAGCATGGGCCATTTGTAAGAACATTACGCATCTAAAAAATATTAGTGCTTTCCTGTTCAGTCTGTTGTATTTTAGCTGGCTGAGCCGAACAGAATTTCTCCTGCTCTGTACAAGTTTATATCTTTTAATATGTACCAAGACATTCACTTGAAGCTATATGTATACCATCCCTGAAAATACTTTCATTGATATGTCATAAGAAAGGTCACATGTTTAAAGTTAAATTACTATGTACATTTTCTTACTGCTGCTACCTTCTCAAAAACAGTAAAATAAAAAAAAGAAACTACCATCAGGTTATGCTGGGTTACATGACATGAAGAAATACAAATATACATTGGAGGATACTTGCTTTTAGGTTACAGAAAATCTTTCGGCAGTTTTCAACAATTTGGCAAGATAAATATGACAACATACTTTTTTTACTTCAATGTATGAAAATAATTTTTGTTCAAAACAAATCAAAAAAGGAAATTTGATTATTTGTCTCCACACTACTTTTTCCCAATTACTAGTCCTGTGGTCCAGAACAAGCATGGACCATGGGTTTTGCATGGGTTTTTTCTGTTATTTCCCAAGAATGCTGTATGACATATACCCTCCCTTTCATCTTTCCTTGCTGTGCATCTTTTTAAGTATGCATTTTTGACTAAGTTTTTACAACGCATCTTATCATGGGTTTGTCCAACATTTAAACATATTTCATCCTCAAATACTTGCAAAAAGCTCCCAAAAAAACTGATAAAGGAGTCTAAAAGATGTGTGAGGTTTGGATTACATTGCTATGCAGAAAATCTGCTCTACCCAGGCAAAGTCAAGAACTCCTGGAACTTATCAAAACATGATTTGAATGTCCTGAATAATACAAAAATTAGTTCAAATGATCTAATTACTAAAATATAGATATCTGATAAAATCTCTGAAATCTTAAACACATTAGAGAGTAGGGAAAGCAAAAAGGCCAAATATATAGCATTTAGAAATGATACATTGCTGGCTATAATATGAATGCATTACCAGTGTCCTGACTTTTTATTTTTCTTTGTCATTATGCCCTTATCATTAGTTTGTAATTAGAAATTCAATTATTTGGAATTTATACACTGTATTCTTAATACTTTTTCCCACAGTGATCATGCATAAAGAATGAAAACTATAATTGCAGAGAGAGGTGCTGGCTCCCTGACATTCCCACTCTTTGGGGAGTAAGGTTTTGCCACACTGAGGGAAGGAGGAAGAGAAGATTAATAGAAACACTAGCTAGACTCTTCCATAATTCTGTCCCACAAAACCAGAGGTGGCCTAACAGCTAATCCATCTACATTTTTGTTCTGCCTAGGCTTTCCTAACATACCAGTTGTGATGTTCATGCACTGAATCTGGGAGGCTGACAAGCAGGGGCAGTGTGTCTCCACAAGAATTTTCCGTGCACAGCTCTATATGGCTACAGACCTCAGCTCCCTCTGTGATCTAAATTCTTTGCCTTTTTGAGGAGAAGAACAAAAGGAAGGGAGATCAGCAGGAAATTAAAAAAGGAACAGCTAATTGTCCCCAAGTGGAAACTTTCTTAGGCATTTCAGCAACCAGAGCTTGTCCTTTTCTGTGAAGGACCTCAACATTAAGAGCTGAAGAGCCCATGTTAAACCAGTATTAAGTCTGCATTTCTTAATCCCATGGACAAACAATGTCTCTGTAGAACCCAGATATACTCTGTGAAGTGAAACTATTTATCTAGAATAAAGAACAAAATTGAATTTAATATACTTTTCTATTAGCTATTTGGAGCAGATTAGCATTGTGAGACAGGTATATGTGCATTATCTTTCACAAACACAACATCTAAAACTAGAATATATTATTTTTTTATACCACTAGATTGCATTATACCACATTTATACTATAATGGAACATTTCTTCATAGTATTTTTTTTTTTTTAAATCCCAGTCATATAAGTAATATTACTTTAAAAAAATGTCTCTTTATACATGATACTTTATCTGTCATGTCTTATTTTTTCAGTTACTCATTATTTTGTTAGTGGTACTAATTCTAATTACAGGAAATGGAAAACATTACCACAGAACCAGCTGCAAAGGCTGAAAAACCTAGTTCAGGGTTATTTTCTATCACTGGGAAATATTTCAACATGTAAGGCCAGGTTGGATGGGGTTCTGAGCAATCTGGTGTAGTGGAAGGTGTCCCTGCCCATGGCAGAGGGGTTGGAGCTAGATGATCTTTGAGATTTGAGACATTCCAACCCAAGCTAACCATTATCATGCTCTCTAAGCTGTTACTTTTCATGTTAGTAAATAAACAAATAAATAAGGAAATTAGGCAGAATTTTATGACAGAAAAGTAGGGGATAATTTTCTAGACCATGAATGGAAGGCACTCGTAGAAATCCCATTAACAAATAATCAAAGCTGTGGGTATACATCCATTCACGTTGCTTTTAAAAATATACCCCAGGATGAATAATTTTAGTATGTACAGGAAGTTCACAGCTGATGCTTTATTGTCCACTGAGCCATCTTTTTCCTCATCCGGGAAATCAGCTATGCACATGTTTTTACATCAAGAAGAAAGGTAGTGTTCTTATTTACTAATATGCAATGCCATAAAACTTTGAAAAGAATTTTAATGATATTTGCAAATTAGTTGAGTCTAAAACTCACCTAGCAGCAAAGAATACAGAGAAGGTAATAGAGAAACTGCTGTTCATGTAATTTTCATAGCTTCTTACATATTCATGTTCCAAAAGGATTTCTTTTACAGAAGCTCATGCTCATCTAACCAGACACTTTGTAAGTAAAAATGCATGAAATTTAAACCAGCTTTTCATATGGACATTTTTTTATGGCTGAGTGTTTTAGCAATCCAGCAATGGTAGACACCTATAAATGTATAATGTGATGGATTAGATTGTAATGCAGTCTAGATGCATATGGAGGTGGTGTTTGCCCTTCAGTGCAAATCCATTTTAATGTCAAGAAGACTTCATTGGAATTAATAGTGCGTTGTCCAGGCAATAAGCAAAATGTTGCATTAGTTTTTTCCTTTGAAAAAGAATCCCTATCTTGCTCCTAATTATAACAATTATGACAAAGGATAAAGATACTTCTAACAAGGAATTACTTAGAAAATCAAAGTATCAGTGATTTGGATAGCTTTGGATTCCTGGTTCAAACTTGGTTTTAAAACAGGAATCTTAAAGAATTTGTTAAAGAAGATTTGGTCTCTTCATGATTTGTCAAAGCACATTGTAAAACCAGCAACAGACTTGCACCTTAGACAGACATGCATGAATTTGGGGCATGTCAACCTGGGGAACTTGGGAAAGTTAAAACCAAAATAGCTGAAAGGTGTGAATATAAAGCTTGTTATGTAAAGTGCTTTACCATTCTGTGTGAATACGCTCCTTGAAATCTGCCCTGACAAATACTTTTGAAGCTTTTCAGCAGTGAGACCACCTTGTTTCTCTGCAGGATTCAAAGGCACTTTAAACTGAGGTCTACACACACATGCTTAGGCAACTCAGTTAAGCTTTACTGAGAGCCTTCTAGTAAGTGCATCCTAAGTTTAAACCTTACATTAGAAATTATTTTTAATAGGGAAAAAAGCATCCACGATTGGTTTCACATCTGTGTGACCTATATATATGCTTTTAGATTATTATATGTTTAAAATGAGGATTCATATATTTAAAAATAACCGTCATGCTACTCTCCAATGAGCCTAAGAAAATCTTAGTGGAACCTTCAGGATAAAAAGGAGTAGGGTGATGTCCCTTGTAATGTCTCCATCAAAAAACAGTGCACAAGCAAGTCACCTAAATGACTCAATATTTTTTGTATCAAACATTCTGAGAAAAAATGTTTCTGATCTTTCTCAAATTCTCGAAAATTGTTAAGAAGACATTTTAAAATGTAAAAATGTGCCTTCTATTTTTTTCACCATTCTTGTTTTAATTTTGAAGGCTTTTTCTAATATGGTAAAAATCTTGTTTTAAAACCATAAAAAAATTAATAATTCAATTTTACAAAATACTTATATTTAAATTCCTTGTGGCTAAAAGTCTCATAACAATAAACCATTAAAAAAAATCCTCCACAGATATTTATATTAGATTCTGTCTGCATATTAATTGGCCATTTCTTTTTATTTGAATCAAATTTATTCCAGACTCTCATACATGTAATATTTGGAAAAGCCAAAAATTTCAATTTTTAAGAAAGGTACTTCTGGAACATGGAGAGAGTTTTCCATTACTGTTGTCATGGTTTAACCCCAGCCAGCCACTGAGCATCAAGTATCTCAGAGAATCAGAAGGGCAAAAGCCAGAAAACTCCTGGGCTCAGATGCAGACTATTTAGGAGGGAGAGTGAAAGCCAAGCATGCCAGCAAAGCAAAACAAGGAATTCATTCACAACTTCCCATGGGCAGGCAGGTGTTCTGTCACCTCTGGGGACCCACCAGGGGTGATCGCTACAAACACCATCACTCCAAATGTCCCCTCCTTCTTCCCCTCACTTTATACACTGAGCATGATGTCATCCCCTGTGGAATGTCCCTTTGGTCAGTTGGGGTCACCTGTCCCTGATGAGTCTCCTCCCAGCCTCCTAAACACCCCCAGTCTCCTCACCAGCCTGGCAGAAAAAGGACTTGGCTCTGTCTAAGCCCTGCTTTGCAGTAACAAAACATCTCTATATATCAGCTCTGTGTTCAGAACAAATACAAAATACAGCCTCACACTAGCTACTGTGAAGGAAGTTAACTCTATCCCAGACCAAACCAGCAAAAATGTAAGTCACAGATGGACAAGAATGTTAATAATGGTCAAAATGCAATGTATGCATTCAGATTGCAAAGAATGATTGACAATGAATATTTTAAACCCTTTTTTACTAACTTTTCAATCTTAAAAAAGTAAATTTATGCAGTACTTCATTAGCTATTGAATTTTTTTTTTTTTCCCAACACAAACCTTTTCAAAATACAAGTTATATTCAAGCTGTCTGTCAAGTAATATTGTGAGTGCCAACAAGATATTTTCCTCTCTTTTCTAATTGGGTAACACAGCTAATTACTGTTGTCTGTGGAATCATGTTTGATTGGCAGTTTGAATGTAAACAGAAACCATAATTTCAGATGATATTGTATAAACATTTGGATAGGGATGTGCAAGCATCTCTCTTCAACTAAGAAAAATGTATATCTTAGATAATAAAAGTTACCTGTGTATCATAGTTCTCTATCTCTGATAAAAATTCTTTCAAAATATATGAATTCCTGCCAAATACCCAGAATAGTTTCCAAAAATTTTTTTGGCAAGTAATTTATCAGAAAAATTGGAAATGTATTATAAATTACACAGTAAATATGAAAAATGAATGTCACAGTAATGTAGTCTTTGGATACACTTTAAAGCCCTTCTAGAATTAGGTCTATAAAAAGTTAAGGAAACAGAGATATAGTCCATAGTACAAAAGCATAACAATAAGAAGATGTTAAAGCTAAGTTTGAAAATGTCTTCTAAAATACAGTACACAAATGAATTTCAGAAGGACTAAGATTATTGATGGAAGGGACCTGTGTCATGAATATTAGCAATATGTCAGATTTCATTCCAAAACTCTCTCTCCAAGTTTCCTTCATAATACTTTTTGATCTTAAAAAAGGAAAAAAGATAATTGAATGTGTTACATAAATACATTGGTCAAAAGACAAAATATTCCGAACTGGAGAAGGAGGAGGAGACTGAGTCCTGATTTTTTTTTCCTGAAAATTTTATCCAGGACATTCGAAGCAGAACAATACAAAAATAAATCAAAGGGCTGAATATTTGCCTGAAACATTTATTAGCAAACTGATGTCTTTACGTCCTTCATGTTTGTTTCAACTAGCGTTTCACCAAGTTAGCTTAACTGCTGTTTCTCAGATTCCCAGACATTTATTTGAATGTTTGTGTTTAATTTAATGAAGGTTTTCCCAGAATGTTCTGAATTCACATTAACCCATTGAAATTCCTGCTGGACAATTCTAACTGGTTCAAAATGTAACTAAGGACCTGTTAAAATGCTGAGTTCCTTTTGAGAAAAAATTTGGACGCTTTCCCAATTCTGACTATTTTGTACAATTTGTTGTTTCCAACCAAAAACACCCAGTAAGAGAATTTTGTATAGTTTACTGTCAGGATTTTTTGTTTGTGAAACTGACCTCTCTAAATTTCACAAATGAAGAAAAGAAGGGTAAAAGCTTGTATCATTTAAATTGTTTCAGGAAAAGACCTTTCTATGTATAAAATATTTCAAAAACCCCTCAAAATGAAATATAATGGCAATCCCAAAGGAAGTCTAGATCTCTTGAAATTTTCTGCTTCTAAGAGAAAAACACCATTGTTAAATGGTTTGTTGAATCAAACAAAATATGGAAGTTTAAGTTTTGAATTGTAATTGCCAATTAGAATGTTAAGCAATAATATTTTTGTTAAAAATTCCTCATTGAAGCTAATTCTAAAGGTTCTGCCTGATTGTTATGAGATATTCTTTTTCCAGAGCTGAGAGATTCTGTGCCTTGCACTTTGTGCTGCACTGGGACAACAGTGATCTAGAATATCAGGCATTGTGTCTTGAAAGACATCATTCGGGAGCAATGGCATCTGGCAGTAAATGATGCAAAACATGACTTTATGTGACAAATCAGGCATTGAATGGTGCATTACTTTGAATGGCAATTGTGGTACTGAGTGTTTTCCATTTGTGAAAATTTTGAGAAGCCAAGATACTGCAGAATACTGTGTGATTTATCCCTTGTGCCTTCTCTCCTTTGAGCCTGGCTGAATAGTTTTATCTGAACTGTAGTCCTTGATTTATTCACAAAGCAGGGAGCTCTCACATTGAATTATTCTCTCTGTAATGCTTGCTTGCGTTGTGGCAGAATTTGTATTGCAAAACCCCCACAACTGTGGTTGTCTTGTCTGTAAATGACCATTTGGTTTTGTAATAAATACTCTGCATATGTAAAATTATGCATATGCACTTATTATTTTGATTGCTGTACATTAAAATGGAACACTTTTTCACAAATTAAATGTGCAGCTACACATTGTTTACTTCTGAAAGCACAAACCTTGGCTTTACTGTGAATCAATACAATCTCATTACACAAACCTTTAAAAAGTTTATGACATATACTATTGTTCTTGTCTAATTATTTTGCTATGGATAGGTCCATCTCCTGATTTTGGATATTTATGACACCATGTGGCTTTAGATTTTTTTAGCTTTATGCATATATTTAGTATAGTGATCTAGACAGAATTGTTGGAAATTGAATTAAAATCTGAATATATGGAAAAAAACAAACTGCTTTTTAAAAGGCCAACAATTACACTACATAATGACTCAGCTGAGCAACAGAAATTAATGTGGTATATCTGCTAAGACATGAATCTGCTTTCATGACTGGAGACTGATAGCTCAGCAGGAGGAGGAAGCACATGGGAACAGCTCACTCTCAACAGGCAGCAGCAGCTGGTACACAGCAGCTAAGGAGATTGCAGAGGGGTTTCCCACCACAATGTGCAGAACAGAGCCATGACCACCTAATCTGCAAAATACCTCCTAACCATAGACTCACAGGGAGATCTCAGAGCTAAAAAAACACTACCCTTATTTGGAAAGGCTTTTCTCTGCAAAAATCTTAAGCATATCACAGAGTTCACAGTCCTGCCCTGCTCTGAAAAAGAGCCAAATCCCTCTTTCATACTCAAATAAGATGTTTGTCATTTGTCAGCAGCATGTTTGGTCAGAGATTTGGGTAGTACAATATGCCAACTAATTGTTAAAAGAATGAAGCATAGAAAAGGAAATTAAATTCCAGATTTTCACACTATTAAATTCACTGATTTCTAGGACAACAGCTACAGGTCATCTTCTGCTATCTTTGCATAAAAGCTTCTTACTGCTTTTATTGAACATTGAAAGGAATGTAAAAATGTAAGATAAATAATGTATTGATACTTAAAATGAAAGAACTTTGCCATATCATTAATAAAATTTTACTTGATGTGTAATTTGTATTCTAGATAAGGTTTGTGTTAGGATATCTTGCTCTCTGATCCAATTGTAATTGATGTTTATATCAGCAGGAGATATATCCTCAATATGGATACCCTATTTCCTTCCACAAACCCCTTGTTATCCATACAGCACTTCAGAATTTCTTTTTACACACAAATATTAATACAGATTCTACCAGAACTGACTTTCTTCAAGGTATAACAAAGACCATTTGGAGGGGCTAAGTGACATTGTATTACTCAGTGTTGTAAATACTAACTGCAATGTGAGCTGACCAGTACTGACACCATAGTAAATAAAAGGGAGAAAATTTAGTGAATCTTGCAGCACATGAAGGGGGAAACTTTTAGAATGCAAAGTTAGACCTTGCTACCTGGAAAGAAGACTCAAGGCTGATGAATGTATATAAGTTTTTACAACTATGGGTGTAGGTCAGTTGTATGCTTTCAAGTCTTTTAGCTGATAAACACTAATCTTCAACAGTCCTGTTATAAGTAGAAGTAGAGAAATTAAACATATATTGCTGAAACCTGTCATGTTTAAAATCTACAGAACAGAAAGAAAAGGTTTAGTCTCAAACAGATTTACTTACACTCTTATACATTTGGCACTACTTACTTTATCAAATGAATTGGGTTTTCTTTGTGGAGGAAAATTTAAGCCATGATAAAACCAAAGAATATATCTGGAAACCATTTTTGTTTTAACATCTAGGAACCCTCCCAGATCAGTCATTCTCTTAACAAGATGCTGCATCAAAGATACCAGCACTATACCACTATACCTCCCTCCATTACCAAAAAAAAATATTTAAAGATGTTATAATTTGGGAATACAAAATCTTTAATCATAAATCATCAAGTCAACCAATGAAAACATTTCTTTTATATGCATATTTTCTATTTGCAAACTGATAAGTAGTTGCTAGTTTAAAAACCCCAAACCCAAACTAATATTTCAAGTCTTTTTTTTTCCTGCATAACATGATTTCATGAGTTCATCAAACATGGGTTCTGAACATTGAACAAACCATAGACAAACATTTAAAAAAAGGTCATATAATATTGAAGGAAATAATTTAAGATGTTAAAGAAAATAATTTACTCCCAAACATAAGGTAAGATTGGTGTTGCTGCCTGGATAACTTAACTATTTGAGCTGTTTCTTTAGTAAGCATATTTTTTATAAGTAGCAGTCTTAAATACAATTTATTTAATTGTATTTGGTCACAACTCACCTTTTCCTTTCATCATTCTATTAGGAAAATTGTTTATTGGAATGGCGACAGAAGTTAAAGAAAAACAAAATTTTCTGTGGTCTTTTATTATCTAAAAAGAACTTTTTTAGAGCATTGTTTCATCTTGCAGACAGAAACAATGTCCAATGATAGGTAGAAGTTGGTAAAGCCCAAAATGGAAACAAAAGGTAATTTTTGATGATGAGGACAATTAACTATTGCAACAATTTTTCTAGCAATACAGTAATCTTTTTCATCACTTGGAATCTTTAAATTAAAATGGGTGGGTTTCCAAAAGACAATCTGCTATGCCTCTGTGGGTTACTGTCTGCTGTGGATAAACTGAATTAAATCTCTGATCTTTTTTGTGCAAGTCAGGCAACATTATTGTAATGGCACCTTCAAGATATATTAGTGTATTCATTTAGCCTTCTAAAATTCAAACTAATATCAACAGGTCTTTTTTAAAAAAAATATTTTTGTATTCCGGTCTAAAAATGACTCTCATGTTAGTGACATTGATAGAAGCAGCATTCAAACACCATCATTCTCTTTGTTACAATCACTCAAATGCCAAACGGGGAGTGGCTTCTGCCTTCTGCCTTGTTGTTGTGTCAGCCACAGGTAATTTGTAAATAACCATGACTGGGTACGCCAAAGTTTGTCCTTGTAACAAAAAAGGAGACAGCTGAAGAAAGGAGGCAGGGGGAATCCTGCACAGTCAATACCAGTTTGGGGATCAGTTGGTGTCAAATTATCATTTCCATTTTGTCTTGTGATTGTAACTTTCACTGTGAATTAGAGCATTCATTCTGCAGCAGCGCCTTGACACACAGTGAGGGAATCATGATAGTGTGTGACAGAGCAATCAGGAGCCGAGCTGAACCAGTTCTGAGGGGCTGTTCTTCACCAAAGCAATGACATCCAGAATCTTAGAGCCATTAACTGGTAATGGCTGCAGAGGCAATGCAGGGACAAGGATGGCAAACTTTGGGAGCTGAAACCTGGACCTTTCCTGCCCACTTTCAACTTCTAGCATGCAATCCAGATGGGAAAAGAGAAAAAACAATCTTACCTGAGCAAGGCAGGCCATCTAACAGCAGAGGTAACAAGACCAGGCAAAGCACCACAGTGGATCTGCTTGATCTAAGCCAGATTTAGATCAATCTTGGGAGTTCCAGGTGTAGCAATATCTAGTCTAGACCACAAATCAAGAAAACAGTGTTCTTCATACAATTAATGTTACTGCAAATATCCCCATTAAAGAAGTTAAGAAGAGATGTTGAGGAAATGTTTTATTTTCTGTCAATTCTGTCATTGCTGCTTCGATGACAGCATTAGGGGGTTTTGTCCCCTATAGTAGTCTCAAGAAGCAACTCATTCAGCTATATTCATCAGAACACATTACAGCGCATGGCTGGAGGGAAGGAAAGTTTCAAAACTAAAAAATGGCCAACTGCTGTGTAACATTCTGTCTTTTGTCTGTTGGTGTAACTGGAAAACCCCATCCTAATTATGACTGGAGCTTTATATAATCAAATATATATGTACTTGAAGTATCTTACTTGCATGTTTCTGTTCTGTCCGTTCTTTCTAAAAAAATCACCATTACATATGTAAGATAGTTATTCTAAAGAAACACAGAATATTGTATCATCAGAACTAATTTTATTTTGACCCATGTCACCTATGCCATTTGTTTATTACTTTTGTCAATTACATTTATTAATTGGGAATTTAGCATGTGATATACAGCAAAATGCTTGAAATAATTTTTAATACTGAATACATAAACAGATGGTGACTGTTGAAAGCCATATATAAATAAAATGTAAAATAACTTATTAATTAGAAAACATATCCCATAAATCCTTTCGCTAGCAAAGTTGCTGTCTGCAGGTTTGTTTGAAATGAATTTTCTAGAAACTGTGATTTGCAATTGTATAGTATTAAGAATTACAGATTAATTTCTCTAGTTTCAGCTGAAGATACTGAAATAAAGACATCGAAGTCCATAAAAATCTCTTTATCTTAGGTGTATTAGGAAAAAAAAAATTTAAAGGAATGTGCAAGTAGATAATATGAAAAGATGAAGACCTAATCACCTGGGTGACCTGGGTTGTGAAGCACAGCGGTCTTCCTTGTTTTATTGAGTCACTGTCCAACTGCACTGCTGTCCAACTTCTTTTTCCTTCTGCACTAAATCTCTCCCTGATGCATCTCCACTGAAATCAACACTTTTGCCAGGAATATACAGGAAATCATTCCCGCTCAAAACTGTGGTTTTACATTTTAAAACCTGATTTTCAAAATTTTACATCTTTCTCAAGTTTCTTAGCAATATTTCCACTGAGATATGAATATATACTAGTGGCTTTTTTTCTGGCTACAGAATGAGAAGGAAAGGAAACTCTCCTTGGATCAACAGTCTCTGCTGAGGATTCCATCCATTCAACTAGCTTGACCAACTAACCATTACAGAGGTAACTATTTCCTTTTTAAAAAATGATAAATTCTTCAACTCTGCAAAACTGCAAAATTATACCCAAGAATACAAATATGCAAAAGTATATGAGAAGAAAAAAAGGCCATTTTAGTATCATAGTCTTCTAGCCCAGTGAGTGCCTGCTTGTATTTTTCTACTTTTAAAAGTAAGAAGATGAAAGTGGAAAGTTAATGGTGTTTGGTGGTTTGTTCAGGAAATTAATCATTATCTTTCATATATCACAGCACAAAAGCCCTTTAGTATAAATAGCTTGACTAAATTATTTCTGAACAGTCCCTGAATTATTGCACATCTGATCAGTTCAGTCAAAGTAAAAGGCACGACTTGCATTTTAGGGCATCAGGTCTACGGTTCAACCTCACACATTATAAAATACTTTTTCCTGACATTATTCCTTCTCTTTAACATATTCCTATATAAGCATGCTAGTGGCATCAAACTCTGATGTATCTGATGTGGAAACAAAAACTCACGCTGTTAATACTGTTTTATTGGATTTGATCAGAGGCTGTATCCTGACTAATTCCTTCACACACACATATTTTAGAAACTTTTCTAGATACTTCTAATTAGAATTCAAGGCTTTTCTTTCAATCAGTTATCACCCCCAAAAACCACCCAGGGTGAAGGAATACTTTCTTTTAACTGAAATCTCTCCCCTAGCACTTACACTTACATGAGTAGTAAATAGAGCTTCAGTTGGTGGAAGTTGTGGTGAATGCAAGATTTACCACCACGATAGTTTTCAGTCACTGTAGCTGTCCTGGCTTTATTGTTAGTGATGAAAAATCTCATTTCATGGGCTTTTTCCAGATTCCAGGAATGGACTGTGAGCTAATCCACCAGGCAGCAGACTTTGTAGGATAGTAAATATGACCTAGTTGCTTGGTCTTTAGCTTTACCTGACTTGTTACTCTATAAAGGTAGAAAACTTTGACCAAAGTTACCCAGTAGGTCACTGTCAAAGGTGCCACTGTTTTATGCCTAGAGCATATGCAAAATGTGTGTCTTCTGGACAGTGTGTTTCCTGAGCTGTTGAATGCCACCACTGAGGGAGAGTAGAAGGCTGCAGTACCAGCAGCTGATAGCATGTGAGGGTAGTAAAAGAGATTCCTCAGCATGGCATCCCTTTTCTGATATAATTGGAAATGAATGGGTGCAATAATTAAAGAACCTCAACAATTTTGGATAGAAGGAATTTTATTTTTTTTTGTGGTTTTGTAACTGTGACATTATGACATGTGAATGTGGGCCTCGTGACACATATTAATATTATTATAAGATGGATTATACTTTTGGCTTAAGCCTTGCCTCCTACCCCAAATAAGACCCCATTACAATAGGGACTGGATAAATGTGTAGCTTGATGAACCTTAACCAAAAGGAAGGCATATGAATAAAGGAAAACAAAAATAAAATCTAAAAGATGGATTATTTTAATTTTTTTTCTTCCTTGGTTCACTGTTCTTCCTCCTAGTTCTTAGGTTTTCCATAGACTCTTACAGATTTCATTGCCTTTGCTAGTTCGAAGAATTTGCTCCAGAAGTCTTTATACTCTAGGAACATAACATCTTCCATTTGAATACTATTCTGGGGAACTCTTCCATTTAAATGTAACACCTGTAACTTCAAATGGGTTGTTTTTTAAGGCAAGTGGTGTAATTTGCAATGCTTTCTTTTTCTCACGACATCTATTCGAATATTATTTTCTCCAGTTACCATTGCCTTCATCAATCTAAGTTTCCTGCTCAGCTTCTCTGTTACTTTTTAGCCGAAACAAGAGGGGAAAATAATTTCTTGTCTATGATGACAGTAACAGGCTTGTAGCATTTAAACCATATTGAATGGCATAGGTAGCCAAATATTATATCCCTATTCAAATAGTCCTAAATAATGCTAGAGGTTTGATTTAAACAGATTCAAGCCTATTTCTCTTTCTTTAGCAAAGTCTCTCTCTAAAATCAGCATTCCATGTCATGGTAATCTTTTGTTTGAAAGAATGTATGTCTTTATGCAAATATCTTTCAAAAACTGTTTGACCAAAGTGGCCTGCAAGCAGGTTTAGAATTCACTTCACACATTCTGAAGCTATAACATTCCAACATATTAGTTCAGTTGGGTTCTGAATGGTTCACGACTCTTCATTTTCCAGCAACTCGATGTTTATGGCATGTGCTCAATTGTTTTAAGGCATGACTAAAAAGTGTAAAACTGGTCTATGAAATCACTAGTTCAGAAAAATTCTCCGCTCTGTTGAATTCAATAAGCAGTGTGTATATTTACTTTCTCCTTCTATTACTTTTTTTTTTTTTTTTTAACCTTTTGAGTGTTTCAGAATTGTAGGGTTGGAAGAAGTACTTAGAAATACCAATTTTCCGTACACAAACTTCATGGTGCAGAAAACACTTTTTTTTAATGTGGAAATGTAGGTCTCTACAATAATTACAGCTTTGCAAAGCAATCCACAGAATTTTACCTACTTTCTCAAGACCACTGAGAGAGAAGGAAGATGAGGAAAAATACCCTATCTCTATTCAGCATCCTGCAGTAGCAAAAATAAAAACTGAACAGAGCACTGTAATTTGGAGTTTGAAGACAAAAAGATATAAAAGTCTGCTTTCCTAGAATAGTACATACAAAAAGCCCTTTTCTTCTTAGGCTTCTTCAATCTGAACATCATGAAACCACATTGAAATAAACCTTTCAAATAAATTTCTCCTTTGGACGCTAACAGCTTTTTCAAATAATCTGTTTTCCTTAATGATGAGACAGGTACAAACTTTAAGAAAACCAGCAGATGTTTAATGGCAATTTTAAACTAATTGTATTGACTGTATCCTGTTGAACTGAAGAATTGTATCCATTAGATTTCTCTTGTATAACATTCTGCCTTCACTGACATTTTCTGTAGTGACAGTGGAATTTCCCTGATCATTTAGGTAACTTATAAAGTGAGTTATGTCAGATTCCCTTTTTGACTTCAGCTCTCCCCAGTTGTGAGGAAGATATAATATTAAAAAGAAAAAAATAAAGAGGAATTGTATGAGTTGTAGGCTTTTTCTAAAAAATCTACTTTTCAGTTGTATTAAAAGTGTCAACATTGACTAAATGGAGAAATAGATTTACTCTTCATGATAGGTAAAAAAAAAATTGAATGCAAATGCATTTTCAATTTCAGTACAGGTAGAAAGTATGATGCCTAGTTTTACATAGCTCTACTAAGCAGGTACATACGCATCACTTGAAATGGTGTCTAATATTCCACAGATGGCAATTACTTGCAGAGGAATGGCTAGGGACTTAATTAAAAAGGCTGAGAGTTGGCAAAGTAAAATGCTGCAGAAGCACATGAAAAATCTATACATTATGCAAGGGACTCCATAGAATATTTAGGAAGCTAAAAGTGTCTTTTTACATTTTCCCTTCATTTCTGCACAAAAGGTTTACTGTAAAATAAAGATTAGTTGTGCCATGTTTAAAATTATATTTTAGCTAACTGAACCTACTACACAACAAAGCAAAATATATTTGACTGCACAATATTGATTTTACATGAAAGCACATCAGTTAGTGAAATGCAAAAACCAATAAAACATCACCCCTGGCTGGGATAGATATCTCTAGATACAATTTATTTTTACATTTAAACCAATTATTGGGCTTGTTGCATTTAAAAATGTGCACCATATATCCTTTCAAGGACTTTTTTATTCAATCAAATCAATTGCATTGATCTCCATATTCCATATTAAACACCAATCTTAAATTAAAGCTGACACATTTTGAAGGCCAAAGTACAAGTTTCTAAGCAGAAATAAATTCTACAAGGCTTTCTTTGTGTGTTTTTATGCCCAAACATGAATACAAATATTGATTATGTTTTAACACACAATTTATAAGCTATTTCAATGCTTATTTCTTCCTAAAATTTGTTCAATAATAATACAAACTTACAGAAACAGGATGTTCCCTGAAGTTCTTTCTGTTGCACTGGACTATGATGATGATTTTCATAAATAATTAAATGACAGAATGGAAAAAAATCCTTAGGCATAATTGTTCATGAAGAATCTATGACTAACAGGACATGCAACCAACCTACCACTTGTTGAAATGCAGATATAGGGAAAGATTTGTTTCTTTTGAGCATGTCATCAGAACAGTTAACATCGGCCTTGAGCCTGACCAAGTTGTTTTTGCTCCCAATTGGTGTCCACAAAGGGATGAAGCAAGACAGTCAATTCAGAGAGGCCATTCACATGGCAAAGCTATTATGCATAGGACTGGTGCTAAGTATTCTCATGGCCTTTGTCCACTGCTGATAGGGGCAAAACTCCAATTTTGTACTAAGAAGCAAGTGTGTATTTATTGAGGTGTCTCTTCCCCTTATGGCATCACCTCTCTATGCCTGGTAGAAAAACAACCACGCCACTTGAAAGGGACTTCTCACTTCTCCCTGGCTCATCAGCTTCCCAGCTTTTAAAGCTCTATTGACATCGTTTGTACTTCAGAACTTCTGTCTCCCAATAGTTTTCAATTAGCTTTAGATGCATTATTCAACTCTCTAAAGCTTTCCAGAGTTTACAGAGAGTTTGCATAAAAGTAAAATGGAAGAATCCAGACTTCAGAAATATTATCAAATATTCAGAATGTTCACTGTCCTGTTCACATCTCTCCATCTCTTCATATTGTTGTATGCATATGTTGCAGTCAAATGAACAGCATAAGAACCAAGGAGGGAATTTGTCAAATACTCCAAATAGCTGCACATCACTACAGATTATGACTGCTTGGATTTAGGGAACATTTTTTTGGCTGAGGAAACATTCCAATGGGATAGATTAATCTGTGTAAACCACACAGCTCAGCTGAAACTGCTGTTCAGCATTCTAAATTGCCACCTTCGTCTTCTTTCAGCACAAAAATGTGCATTTCTTCCTATAATAAAGATATTTTATAATAGCAATAAGGCAACTCCAGGGTGTGCGGTTATCACGAGATAATCATACCCTGGAGGGATTGCAGATACTTGGCTGTGCCTCATAACACCCCATGTGTGTGTTTATCTCATGATAACCCTACTCTCTTTTGTATCTTATTGCCTAATTATCCTCTGCTAATGCAAAATACTAATTTTTTGTCTGAAACAATATGTGCAAGAATGCATTGCTAACAATCACTGGAGGACACTGACAAATAATGCTGTCACTACTTTGTACTCTCTTCCAGCCAGAAATTTATATAAAGACCCAACTTTGGATATTTTTTTCCAAACCAATTCAAATTCTTTAAGGCAACATCAACTAAAATATTGGAAGCTGGCCAAGGAAATATCTCTAAAAATTCCATGTATATTCTTATATGTGATTTATATAGCTTTACTTAATACCAAATTTCTTTCTTATGTATTTACATCTCTTTACATTTCTAATTCTAATACACAGAAGGTAGTTTCTTGACTATTGCTTATGGATCCTGAAGCAGGTCTTAGGATCCCCATCTGATATTTATCTTAGGATAAATTTTATTTTATTTAATCTCCATACAGGAAGTGCTACCTATGTTTCAGATACCTTTGGGAGTTATTCAGAGAGAGTAAAGATTCTGGACCTCTCTTAAGGAGATAGAACTTTTGTTCATTGTAATGTGCTGTTTTCCATTGATGCTGAAATTTTAGATATAAAATGCTGATTTCAGGTTTTGTTTCAGAAAATGTTCAATAGGTCCTTAGTTGAATCTGCATCATAAAAATCACATGTAATCATAATTAATTGAAAATAAACAAAGGAAAAAATTGGTTTCAGTTTTTAACTGATAGACTTATTCTGCAATTTAAGTATGAACATTATAAAACATCATAAAAGGTAACCTAACACATAAAAATGGTATGTATAAGAATTGCCTTTTCATCTTTTAATAAAAGCTGTATCAATTGAAAATTGGTTACTGGTCAAATGATTATCTGACATATTAAGATGACATTAAACCCCAGGAAATGCAGGAGAAAAAATGCCCTCAAATTACAAAATGATAGGTTAGTCCCAGAGTTTAAATTATACGGGCTTCATCATTCTATATTAATAATATTACTGAATGTTTATTGCACATACTGTATTCATATGTCCCAACACTGTATGAGTTTTAACTAATTGCAAAGATTTTTGGGTTTTTTTCCCATGGGCCATTCTAACAGAATAAAAAGAGAAACCTGTAGGCTATTCAGTAATGATAAAGAAATACAAGTTTTTATGTAAACAGAAATAAGAGAAGACAAATGGTACAATATTTTTAGAGAAATTAATTTGGTACAATGCCAAACACAATAAAAAATGCCATCCTGAGAATCCACAATATGACATTTTATATATCTTTCTTATATAAGTCTGTCTGTGTTTGGTTTATGTCTATGTAAGTAACGTGCATTTTTGGTTTTATTTTGTGTTTTATAATATATTATTATTTTCCATACTGTTTGGAGTGAAAAAATTCTATTTTTAATAGCACCACCTGTGTAGATCTGCAGGCTTTGGACTCTTCCTTCCTTTGTTGTGAGCTGCAGTTAATTAAATCAAGATTTTTTTACTTTTAGAATATCTATTTTTACACTCTATTTTTATGTAAAATTGCTTTCATGTTCCCTGTCCTCCCACTCAACCAGTTCTTCTGAAAAGCACGTATGTTTATCTCTCTTAACATTGCTTACAGATCTCATTTCTCAATCCTTTGATTATTTTAGATGGCCTGCTCTGAATTCTAGCTTCCTTGTGCCAGTGGAGGAGAATTGCCTTGATACAGTTCTCAGAATGTGCTAGCTCTGAGGCTGCCTTGCCTGTGGCATTGCTGGCAGCCCTTGCCATGGTATGCTCTTGGAAAAAGAATCAAGGGGCATATTCCCAATGAACATATACCAAAACAATTATAGAAAAAAATACCTCTAATACAGGATGATATTGATATGCAAAACCCACACTAATCATAGCAGCTGCTGGTTTAGAACAAAGATCTGAGCTCACAGTCTCTTTATCTTAATAGAAATATGCCTGTATGTGAAGCAGGAAGAGGCTCAGAGAAAGCTATATGCACTAGAATGAGCAGATTTTCCCCTACAGTGGCTTCAATACTATTATTGTTATTATTATTGTTATTATTATTAATTATATCCTTGAACTGATGTGAATGTGCTGCTGTGAAGATGTCCTTCATAAGACATAGCTAGTAAGAGGTTTACAAATAAAGAATAGCCTGTTAGCCCTGTCTTGAATTCTCCCCTTTTTCATTATTTATGCCATTAAAATTCATCTTAGCCTTTAAAGTGGACATCAATTTGCCAGCAGTAATAAAAATCACTCTGAATAGCCAGACAAAAAGGTTTGTGCCCTAGAACCTAGTGCGAAATCTACCTGAAATCTTTCTGATCAATTGGAGACTGAGAAGAATTGGACTTCAATTACTACAGTCAGGCTTTCACCTCCTGTATCACCTTTCTTGGAGAATTTTGCTAGCCTTTATCTTGAGACACACCTTACTGACAGACTGCAGGACTGCTCCTTTTCCACAGAAATAACCTTCCTCCTGCCGATATTAACATTAGCTTTCAGCTAATATTTAATTACGACTAAATGAAAATAGTGCAACTACTTTCAGAGAAAATGTTTATCATTAAAACTATCTCGTGCATTATGAAAAAAATTGGATATGAAATATTTTACTTCAAATAACATTATAATGCATGTGCAGCTGTGCAGCTCTACTGTAATTTTATTTCAGCTTCAACAAAGATTTAACATGACTGTTTCTTACCTAAGCAATGGGGGCACAATGATGTAATAAAATCACTTATAATAATTTGTAATGGAGAAGCCCTGTTTTAACACATGCCATTGTCTATGGCCTTTTTTCATGCAGTATAATAATGGATATACTAAGAGCTACACCATATATTATTATTCTCTGATCAAACAATTCTTTATTTCTCTTTGATTAATTAAAACACTGACTAAATAATCATCCCTGATAAAAGAGAGCATGCTGGATTCTGGTTCCAATTTTTTGTTTGTTTCTGAGTTATGCATTAAAAAGCTATCAAACTTAAATCAGAATAAAAATGAGAAAATTATTATTATGTAATTCCATAAGCTCAGACAGCTAAAAGATCTTATATTTCTTTGTTAATTCACCCCAGCCATGAGTATTTGAAAACAGTCACTGTATTTATGCTGACTTCACTGCTGCAGATGCATGTGAAGGACCCTGGGGCCAGCATTCTGGTTTGTCTCACAAGTATGTTTAAAACAAAATCCAGACAAGCCTTTACCCAAGACAGTTCCACTTTGAATAGGAGATCTTCTGAATCACCTCCACAGATCCCATCTCATGCTCATTTCCATGACTCTGTAAGCATTTAAAATGTGAAACTGTCATGGCACTAAAACCCATCTCACAGTAATTTTAACTGATAGCATTTGCATGCCCAATGAGAGTTTACTGTCTTCTTGGCTACTGGTAAAGCCCATTTCTAGTTGAAATACATGTTCCCATTTGCAGTGATCAACAAGTGATTGTGATCAAGACTTCATATCAAAAGTCAAAGAAAATTGTGATTGCTATTTAGAACTGGCATAAACAGCTGCAGAAAGCAAGTCATAATGCCGGATGGACTATGAAAAAAAGCTGAAAAGGCAAATTGAACTGTGTGCAGCGTATTCTATGATTCTAAGAATATAAGAAATATTATGTTTGAAGATTAGCATTTCTAGTCATGATCAAGTAACCTAGCCAGATTTCATCTGTGAACACAATTTTTAAACTAGGATCTCTTTTCACCCTATTAACTTAAAAATATCTGTCTGCTGAGATTAAGTGCCTTAATAAGGATACAGGCAAAGTCTGTAGGCCCAAAAACTTCAGTTCCACAGAACACAAACAATTATGCTTTTTGGATGCCATTGGCAATTGAACCTTAAAACAAGTGGTTGGTCCTTCCGTAAAATCTCAGGTGTATTCCAGGTAGAACTAGGAAGTTGGGAATATACACAAGGAGCACATTCTTGCTTCTGTGACACTGTTTCATTCCTAAATTATTTGCAGTCAGAAGCTACAAATTACAAAAATATTACAAAAAATGCATTAAATGAGAGTAATAGAAATGGCTTAAGGAAATTTTTTTAATATTTCCTCCTCAGTATGAAAAATTAATTTTGAAATATTTGAGTTTCTCATCTTAAAATGTTGCATTTGTCAATATTGTCAATAAAAGGTTACTTAAAAGAGGAAGACGTATTTATTAAGGTCCTTCAAAATATGCAACTCTAATTTTCAACTCAGCAGAACACCGATACGTACTTAGCAGCTTACAACGGCAAAAACCAAAAGAGATACACACACATAAAGTTCACTCAGATTTGCCAAGGATGGCTTCTCAGTTTATGTTTTTAGCCTCAGTTCCTGCATTAAAGCTCCACTCAGCTTAGGAATGTTGCTTCAGTTTCTGTGTGGTGACGATGTTCTCCTGTATTCTGTTATCTTTACATATATTTACTGTGCTGGCCTTATTTCAACAAAGCATTCAGGCATATATGTAAATTCATTCCTTCCACAAATCTATGTGACTGTGTGCTTACCTGTAAACATATCCTTAGGCTGCATTTCCTTCAGTGAAATGTAAGCACTTGTTGAGGTGCTCCTGTAGGGCAAAGATCCAGTGAAGACACTGTTGGCCTCAGTGAGAGATTAAAATCAGGGCCTTACCTAGGTTTTAATAAACAGAAGTCAATAAAGATTTTGAAAGGAATGAAAGACACCAAGACTAAATTCTGCCTCAAACATTGTAATAGTGTTACTCTGCTTTTCATACCTGAAGGAAGAAAATTCAGACTGCTAAGTAAATACTTATAAATTAAGACTAAATTAAGATTATTGAGCTAGCATTAAAAGAATCCATGTAGCAAGAGCTATAACTCTGGGTAAAACTTGGTCTTTTCTTCTTCTGTAGCTCCAAATTTTGCCAGTACTCCATGTATTATTAATTATTTTATTAATATTAATTTATGTTTCCCATCACATTTTCATCCTACATTACTATTAGAAGCAGCTCAGAGACTGGATAAATTTTTCAACAGAGTTGCATACTCATGGTACAAAAGTGCTCATATTTTCATCACTGCACCTATCCACACTTCAAAATGCAGACTTGCTAACCTCCAGGGACTGCCAGAGAGCTTCAGCTCTTGTGGATGCACAGTTTTCACAGCAGATATCTGGAAAACATTGGATTTCATAGAAACCACAGAGACGCTATGATTCCTTGAAGACATGTGACCAAACCACATTCCTTTGAGTGAAAAGTGGCTCCTGGTGAGACAAAGATGGTCTAAGAATAACAAAAATGGTATTACAGAGCAAAAACCAAACAAACAAACAAAACAAACAAACAAACAAACAGAGACAACAAACCTAAAACCTCAGAAAAAACAAAAACATAAAACCCCAGAAAAATATTTCTAAAAGTTATGTGACATGCTGATTTTCAAATCTCTCGGAGGAAAAGAATTAAAATTTATTTTGCACAACACCGCCATTTATAACTTTCCAAAGAGTAAATGAGTGAACAATGAGAAATGCTGCCCATCTGCTCTCTGCTTCATTGATCTTTGCTAACCTGAGTGGAACCAGTTGCTTAGATGGAAAGATGGAGAGGGAGAAATACATGAACAAATACAGCAAAAGGGAATTTCTGTTCCAAATTAAACAAATAGTTAGAGAAAAATATTTTAAAACATTTTTCAAGATATGGATATTTCCTTTAATTCCTAGGATTCATTGGCTGGACCACACTGGAGTAATAGCCTTAAGACAGTATGCTGACATTTTTCTGTAGTTTCTGTAGTGTCTACAATGACTTTCTACATTTTGAAAAGGTTTCACTTCTGCATCCAGGAGCAACAGCCTTTTGTTTCCTGGAACAACTACACCACAACTTGAACTGTCATTCATAAACCTTATTTGGCTTCCCAGCCTAAGATGATTTTTGAACCCCTCTTTCACAAGCATTCTTGTTCTTGATTCTTGCTCTATTGTATTAAGAAATAAATGTTTAAAGACTTCATCTAATTATGCACGTTGAACAATAATGTCCCTTTTTTTATCCAGCAATTGTGTCTGAGAGAGGATTAAAGTCTGTAAATGTCAGACCTCCCTGGACACACAGTTGCAGTTATTTTTTGCATAGAAGTCTTCAAATTAACATGTGCTTGTCTGTGTAAGGTGAGGTTTAGGACATGTCTATTTCAGAAAAAAATTTTTGAAAAGACAATTACCTTTTCTTGAGCAGTACAAAACCATTTGCACCCTTAATTTCTGTGATTTCATTTCTTTTGGTATTTCCTAATAAATGAAAACATAAATAGTTATAACCAAGATCACCAGGCACCAGAAAAAAAATGTGAGTCGTATTCTAATCCCAGAGGAAAACCTTGTTTACATGATGAAACACTTGCAGTGGAAATCTTGGGAATCTTGGTGGGTGGAATCTCTCATTGTCAGAACTTTCAACAAAAGAGCAGCTGCAGATACTGAAAGCATTAAATAAAAATTACCAACAAGCTGTCTTACCTGTGTGCACTCCACAGAAAGGAAGGGCAAACATGAGCAGGTAGTGCTTGTACATCAGTCAAAACTATGACAGCTACCGTGTAACATCTGACAACACTGACATGTGCTGCACTCCCTAAGATATTCCTCTAACTGAACCATAAAGAGACAAATAAATTAGTAATAGTACCTTGCCTGTCAATGTCCTATCTAGCAGGCTTCTCACACTGTTGATTAGCATTGTTTGAAGTGGTTTATCAATACATTTACTTTTAGAGGAAAAAAGAAGGATGCTGACTTAATTAGTTTATTACTTTAAGAAAAAACAGCAAAATAAAGGGGCATCTGATTCCTCATGATCACATAGTCATTTCAAGGAAAAGGACAGACAAACATCAGTATGTTTCCCTACTAGTCAAACAGATCAGATTTTGTCTTCATTCATCTGCTGTGTGGCAGATGAAGCTCTCTTAACCAAATCAGTATTCCCATATAAGAAAAAAATTGGGTGGTCAGCTACTACCTGTCAGATTTTGCCCATATTCCTGCTGCCTGACACTAAGCCAGCACAATATTTTTCCGCAATATTTTATTTTTTATAAAATATATATACTTGTTAGTGATTTTTCTTGCTGTTTTTGCAGCTCAAGGCATAATTATTATGAATGAGAAGGTGACTGGTAGTACCTGCAAGTGCTAATGAGCACTAATGGCCCTGAAAAGCCCCACCCAGAGCCTCCACTCACAGCTTGGACCCTGGGCTTCATCTCATTTCAGGTGTGGGCTGTGCAGATCAGAGAAAAGGAAATCTGTGCCAGTAGAGATGAATACTTGCACAAGTATTAAAACCTTAATTGACATTTAATTTTGATGGGAAAATAACTGAATAACCTGTACTGGGGTTTTCAATTTCATTAAAGCCAAACTTTGTCCTGATTTCACCTAGGGTAGAGGTAGCTTTTCCCCAGTAGGTGCTGCAGTGCTGTGTTTTGGATTCAGAACGGGAATGGTGTTATTTTTGCTAAGTCATCTTTATCCTTAATCAGGACATTTTTTTCCCTTGTCTCATGCTCTGCCAGTGAGGAGGTTCACAAAAGAAACTGGGGGCAAGCATAGCTGGGATGGGTGACCTGAACTGACCAAAGGGTTATTCCACACCACAGAACTTCATGCTCAGCATATAAACTGAGGGGAGTTACCAAGAAGGCTGGCCAGTCTGGATTTGGGAAGGGAGGTCTGGCATGGGTCACCAGGGAGTGAGTAATTGTATTGTGCATGACTTCAGATTTTTTCCCTTTCTATTATCATGATTATTATTATTATTATTTACTATTACTATTGTATTTTGGAAAAAAAATAAAAATAGAAGAAAGGCCTTGAATGGATTGATCCTTCCTCATGGTGTCTGTAAACATGGAGGTACAGCCTTTCATTCAGACTGTGGCCCTAAAAATAGTTTATTGTCTCAAAAGTCATGCATGGAAATCATGTGGTGCAGGCTTGGCTTTCAGCATAAAATACAAGGATTGTGTCCTGGAATCAATATGCAGCATATTATGTATACATGGTTCACAGACATCCAGTGCTTACCAATGTTTTATATCTGTATATTATACAGTGGCTCCAGGCCAAAGAAAAAATTCTAAATCCAGTGTGAATCTGAGACATTGTCAAAGACATTGTTTCCACATTTCTTTGTTCTACTCGGGAGCAGCAAGCAGAGGCAATTTTTTTCCTCTTTTCTTTTTTTTAAAGACCCAACTTCTTTAAAATATATTGTTTTTTCAATTTTTTTCTTCTATTATATATTCAGTATTTGGTACATATCAGCCTGTTTAGTAATGAGTCAGGATGCATATGTAGCTTTCTGCTTTCAGTATTTCTGTTAATCTGTGTATATCTGTCCAACGTTTTTATAGTTGGACAAACAAAATAATCCTGATCTCATGTAAGCGTGGCTTACGTGGAAAAGAAAACTTTAAATGTCATGGTAGCTTCTACTTTTTATTCTGTTCTTTTTTTACTTAGAATATCAACATAAGGAGTAGAAAATGTGATCACTAAGATTCACTTGTTAACTGCCTGGTGCATGAGGAAAAGGCTGTGGATGTGTCTATCTGGACTTCAGCAAAACATTTGACAGGGTCTCCCACAGAACTCTCCTGGGAAAACTGGCAGCCCATGGCTTGGACAGGTGAAGCCCTCACTGGATTAAGATTTGGCTGGAAGGCTGGGCCCAAAGAGTGGTGGGGAGTGGTGCTATATCCAGTTGTAGCCAGTAATCAGCCCTGTCCCCCAGGCATCAATGTTGGGTCAAGACCTGTTTAATATCTTTAGTGATGATCTGGATGAGGGGATGAAGTTTACCATTAGCAAATTTGCAGATGACATGAGGTGGGGGGAAGGGTTGATCTGTTGGAGGGGAGGAGGACTCTGCAGAGGGATCTGGACAGGCAGGATCAATGGGTGAATCTAACAATGTGAAATTTAACCAGACTAAGTGCCAGGTCCTGCACTTTGGACACAACAACCCTGTGCAGCTCTNTGCACTTTGGACACAACAACCCTGTGCAGCTCTGCAGGCTGGGGACAGAGTGGCTGGACCGCAGAGAGAGAGAGAAAAGGGCCTGGGGCTGTTTATTGACAGCAGCTGGACATGA
>VXBB01006146.1:0-19360 GCA_013399915.1 Illadopsis cleaveri
AGCACTTCCACCAGCTCCCTCAGCGCCCTTGCGTGGATCCTATCTGGCCCACAGACCTGCCTGCAGCAGGTCACTGACCATTTCCCTTTGGATCGTGGGGGCTTCATTCTGCTCCCCATTCCTGTCTTCCAGCTCACAGGCCTGTGTACCCCGAGAACAACTGGTGTTACTATTACACACTGAGGCAAAGAAGGCATAAAGCACCTCAGCCTTTCTTACTCTTTGTCACTATGTTTCCACTATGCTCAGTAACGGATACAAATTCTCCTCAGCCCTCCTTGTGTTGCTGTTTGTATTTATAGAAACATTTTTTGTTGCCTCTTACAGCGGAAGCCAGATTAAGTTGTAGTTGGGTTCTGGCCCTTCGAATTTTCTCCCTGCATAATTTCACAGTATCTTTTTAGTCCTTCTGAGTCACCTACCCCTTCTTCTAGTCATGAACTCTCCTTTTTCCCTGACTGTCAGCCAAAACTCTCTGTTCAGCCAGGCCAGTCTTCTCCCCTGCTGGCTCAACTTTTGGCACACGGGGACATGTTTTCTGTACCTTTAGGGTTTCCTCCTTGCAAGGTATCCAGCCTTCCTGGGATTCCAGCCCCCCTGTTTTTTGGCCATGCTGCGTGTATTGGTGTAAATGCATTCAATTGGGATATTGATCCCACAGCCTTTTTGTGGGAAGAAGCTCTAATTCCTGTAGGACCATTCGCAGGTGTTTCTGTGGTTTCTAATACATCAATAACCCTCAGGTCTTTGCTGCTGTGTGGCTCTCCATTCCCTACCCTCACTGAGAGAGCAGATCACTGGATCTCACTTGTATCCCTCAAAGATTAAATCACCTTTTCTGGATAATAATTGTCACACAAGGTATATGTGTTTTACTCTGTTCTTTTGGCATGTTTTAATGATTGTTAGGTTTCTTCTTTGTTACTTCTTTGCCAAGATCCTGCTTAGAGTCCAACACTAACAACTGGCTTTAAAGGCTTATGAAAAAGATCATAAACATTATTACTACTAGTAGAATCACATCTTGTTAGAAATAAAACAAAAAGCCTTCATATAAAATCTCCCTCTGTCCCATGCCTAATTGGCCCTGGAGGTGTAACTCTGCACTCTTTCACTCGTTGCCTATGTGTTGGTAAATTCTTTTGTAAACCTTTATTTTCCTAATGAAGTTACTCATGGGTTTTGCACTCTGTTTTCATCCAAAAACAGCATGAACCTTACCTTACCTTAATATTTCCTTATCTTCTAGACTTGACAATGGTAGATCCCGATTTGTACTTAGTAAGGAAAGGAAACAAATACCTTTAATCTATGCTGGTCAAAATATAAAAGAATTAAGTCAACCATATTGAAGTCCTTATCCATGCCTGTCTAATTTTCTCCGGTACTGATGGAGTGCTGTGTACTCACAGACTGTGTTGTTTTTACTACATATTAACTTTTTTCTTCTCCACAGAACTGCTGTTTTGTTCTCATGCAAGAAAAGCAGAGAAGAAGTCCCTTATCTTTTTATGTGTAGTATTAAATTTGTAACACATCCTGATGATGTAAAGTGTCCTTAGTAAAGATAAAGTTTTATATTTCTTTTCCCAAATACTGCAGATCTCCTCAGGTGATTTCTTCAAATGCTTGGATTGCTTTATCAGTTTCCTGCCTGGTACTGAGGGGCTCCACATCATAGATTGTCCTCAGCCTTCTTGGCACCAAATAACTTGCTGAGCCTTTCTCAGGTGGTTCCATTGCCCAGCTGCCAGCCCTCTCAGCCTTGCTTTCATGGCCTCAGGGGTTTGTCACAGTCCTCTCCTGCATATTTAACCTCATCCTTGATCATCCGCTACAATTTACTGCTAGTCTTCTGCCTGTTGCAGAATTGCACCACAACTGAGGAGTGATTTAAATTTGTAGGCATCTCCAAAGGTCTCAATCCAACCTCCATTCTAAGCCAATCTAATTAGATCATGTTGTTAGGGATATGAGTAGTCAGGTCTTGGAGGGTGGAAAGGACAAGGTTATACCTCCTCAGCTGGAAGATGAAGTGGTAAAACCAAGCAACCAAGAACAAGAACCTTGGGCAGAAGCTGCTGAGAAACTGCAGGCAGGTGTGGATGGCAAAATCAGCACAGTCTCAAGGGCCAAGGGGACAAACATCATTCAGATGCAGGCACCCCGTGTACTGTACCACAGGGTAACATGTAGAAAGTCAGGTATTTCTTACCTGGACATTCATTGAATGCTGAGCCTGGTTTTACATGGATGTATCTGAGCGAGAATAGGATGCACAAGGTATCAAGGGCTAGAATGGCATGGTGAAAGACAGTGAATTCCACTTTCCAGCAGGAATAAAACTCTCCAGTTCTTCTAATGCAGGAGGCACAATTGGCTTTGATGGAAGTGGGAAGATGGGAAGCAGGCCAGGAAAAAGGAGTTTGTCTGTAACTGAGTCACTGCTTGGAAATGGCCTTGGTGGCACACATTGTGGCAATTCCATGGCTCTGAAACTACAAATGACTCTACAGGAGTGGTGGCTTTGCCATCAGGTGAACGGATGTGATGTCACAGGGCTGCTGGGCCTGCAGAAGGCAGGGAAGCATCAAGTTTTCCTCTGTCCCCAGGCAGCAGGTGACTCTTTGAGCCAGGCACACAGCTGTTGAAAACTCAGACCTTGCCCTCAGGACCTCCTCAAAGATGGCCTTCATGGGGTCAGTCAGAGGCCTCTCTGTTCTGTGTGTGCTGTGCCATGCATGCTCAGGGTCAGACAGGCTGGACCCCCCTTGGCATTTGGGAATAGAGCCAATGGAAGGGCTGATATTTGAGCATGGGGCCCCACTGCATGTTTGTGTGTCAGGAGCCCAATCATCAGTACAGGTAACTGCACTTTTAAATGTTTAGTCCTGAAATACAGAACCTCCTGGGAGGTTCTAATGGTGCTGGAAACACATCCAAAGCCTTGCATATACATCTTCCTCCTTTTCAATTCTATTCTCCAAAGTTAAGTTACTTTTATTTTTTTTTAATGTACATTATTGTGAGTGCTAGCACAGGTTCTTCTTAGGGAGCACGTAAATTATATCCTTTCTGGCTCTAGAGTGTTAAAATCTGCTGTGGCTGTTCCTGCTCTACCTCCTGCAGGCTTTTGAACACTGAGATCCCAAAGTATTACTGTGTGTGTCAGTGTCCCAGTATCACTCCCCAGGTTATTGAAGGTGGAAAGCATAGATTAAAGATTAACAGAACTGGACTCCAGTCTGTGTGCTGAAGATGATGGTGGGGTGATATTCTGAAGAGACTCATTGCATGAGGCTTTTTCTGCAATGCTCAACCACCCTCCTTTGTAGGCTGCAGCTGCACAGAGCTGTTCTGCCCTGAGGTCCTGCATTAGATGGAGTATTGCTGAGCCTCCAGAAAGGAAAACCAGCTTGAAATCCTGTGGATTGTAACATACTCCCTCTGCTGCCATAAGACTTAAGTCCCTTCACATTCTGAATGCCTCTTGTCTGTATCTCAAGTCTGCAAGGTCAGAACCAGTATTTCTTTCTTGTACTGACCTCTGTGAAAACATTTGGATGAGTGTTATTAATCTCCTTGGTGCCCTGCATGCCTAGGAGATGTCAACAAAACAGCACGCAGACAGTGCTTGGAATGAACATAATGAGGCAGGTTTGATCCAAATAACAACGGAAACCTGTCACACCTAAATAAACAGCGGGGCATGCCAATGAACACAACAGTTTGCAGGGTGATGGGGTAGGAGCAAGTCATTGCTGACTGGATAGTCAGGCTGAAGTCTCTTCCACACAAAAATTACATGGGTTGTTCTGCTGGGCCCAGCCAGCAGGCACTGGTTTTATTCAGAGCACCATGGAAGAGCTGTGGTGCTGGTCCTCTTCATCCCCACTATGCACTGCACAAACAGTGGCCTCTGCCCTCTCTTCTGTGAGACACTGGGCCATTTCCTGTTCTGGAGGTGTGGCAAGGAAGCACAGTAAGGCTGGCTGCTCTGTGAACAGAGCAAAAGAAACCTAAAAGAATCCCAACCGCTCCAAGGTGGACATAGGGTAAAGTATCCAGGACAAGCAGTGGGAAATCAGCAGCTGTGCCACAGTAGGCCACAGGCTGTGGAATCTTAGGCATGTGTTTCTTGTAACACTTCCTGTGCTGAGGTGGAGACCTCCCAGAGAGAAAGCACTAGAGAAAATGTGACCTGAGGTGATCAGGACATTAGCGGTATTTGCACTTCAGCTGAGGAGCTGACTCCTAGTCAGGACTATGTGAGAGGCTTTGGAGATAAGATGCCAACTTGAATTGAATTGGAATAGGAGAAATGGGTAAAGGTGAGGGCAGGGCTAGGGTGCCCTATTGCATACAACTAGCAGAGAGGAGCAGCAGGGGATATCATGCCTGCCAGTCCCCAGTACATCTGGTTCCTTGACAAAGCAAGGCAAAGCCTGGGACAATCTGGTGACAGAGTAAAACCACCAGCACTCTGCATTGCTGCTAGGCCACGTGCAGAATATAGATGTGCGATTAAAAGATCCACATGCATTTGCCTATGTCCAGGCAGCTGCTCTAGAGAAGATGAGGGTCTACGACTATAAACTGTCCAAGTAAGAGCTTTGTATCACCCTTTCTATCTCAACATCTAGAACCATGCCCACCTGTGTCTAGATGGCTCTGTAAGCTGTTATGTCAAAGCCACAGTGGGATCCCAAGGAAGCCAGGAGATGATGGCAGTCAACCTTGTGAGAGTGCCTTGGATGCCCAGCAATTCCATTTTGGCTGTATAAATGAAAGAGCCAACTACTGTGAGAAAGCACTGGGAGAGCAATAAGATGGGATTCATAGCTAAAGGTGTATCTTAAATCAATCAGTTAAAAACCTGTCTCTTTAAATTTGAAAGTGCAGTGTGTTTGCTATCACCTCAAAAGCAGCTCTTGTCTGCAGCTGTGCATTGAGTAAATGCATCTGTAATAACTCAGTCTTATGTCCCTGGTCAATCAGATACAGCACCTGCATTTTAAACATGTATTTCCTGTTGTGAATTTTTGCTTCCAGCCTTATTGTCCCTCAGTTATCTCTTCTGGACTATGTTTGATAGTTGCTTGTTCCAAATACTTGGAACAAAATACTTTTGTATCTGAGCAGAGATTTGCCAAGTCCAAACAGCAAATCTGGAAACCTTGCTTTTACATTTGTTCTGTTTAGTTACACTAATCAAGTCATCAGGACATCCTAGTGATTCTGTACTGTCCTTTGGTACTCTTATTTCATCTTCACATCCTCTCTGTTAATCTACATAATGCAAGGAACATTGACTTCTGCCTTCACTCTTGAAAGACTTCAGGCAGTCTTACTTGTGCGACAGCTGCACATCTCCAGGCAGGCATTTAAACCAGATTCCCTGAAATGTCTTTAGAAATTTTCAGCTTTGAAGAGCCAAGACGACACAACTAGGAGGGATATGCTTTAAAAAACACCCCATCTGCAAGACATAAGCCCTTAGCATGGTTTATAAGCGTTCTGTCACAAGTTAAATCAAACTAATCTTTTAATTTCCCACTACATTTATGTTACTGGGAAAATGAGTTTGTTTACCTAGTTCTCAACAACTTTTACAGGGACCATGAAATCAGTAATTTATTCAATTTTTGTGCTTCTTCAACACCTTCCTTTCCAGGATCACAATGTGTCCCCTGGCTGGATTCAGAAAACTTCCTGTATTACTTNGTGCTCACCGTGTGCAAATAGGAAGGCAGACACTGCCACTGTATTCTTGTGCCTTTCTGACATTGCATTCAACAACTTTCAAGAATTTCCAAGCTTTCCAGACCCAATTAATTTGGAAACTGGTTGTATACATCTTTAATTAGTGAATAAGCATTTAATATTAAGTTTTCCTTGATTATTTTTGCAATTTAGAAAGAGCCCTGTTTTCCCTGCTGCCTATGACTGCATAAAATCAATGTCGCAGAATTCAGACTCTCAGCACCTTGACTTGTTTCACATTTCTTCCTGCCCATTGCCCTCTGAAGTTGTGGCTCACTCTCCCAGTGTGAAAGCAGCAGAGAACACAGCCCTTTTCCATGTACTGCCATTTTTCTAGGGTTCTTTCTGCCCACATGAGGTTCCTGCATGTCTCATTCCCAGCTGTGTGCTGATCTGCCAGAGTTAATGATCCCGTTGAGCTTTAGACTGCGGGAGTCAGGATTTCCTGGTGCTGGCTGTGGACACAGATTCCTGACGCTGCAGCACTCTAGTGTGAGAATAGGGGAAATCGATGACTTCTGAGGGATAAGTTATTGCTTTTTGTTCACTTTGGCCTTTGTAAGCCACGCAATGCACTCTGCGTTTCTTTAACTCTCCCATTGCAAGCTTTCCGGGCGACGGGAAAGGTGCTTATGTCTTCTCAAGTGCCTGTTTGTCATTCCTGATGTGGTGTTGCTTCAGGGCTGATGTCGGGCTGCCTGCAGGTGAAGGACTCTGCCAGGAGCCCCTCAGGTCTGAATTCGGGCATGGGATCAAACCTTTTCAGCCTGGTGCTCAGTGCATCTACTGGTACCTCAAAGCAGGACCAAGCCCTTTCGAGGAGACCAAGGCTGTGTGGTCCTCTCTGCAGCCCCTGAGCCCAGAGCAACTGAAATCCCACACAAATCATTCCCACCCCTCCTCTCTCTGCAAACGTCTTATCTGTATAAACACTTCCTGGACTGCCTGAGTTCTCATACTGCCCCAGAGCTTGAACACAATTCGACTGAGCAGATTACTGAACTGGGAGATTTATGCAGTTTGCGAGCGGGACTGCAGGTTGTTTTTGTTCCAATTAAACAATGGGAATAAGGAAAAACAAATGTTGCTGTTAACATAATCACAGAACCCATGTGATGTGGTTGACAAAAATGAAGTTCACTGCTACTTTGCATATGTGTGAACACTCCTGTATATAGATGAATTACCAATGAAACAAAACTAAATGTATTGCTTAATTATCCAATACCTGGGGTTACACTACTTGCTTAGACCTTAATGTAAGTTCTAAATCCCAGTTTTTGAAAGAGAACCCAAACACTGTGAATATTTTTGGGTTTAAGTTATATTGTAGTGCCCAAAAACTCACAGAACCATCCTAGGTTTGGGCAAAATAAAATTCAAGGTCATCTTGTGCTGTACTGCAATAAGGACTTTCACTTACAATTCAATGGAACTTGGGCCAAGATTTGAACATTCACTTAATACTTATATTTCCCCTCATTTTTTTTCCCTTGCCTGTGTATGGCTGTGAGAGCCTGCTTGTGCTATTGCTTTTTTCCAGCTGTCTTGCAGATACCTTCTGATGTGTTCTGGCTGACTGGGTGCAGACAGCTCCAGCTGGGGCATGCTGTGCTAGGCCACTTGTAGACAGACTTTGAATTTTTTCAGGTTTTGTTTAGCTCATCCCTAATGAAGTTTGTTTATTTGGGCACAGATCCCTGCCTTTTCAGGCACAGCAATAAAAGACAGCAAAGAGGACTCTGAGAGCACTTACAGGGCCATATCTGTTTAGAACTTACCTGTCATATACAGGAGATAATGTAACAGTACAGAAAAATATATCTGCAAAAAAATTCTCATCTGACCTGATGACTTACACAACAAACCAGAACATTTGTCTGTACAAAGGATAAGTTTTTTACGTATCTAAGGATTGTTTTTATGAAGAATATCACTGCATGTATCCTCAGAGGGGCTTTTTACACTACTATATCATTTACACCAGGAGTCAAATTACTTGTCTAGTTTTGCAATTATTTGAGAAAATAGATATTTAAACTTTTGTCTGTAATTCTTGAAATAATAAGGACTTTGCAAATTATTTTTTATTGTCTTCTTTTTGCAGTAGGATTGGAAACAACATTAAGACCAAGATTCATCCTACATGGCTGCAGAATTCTGAGGGAATGGTCTTTGTGTGATGAATGAAGGAAGGTGAGTTTCAGCCGAGCCTTTCACTGAGGTTCTTCTGTGCAGGGAGTCTGAATCCCTCTCAGTCTAAAAGGGATGAAATTGACCCTTTAGTGTGACTTGTGTGTTCATCAAAGCAGCTGTCTTGGGTCAGACCAAGGTCTCCTCCAGCTCAGTATACTGTCTCCAGCAGTGGCTGTGATAAACAATGAGACGCAAAGCCAGGAAAAGCAAATGGGATGCTTCCCTGGAGCAACCTCCCAACCTCTGCCTTCAGCTTGGGAATTTCTTCAGCTGCTTGGGTTTTCTGTGCATTTAGTAACCCTCAATGGATTTGTCTTCTAAGTACTAGCCTGATCTCCTCTTAAGCTGAGCTGTATTTCACAACTGACACAGCATCTGCTGGTGGGGACATCAAGAGCCACCTCCCTGTGGGTGTTTCAAACCCTACTGACAGGAGATTCTCTGAGGTCTTTAATGACCCAAAGAGGTGTATATGACAGTCAGTATCTCTCAGTTCCTTCCATCCCAGAAAGAAGCTGGAAAGGTGTCAAGTCATACATGTTGCCCACACCCTGTGCACACCCACGGCCTCTGGAGTTTGTGGTCCCCAGGCTCCCGGCCAGCACTCACTCGATGCAAACGGGCACTTTCCCAGGATATTGAGAAAATGGTCATTGTGAAAGAGCAGTGGGAATCCTGGCTGAGGTCTCCTGTGCTTTGCCCATCAGCTCCAGTCAAACACAGACCACTGGTGCTGTTCTGAGCTGTGTTGTGGAAATGCCAGTGTCCAGCCTTTTACCTTGCTTATCATCACCCTAAACCACTGACTTGCTTTGTAGCTTGGTCTCTGCTCTGCTTCATCACTGGGGACCTAGCTGACAATAATGAAGTCATAGAATGGTTTGGGTTGGAAGGTGATCTTAAAGATTATCTTGTTCTGCCACCTCTGCCATGGGCAGGGACACCCTGTACCAGACCAGGTTGCTCAGAACCCCATCCAATCTGGCCTTTAACAGTGTCAGGGATGGGGCATCCACAGCTTCTCTGGGCCTCCTGTTCCAGTGCCTCAACACCATCAGAGTAAAGAACTTCCCCCGAAGTTCTAATCTAAGATTACTCTATTTCGGTTTAAAGCCATTCGCCTTGTCTTGTCACAACATGCCCTAGTGAAAAGAATGTGGCTGTGGCTGACCCTGCCTGAGCATCCATGGATTTGAGGAATGGGGCTTTTGGCATGACCTCCCTCATGGCCTTGCTGTCACCCTCGAGCATCTACCTTGCTGTCCCCTGCAGAGCATCTGGCTCCTGCTGTCTCCTGACATGCCTTGTGGTCTCCCCAGTGCATTACCAAGTTGTCATATCATTCTGGATTGACAAACAAATCTAGGTCTTCCCTTCTCCACAGCTGTACTGCAGCTACAACACCTGCACATCAGTGACTGTCAAGCTGACAGTTTCAGTCCTTGGCCAGACTCTTTCCTTCATCCACTGCACCCTCTGTGTGAAAGGCACAGCCTGGCTCATATGACTTGGGTGTGAACAAGCTTAATCATTTCTAGGCATAAAATAAAGAAGCTTTAAAAGACATATTCTTTCAGATTCAGCATGTCAGAGACGTAAAGAGAACGATGACTTTGAAGACATGTGAGAAATGCCAGAGAATTATGGATCTGTAAATGTTTACAGTGACATTGTTGCATTTTTTTATCAGTTCTCACTTGTGGAAATTAAGGGCATGAGTGATGATCATGATAATGTAATGTCTGCACAGAAATATATGCAAAGCAATCAGTCTTTCAAAAAATGTATTTTGAAATTGTGTTGGAAGCTGTATTTTCTTATGGTTCTGATGGATTGGTAAACATCTGAGTTTCTGGAGTTTTTTTACAGTTATTAGATTAAGAGAGGCATCTTTTTTTATCTTATTACAAATTCTTGCCTCAAGTGCAATGAAGGGATGAGATTTATTTGCTAGTTCTGTTCTGCTCACCCTCCTTGCTCCCTGTTACAAATCCCAGGCAGAAGGGAAATACTGTCATTTGTTAAACAAAGCAGACAATGTCCTTCTTTGTAGGCTTCGAACATTCTTTCAGGGGTGTGAAATCTGTGTTAACAATCACCTCACGGTGAAAAGGTCCCAGTTAAACATTACCACAAGAGCTGTGAGGTTTGTGTACTATCTGAGGACACCAAAGATGCCATTTCTTGAAAATGTATCTGGATCCTTCAACTGGTCAAGGAGCTTGTTGCCAAGGTTTTCTGACAAGGAGAGGTAGAAACATGAACCATGCTGTGTGCAGGAGAGGAGGACATGGGACAGACACCTGCAGCGAGGGTGACACAGGTCCAGCTTGTGTTAATTTTTTGTTCCCTTGCCCTCTGCATTTTTCCAATATTCTTTTCTGGTAATTTTAGAATTTATTTTTTTTTTAAATTCCACTATAGTTAGGAATAAGGAGAAATACAGTTTGTTTAAGGAGAAATCTCTTTATGAGCTGCCCTACAATAGTTCCCCTAAACTCCACTTACTGCTGGAGTGTCCTGTGCAGTCTCAGGTCATAGATGGGATTTGTGTTTTGCTGAAAGACATCTTCAGGGACTGATGGAGAGGGGCACACTACGAAATGCCTTCCTATAAAGACCTGTATTTTGAGTGGTCTTTTCTTGCTGAAGCTTTGCCTTTTCTCTGCCTAGATGGTATTGGAGGGAGGCAGTTCTTTGTATTTTAAGGGGATGACTGCAGGATAGACACAGCTGTTCAAAAGACTCATATCTCACCTTTCAGAAGGGAAAGAATGCAGATCTTTTCTGTGCTCAGCCATATTTGACCCAAGGCTTTGTTGTGGTCAGCAAGTATTTGTACAGGGAATGTTGTACCTCTCCAATAGCCTGGGCCATACCAGGGTGTGACAGAAGAAAGGAATTTGAGTGAACTGTCCCTTTCCACCGACATGACTTCTTAACACCTAAGCCGAAATTTCAAAGATGCTACTTCAGCTTCAAGCATTAAAAACTAACTAGGCCACTTAAACCCAAGAACAGCCTCTCTGCTGCAGAATATTTGTTGCAAATTTCTAAGACCAGAAAGTCTTTTAGACATTATTTAGTTTGATCTGTTTAGAATTCCCTGTGTTAACCGCTGTTTTGAGTATGTGTTCCTGAGTCAGAAGAGAAAATTTTGATCTGCATTTCCAGGAACACAGTATCCACCTCACAAATACACTGCTTTGGTAAACAGCTGTGTTTATCATTAAATCTTTGTTTCAATTTCCAGTTAAGTAATTCAACCTCTCTTTTCAGTAACTGGAAATAGATCAGTGTGATACCATTGTTCTAGTTCATAAATCCAACAAGTCAGCCTCATTGAGCTCAGATTTGCATTGGGAGAAATGATTGGTCTATTGGCTAAAGGGGGCTTCCCTTTTTGTTTTACATAGTTTCTTGTCAGAAGAGTTTATATATTGATAGAAATACAGATATTTGCATATATATATATCTGGCTAGCTCTGATGTCCTGAAAGGAAGACTTCTTTATGCTGGAGTAAACAAATCCGTGGCAATTTGTTCACCTTAAATCACCAGGCCAAACACCATCCCCTCCAAAATGCTTTCCCAAGGGCTTGGTCTTGTAACGTCTTTGGGTTTCAACACATCACTGTTAGGAAGCCAGGCTGTACAAATTAAATCACTGGAAGAAGCATTGCAGTTCACGCACAGTGGCGCTGCACAGTTACTCTCTACTGTTCCCATTTCAGTGACCAGTGAACTCACTCTCTCATCTGTTTGCAGCTGTGGGACTTTCCCTATCAGATTCTTTAACTTCTCCAAGTTCTGACTTTGAGCAAGCTTTTAAAATAAAAAGGTGTAGTTCAGAGCAGGATATTAAAGTGGTTTTTACACATTTATTCTATGGGATCAGTGACTGCCTCTTCTCATCATGGCAGGGCTGCAGCTTCTCTAGCTGAGATGTGTGGATGCAGTCCAGGCTTGGCCAGATCTCTGTTCTCTGAGATAGTCACAGCCACTGTGTATTATTATTTGAAGTTGGCTTTGGCTTTTCTTGGAGTGTGAAAAAAGCTCTAACAGTGCTGCTACTGCCTCCCAGGAGAGGCACATACACCCATGTTTTTCTCAACTGGCTCTGCAGGAGAAGAGCAGCCCCATGCTGGTCACCTTTGTTGTCTCCCTGGCATGGATTGGAGAAAGGGACAGTCTGTGTACAAAGCAGACAGTTAGGGCCTGACAGTCTTCTGGGGCATTAAAGGGACAACTAAATCATCAAAGCCAACTACTCATGAGAGGAGAAACAAATAATAAAAGCAAACTGAAAACAGAAAGACAGAGCAGGTGTGAGCAGCCACTGCAGATTTCCTGGCCCTAGCCAGTGGCTCACAGCAAAGTTGAGCTCCACCACCCTTAACATCTACATTTCATGCGTTTGCGGCCACCAGAATGTCTGCATCCCTTCTTATAGGCAACAACAGGAGAACAGACTGTTCTGGGGAAAGTTTGTAAGAACTGCAAGTACCCTTTTGTGTTGAAACATTCCCCAGGGGCCTGGGTAGTGTGTTCCAGGTGCAGGTGTAATGGGTGCTGTGATGTAGCTGCTGTTCCCCCCCTGCAGCAGAACCCTGCCAGCCACATTTCCCAGCACAGATTTACCTTGGCTTTGCTGGGAAGTGACATTTCAGTTTTTGCTCTGGATAAACCCACCTCAGTTGCAGACACAGAAAAAGAAAAAAAAAGAAAAAAAGAAAAAAAGAAAAGAAAAGAAAAGGAAAAAAAGAAAGAAAAAAAAAAAGGCTGCCCTAAAGAGCAGAAATGCTGAAGATCTGACATTTGTGCTCAAAGAGCAGAGAGATCATCAGCACCACAGCAAAACCCATCCAGATATCCAGCTGCCCATCCTCACCCTCCAAACCAAAGGGCAGACTTTGAAACCTGGGATGCCAGACCAGAATGAGGATCAGGAACATCGGCACTTTAATCTCGTTTTTGATGGAGGAGCTTTGAGCTGATGTGGAAGTCATTAGATCTGTCTGACCTTTAGGAGAATTAATTACTGGCTTAGAATTTAAAGTTAATAATTTGTTTCAAGAGAAGGTGCTCCAGCAGCAAGGCAACGTTGGAGCAAGGGGAGGACTGGGTTTGAAATGCGAAACACGTCGCCCAAGAGTGGAGTTATTTTGGATGCCTTTGGAGAAAAGCAAACTGGATTAAGGAAGGCAAAATAAAAGGAGTCATTCTCCTCCACTCTCAATTGATTTCTACAAACCAATTCACTTTGAATCTTTTTAGGATCTGGGAACATTATGGCCACTTCGAATCAAAATAAATTATTCTGGTTTCCAAGCTGATCTCATGGTGTTTTCTGTTAGCAGAGGAAATTCTGAAAATATTGTAAGACATGCTGTTCTCATAAAATGCCCAGCCCAATTTTGGAAATTCAGGAGGTTTTGGCTAGGCCAGATAAGCTTTGGAGAAGCATTTGAATATTCACTCAGGCTGAACCCACACTCCAGACAGTGGTGTGAATAGTTTCCTGCATTTCTGAGCTTCTGATACTTTGAAAAAAATTTAGAAGCATTCTAGAAGCATGAGGGCAGTGAGAAAAAAACCCAAACAAACAGCCTGTGTCCCCTCTATAGTTAATATGTTGGATAAAGAGAAGCATGTTTTGTGGCTCAAAGGCTGAAGGATGGGATAAATTCAGCATGGTAAATATCCTCTCCCCAGTGGCATGCAAATAAGCAACTGTGAAAGCTTCCTAGGTCCAGAGATCTCTTGGGAAATAATAGTTATAGACACTGCTTTGGTGGTGATGGTTTAGGGTAAAAATTGCCTAATAATTACTGCCACTGCTGCATATACATATCCCACAAGAAAAAATGTACCCACTTAGCCCCAGTGCTTATGCATTTCCCATCACAGCAGCAAGGAGCTGAGAGTATTTATTGCTGCATGGGAAGCTGCTGGAGGTAGCAGGGCTTGTTGGAGGTCACTCTCCCAGGGAGGAGTTTTATGTCCCATCGTTGAGTAGGACACACAAACCTTCCTGCAGTCACGAAGGGAGGAAGTTCCCTTTATATGACTTCAACAACAGTGAAAGACCAGGTTTTCTCTTTGTTATAAAATCAATCCTTTAGTACCAAAACATTTACTGCACTATCAGCACTCTAATGTTAACAAGTTCTTGCCATTAGCCTGGTCTCCACAAGTTTGGGCCAAGTGTTTGTCCTTTGCATCCCCAGTTCCTGTTTTAGGAAATAGAGTGAGTGCCTGTGGCAGAGCTGTAAGCATTCATTGAACAGAGAACTTCAGGCAAGCATGCTGAGGGCTGTAATGCTTCCCTTTGTCAGCACAAACCTGTCCATGTGTCAAAAGTTCTTTTCCAAAATCGTTAGTCAGAGTTTTCAAAGTTTTTTTATTTTGCAGTAGTCTGGACATTGTCTAGTAGAAATGAAAACTCCTATGATGTGAATTAAAATCTAATGATATGATGTAGACATGCATCTTTCATGCATACCTTTCTAAGTATCCTTGAGAAAAAATTTTAGAAGAAAATGCAATGTAAAGAAGGAGAGTTTCCCAGGATCACTTCCTCTTCTGAAATAATCACCTCTTTTCTTAGTTCAAGTCAGCCTTCCAGAAGATATGATCCAGTCCTGCCTGCCTTTCTGGACAGCCTGTTCCACAGATTTTTCATCTCTGAATAACCCATCCCAACACCAGATACCAGTGTGCATTGCTGTCTGTGCTTGTTGTTGTTCCACACTTTGAAGCAGAAGCTGGCAGTCAGTGCCGTGGACAATGACAGCACTGACAACAAGATCAGACAGTAAAGGAATGTTACAAGCATATCACATGACTTTAATATCTCAATAACAAACAGCTAAGGAAACACTGGAATTGAAGTTAGCTGTGCAATTTCAACTCTGTCCTCTGCTGTAAAACACCTTTTCATTATGTCTTACTATTCACGCTTTTCCCTAAGTAGTTATTGATTTCTAGTGTACTTTTCTTTCTATGATATTCTGCCTTCATAGTCAAGCTCTCAGAAATAATTAACTTCTACAGCATAATTCAAATGTGAAAGAAATGAGTCCCATTTCACTCACTAGCTGTGAAGACTAATGGAAGGAATACTTATTAATTTTGGTGTCTGGGCTGACGCTGCACATTTCATATATTAGATGTGGCAGGCAAAAATTCTCACTCCAGGCTCTGCGGTTTGTTCCAGGGAACCAAGGCCCCAAGTGAGAAAAGACTTGTCTGGGCTCGTCCTCTACCCTCTGGCTTCATTTCCCCCATTCTACCACATCCTTCTGCCTCCCACCACTGTCCTGTCTTGCACCCCACACTGCCTGCCACATCCACGTGCCATCCCCAGCCTTGCCCTTTTACTTGTCTTGTTGGGAGGATTCTTGAATCTTCCCTCCCCCATCACCACCCACATGTCTGACTCTTGTCCTTTCTGCATTTGAATCCAGGAATTTTTCTCCTCTACATTGTCTCACCCCAATGAACATCACCAAAAGTGCAAGAGACAGACTCCTGGCTCTCCTTCTTCACGTGCTTGGCCTTGCCATGGGCTGTGAAAGTCTGCAGCTGAAACTGCAAGGGAAGTCCGGCTTGAGCTGTGGTTGGAACCTGCTCAAGGAGAATGAAAACTTCAGGAGTTCAATCACTAAAATGAAAGGAATCTCATAGATATCCCCTGAGCATGTCCAAATTCAGCTTCCTAAAGGCATATAACATAGCCAGATTTGGGCAGGTTTTCAGGAGGGCCAAGGGAATATCTCCGACGAAAGGAAACCCTCTCCAAGGAAGAGAGATGTCAAAGCTTTTCAAAGGAAAGGTCACAATTGCTTTTTAACTTGGACAAAACATTGAATTTTTCCTTACCCTCATTATTGGAAATGGCTAAGTTTGTGGACATTTTCCAAAACCTTCAGCCTGAGGCAGATACCTGGCATGGAAAATTTCATTCCAAATGGTTATAGTTTGGCAATGTTGTAAGTGCTTGAAAATAGGCTCTTACAGTTGAAAGGATCAAGCTTTCACTGCAATTTGAAAGGCTGAGCCACTGGCCCTACCTGCAGTCACAACCCAGCATTTTTCCTCATCACCTGCACTGCAAACAGAGTCAGGGATGCACATGGGGAGTAGTTTTCCATCCTGTTGGAAATTGCTGAGATTCATACTGAAGAAATGGGTTAGGATGAACATTTGGTAATACACAGGAATTTCTAGCATAGAGGAGCTTTGGATAGCAGGGGTTACAGATCCCCTTTCTGAGTTCTCCCAAGTTTGCAGGACTTGTCTACATTCGTTCATATGCTTCACATAAATGAGGTTTTCAGTTTTCTGGCAAACGTACTAACAGCTTATCCACATAGTCCTGGTTTCCAGCTTGCTCAACTTGGTCTGACCTTAACTCAGGCATCCATTTCCTTATTTTCTCACACCATCTCCACCACCTCTGCCTTGTCATGCTCTGGGATAATGAATGCACAGACACAGACAGTATCCAAGCAAAATTAAAGCAGCTGGCTGCTGATGTTGCATAGTATGGGATTTTTCAGTGAGAAGCCATTAGCCCCTTCCAGCAGATCCTTTCCTGAGTGTCAAGCACAGTCCCTGGCTCTTTTGCTGCACTTCTCACACCATGGCAGATGCATGGGCCATATTCTGCAGGCATAGACCTGTTCCTGGAATAGGCAGAGGGGTAATGAGTGGCTAACAAACAAACACCAGCTGAGTTACAGGTATTTCACTTCTGCCGTATATGACTCAGAACATGGTACCTTCCCCCATGGCCAGACGGCTGGGACTTCAGAGCACCTCAGGACAAATGAGCCATGGCAGAAATGTGGCCATCCTCTGATGCTGCTGAGAGGCCCAAGACCAACTCATGTCAGTTTTTCACCATGTAGGTGCACTGTCATCCCTGGGCAGTGCTGCACTGGTTCCCCTCGGAAAGATGTGAGCCCAGCACGGGGATGTTGTGGCAGGGCACACTGCCTGTGTAACATCAGTTATGTTTGCACAGGTGTTGGATGGCTTCAGAGCCTGGATCCATTGATAATGGGAGTGTCCAGAAGGTCTTCTGTAGCTCGTGAAGTCTGCTGGGAGGTGAACACTTTCCCAATGAAATTCTCTTTAGAACTGCTGACACTTCTATGAGTAACAGTCCTCATCTACATAAAAAGGTTTTCTTATTGCCCAAGTTATTTCACATTTTCTTTTTTTCCTGAATAGCGCTAGAGAAATATAAAAAATTGAATAGATAATATCTTCTTTATTGTCAGTTTATTGGGACATCAGAGAGGGGCTGATGATAGTTTGCAGGTGCAGGAGAAGGGGGAATATTTCTAGAACTTGTAGGAAGAGGTTTAGAGGCAACCACAGCAGCATCTGACTAAAATCAAAACTGATTGAAATCAGAAGGAAGGCGAGAAGCAGGATGAATAAAACACGAACGGGCTGAAAGTGCAGTAAAACACAGTTTGCACAGAAACACCGGCCTTTTATCTTATGCCTCGAGTGAAAACAAAGGTGTTTTCCAGCGGAAAGAACAGACGCTCTTTCGAGAAGGCCAGAGCAGGCCGGTGGGATCAGGAGCATCCCCGGCAGCCAGAGGGCACCGCCGGCCGCGGTATGGGAGCTGCTGCTGAGAGCACTGTAGGGGACTGGGAATCCAACGAGGTACGTTTTACTCGGATGGTTCATCAGGAATAAAATCCCCGACAACCCGGTGATACCTGAGAGCTCACCAACAGGTCTGTGTTTCCAGGCTTTGCTGAATAATCTATCTCAGTGATCTCTGAACCACATACGTTTTTTCTGGAACAGTTAAAATATTTAAAAAGAGACATCACCATTGTGAAAAAATGTTTTGGTTTTACTTTTGTTTCCCCTGTGTTGCGATATAGAAGGCCAAAAATTTGTTTTTGTCAATTGGCCTGAAGGAGGTTCAGTGTTGCTACATCAGCAGAGTAACAGCACTAGGTGACTCTTCTGGCCATTAAATTCCTGCCTTGGCCCACTGAGGTGGGTACAGTCACATTCCTCAGAACTGCATGCAGTTTGCTGCTGGTGAACATTTTAATACTGCTTTCTACTTGGGCACCCTCTTAATCCCTATGAGCTACAGACCTGAGAGCTGGGGGCTTGCCCAGGTCATGCCCTGACCCTGTCCATGACATGACAGTTTATCAAACTACCTCCATAACAGTAAATTCTGCTAGAATGAGAAGAAAAGAGAGGATTTCTGTTACATGTTGCATTTGCAATAATCAGAAAAGCACAGTTTGCTGTGCTTTCACATTCCCTACATAACTTTTCAGCAATTTCTTCTGGTTACTTTCCCCCTGGTTCTCATTCATCCCCTGTGTGCATTTTTGATAGTGAGCTAAGCAGGATGATGCAAGAGGAATGGCTCCATCCTTGTCTTCATCCATCCTTGACTTGTCTCAAGGTGCTGTGTGTGTCAGGAAGTGTGTGATGTTAGTCAGGGTCAGTAGGATTCACTGGTGCCCTCAGGGTCTTGACAGCAGCTTTGAATTGTCAGCTGCTGGCTACAGATGTTAGCAGCAGCAAAATATCCACATGGACAAATGGGAGCAAAAAAACCCACAAAAAAACCNCACCCACCCTTGACTTTAAGAGAAAGGGGCAGAAAGTGAAGAATGGGCTGAATGAAGCAAAAATGAGACCCCAATGGTCTCTGAGTCACTATATATGAAGTATTGTGAAAAAAAANTCCCCTAAAACCCCCAAACAAACCACATACCACCAAACCAATCCACAAACCCTCCAAACAGCTTTGCTTTTGGGACTTACTCTGTTCGATTCTAACTTGACAAATTCCAGCCACAGCACGAGTTGCAGAGCCAACTGATGTGTCACCCACCCTTGACTTTAAGAGAAAGGGGCAGAAAGTGAAGAATGGGCTGAATGAAGCAAAAATGAGACCCCAATGGTCTCTGAGTCACTATATATGAAGTATTGTGAAAAAAAACATAACATTCTCCCTCTCCCATAGCTCCACATCCTTGAAAAACCTCTGCAGTACCTGCTCTGCAGGAGGGTTCCTGTTCTGCCAGTTACCAGGCGATGATCCAAAATGCAAACCACTCCTCCAAGATAGGTCCAGGGCTGTTACCCAGTGGAATAAAATGCAACTGAGCTCCAACAGAGGAAGAATCTGGATGTAACTTGGTCCAATACCACAAAAATAATGATTTCACACACAGAATCACACAGAATCACTAGGTTGGANGGCTTGCCTGGTTCATTCTGGAAAGGAAGGAGAACACATCCCTGGGTGAACAATGAGAGGATAGATTTGAACTCAAGCAGGAACCTCACCCAATCATGTTCAATCTGGAGTGCAGACATATCACTGGTCAAGGAGCTG
>VXBB01006146.1:19524-37275 GCA_013399915.1 Illadopsis cleaveri
TGACTAGAACCCCCAGGTCCCTTTCCTCCTGGGCACTGTCCCGCCACACCATCCCCAGTCTGTAACACTGTAGGGGGTTACTGTGGCCAAAGTGCAGGACTTGGCACTTGGACTTATTAAATGTCACCTTAGTTGATTCTGCCCATCCACCCAACAGTTCCAGGTCTCTCTGCAGAGCCCTCCTACCTCTCACCAGATCGACACATGCTCCCAGCTTAGTGTCATCTGCAAATTTACTAATGAGCAAGTCAATACCCTCATCCATGTCATCAATAAAAATATTTAACAGAACTAGCCCCAGCACAGACCCCTGAGGGACATCACTGGTGATGGTCTGCCAGCTGGATGCTGGATTTCTTATTGTATTGGGCTTGCAGGGCAAGGTTTTGCTAATAGAGGGGCTACAGGGGTGGCTTCTGTGAGAGGCTGCCAGAAGCTTCCCCTGTGTCAAACAGAGCCAATGCCAGATGGATCCAAGATGGACCTACTGCTGGCCATGGCTGAGCCCGCCAGTGACATTGACAACACCTCTGGGATATTAGATGTAAGAAGGGAGAAGAAACCTGAACACAGAGAGGAACAGCTCTGCAGACACAAGGTCAGTGAAGCAGGAGCTGCTCCAGCTGCCAGAGCAGAGATTCCCCTGTAGCCTGAGGTGCAGCCCATGGTGAGACAGCTGTGCCCCTGCAGCCCCTGGAGGTCCAGGATGCCTTAAGGAGGCTGTGATCACATGGGAAGCCTTCCTGGCAGGACCTGTGGCGAGGAGCCCGTTCTGGAGCAGGTTTGCTGATAGAACTTGTGACCCTGTCGGGGGGCCCACACTGGAGCACCCTGTTCCTGAAGAACTGTACCCTGTGGAGGGGGCCCAGGCTGGAGCAGTTCGTGGAGAGCGGCAGTCTGTGGGAAGGAGTCACATTGTAACTCAAATTTATGGACAGTGTCTTCTATGGGAGAACCTTGTATGTGCCCCCAACCCCCCTCTGAACAAGCCCAAACTCATCAGTCACAGGCTGCAGAAGCATCACGGGGGGTAGTGCATCTGGAGGAGCACAGCTCTGCTCAGGAAACTTGGAGGAGAAGCTTTGCAACTGTGACATTCCTTGCCAAGTCCCTCTTGCTTTTTCCTGCAGCTTCCAGGCAAAATTAATGATGAGTTGTGAGCCAGAAAACAATGTCATTTTAAAAGACCAAAACATACCAAGCAGTTCATCTCAAATGGAGATGGTAAAATATCTCTGCAGTAGGATCTTTTACTCCTGATGTTTTAGTTGCTGTGGCTACCTCACTTTTGGAGGGAGCTGTGTAAGCTGTGGTGTGAAATCCAAAGAGCAGGCAATGTTTTTATGTTGTGGGGCAAAATTCGGGTTTTCTAAAGTTCTGCATTTTTTGATATTTGTTTGTAATGGTTCAACCCTGTAACCTCCCATTCCCAGTCCCTGTGGTCTTTCCCTGAGACAGATCCTGTCAATCACACTGTTAACCACACCCTAAGCCAGAACCGTTCTAGTAAGACCCCAAGGTGACTCAGCAAGATATCATGCTCTCCACTCCCCTTTCTTTCCCTAGATTGCACTGCCCATTGTCCCCTTTTCTTGGTCACTCCTTCCCTCACCTGAAATTGGTTGTAAGCCTCCCCTTTACCTGGGACAAGCCCCTTATATATAATAAGCTCTCTGTGTGCCAGACCCTCACTCTGTGGCTTGGAGAACTCTGGCTCAGGAGTTCCAAGAATAAAACCTCTCCAACCCACGCCAAGAGACCTCTCCTTCCTTCCATGCCTTCTAACTAACATGTTCCAGCCTGAGGTTCAGACGCATGAAACATCAGAGGCACCAAGCCTTCATCTTATGTTGAACCTGGGCAACAGCTGGCTGGTGAAGCAGCTCAGCAAATCAACATATTTTTACATGTTTGTTGCTCCTACTCTTGCTGCACATTTGACCATTTTCCCCTCACCAACTTTCTCTGTCTTTCACCCTGACTCTTCCCTCTCAACACAACTCATTTCCCTTCTGTCTTGGACAGATTTCCCTCAGTGGCTCTGCAGTTTACCACAGCTCATTTTCCTCACCTGTGTCTGTCCTCCAACTCAACCATTCTCTATGGAAGGACAAGAAACTCTCCTGGACAGGCTAAAACACATCCTCTAATCTAGGCTAAAATCCTTTCTTGATCCTGGCTGTATACAAACTCAAACCCTTGGCTCAGCAGGCCATCCTGCAGGGTTTCTGTATCCCTGCCCATGGCTGCAGCCCCAGCAGTGCTCATACAGCCCCAGTCAGGACTGACTCCACACCCTCCGGTCCTACCAGCCCCAGTTGGTGACACCTGCCATGCACTGACGTCCTTAGCCCAGAATGACATCCTGTGGTTTGAGCTGAAAACCAGAACACAGCTTCTTACCAGAAACCTTGTGTGTTGTGCTCCTGTTACATACTTCAACTGTAGGAAACTTTTATCATTGTTGGTTGATGGACAAAAACCCTGTTCATTTTAAAATACCCAAGAGATGTGGTACAGGCAGTTTTGCGTGAGGATGTGAATAAGCAATTTTTGGAACAACACAAGTAGCAGCTCTTTCCTCATCCTGCACCTTGACGCATTACTTAAAATTTCTTGTTTGAAACTTCTGTTTCTACAATCTCTTCTAGTGATAATCTCTTTACAGAAATACTAAAACCCTGGACTCCTTGGTCACTCTGTTAACTAGGCCAGAGAGACACTGAACAAACTCCCCTTGAGAAGGGGAACTCCCTGCTGCTGGCAGTGGCTCAAGCATTTACTACAAGAGGAAAAGGGTGCACATCTGTGCTGTGCTGGGGGCAGCAAGGACTGTGGCCAAACCCAAATCTATGTGCTCAGCCCTCCAACATTGCAGCTGTGCCTCACTCTGATGATACAACACTCTCCAAGCACAGCAGTGGGATGGTGAAACTTGCCACAGCAGCCCTTAAGCACTCTGAGCCCCAAGGTTCACTGTTTTTCTCCAACAATTGTTGAAATAGCTCCAAATTTAATATAAGAAGTGATGTTGCATCAGTTTAGACAAATTGCTTCTAGTATAAATGTTTGTTTTTGCATTTAGCATTTAGGCTGGTTTGGAAAACATGTTTTTGTTCTTTTTTTTCTCTTGAAAGTGTGGGTGCAGGGTGAAAAATAGCTTTCTTTGGTCATTGAATGAAAAATCTCTTCATATCAAGGGGTAATTGTTTCCAATACATGTAGGTCAGGGTCAACATTGTGTAATTCGAAACTAGCCTACTTAATGACTATGATATGCAAAGAATTTGTGTTTCCAAACCAATCCAAGCCAAAAGTTTTCCTTAGCAGCATCATAAAATTACTATGACATCCCTCAGAAAATAAAAGAGATAAATGTGCACATATACTTTATAAGTTATAAATCTTTGCCTCTCATTGTGATCTTCTTACTTTTTTTCATGCTAACTGGGAAGAAAGGCAAGGTCTGTCTTTGTCCAGTCAGCCTGTACAGAAATTACACCATGCTGAAACCATGGCAACAAAACTCCGAATTTGTTTTTGGTATTGACTAAACCATGCCTATTGCCTTCGACTGTGACCAGTCTGAGGAAGAACCCACATATGTTTAACTTACATTTCTGCTTTCCTGTGCCATTCTGACAACTTCATTAAATGTTTTTTGGGGTTTTTTTGGGTTTTGTGTAGGTTTGGTGTTTGTTGTTTGTTTTGTTTGTTTTGTTGTTTGTTTTTTTGGTTTAGGTTTTGTTTTGTTTGTTTGTTGGGTTTTTTGGTAGATAAGCCATTTGTTGTTTGTTCAAATGACATTTTGCCTCTCAGTCCTTTCCCAGATGCCACTAGTGCTGATCATGTTTAAAAAAACCCAATGAAACAAAAAGTTCTCTCACCTGAGTAGTAATCCATCACATTCAGTGAGATGCTCACCTTTCACTTCACCTCCTTAATCCTCACCAAAGAGCCAAAAAGAAGAGCATGGAGGAAAAATGGCTATGAATCTGCTCTGCTTGTCCTAGACCCTGTGAGGTGTAGGAGTTGTGGTTTGATGGTGTTGAGGTGACCAGCACCACAGAGCATGGAGCTGTAATGAGGAAACATGCATGGTTGGGAATGGGCACTAAAAATCCTGAACTGCCTTTGGAGGTCTCAGCAAGCCTGGATGGAACTGCAAGATGAAGAATGACTGGTCAGCATTTTTCTGTGGAAAGTCATCAGTGAAACCTTGCTGTGAGGCCTCCTGTGGGTTGCCTATTTTTTTTTTTAATTATTTCTGCATATATTGCATAAATATGTAATTCACAGTTCTCTGTACAAAAGCAAGAAAACCTTGCTGTGAGGCAATAGAGGAAAATGAAAAAACTGAAACCAAAAAGAATTTTGTAGAGATGTTGGTCTGATTCAATAGAAGTGGATAAAGACTTGTGGAGAAGGGAAGTGGAGGGACCACTGCTTTTTTTTTTTTACTTTTTGTATTTCTAACATATATGCAGGTTGAACAAAAGCATTTAGTAACACTTATAAGCAATTGTTTCCAAGCTGAATCTGTGGTGGAATGTGCTTTTCTGTTGTACTATTCCTCATTTTGAACCTGAAGGTTTGTTTGGAGGTAATCACTGCTGCACTCAGTTTCCCTGGGAGTGAAGAGGAATAGGTAAACACATTTCTCAGGCTAACATGAGGGCTGAACAGGTTGGGAAAGGAATGGGACTATGGTAGGATATTGGCTGTAGCTCCATGGGTAAATGTCCATTGGATGCAGAGATTGTTCTTGACTTCAATCATCTGCTCCAGAGCCATTGGTACAACCGGATTTGATGCCAGAGAAATATGGATGAGTTACAGGGAACTTTGCACTTCCCACTTTAAAAAAATTAAAGTTGCCCTCCATTTTCACAGTGGAACTCTTTTCATGCCAACTGCAGAGTGTCAGTCTGCTGGGGGACATCAGTGCAGCTCTGGGCAGGCTGCACAGCACCTGTCACTGCAAGAGGAGAAAAACAGGAAAAAGACGTGTCAGTGCAGAAGAGGGACTTAAATGTTTTCAAGCTGGATGGTTAAGGCAGATGTGTTGCACTTGGAGATGTGAAACTCCTCGAGGAGAAGCATATTGCAGGCAGCTTTCTGGGATATTTCTAGGAATTGCACAGAAATGTCAAAGACCATGCACAAGGAAATGGTATAAGGACTGTCCATGGAGGAAAGAAGGGCTTTTCCATTCAAGTCACTGAGGTATTTCAGAATCAAAGGAAGTTTAGTCACACAGTCTGTACATTCCAGGACAAAAAAGAGCAAATTCCCTGGGCCAGAAACTCTTCCTTTGCTCCTCACCTCTGCTAAAGCATTAAGTGACCTTTGTTTTTCCCTTGAGGAGGGAGAATTTCAGAGTTCCTAATTAAAGCAAAGCTTGCTGCACTATTTGGATTATGTTACTGTACATTATGAAAACTTTCTCTTTAAAATAATAGCAGCCCAAGACTTTAATTGAAATAGACACCAAATTGTTGCCAAAAGTTTATTTTATGCTCTCAAAATTTTGAATGCTTAGGTTTGTGGCTTTGTTTACTTTCAGTGAAACGCATTTTGGCTGTTTTGCTGGCTTACAGTAGCCAGTCAGACTGCTGCCCAGAGGCTGTAGGGCAGTCTTCTTCTAAGGCTTCAAAATGTTTGTGAAGCTAATTATTTTACTTTAAAGACCATACCTTTGTTTACCCTCCCCTTAGAAAGTAATGCTCTTTTAAAGGATGATGTGTCTTGGGCACTGTGAAAATAAGAAAGGTATAGTTGTGTAATGCTGCAGTTTGTGACCCTTCCTCCCCCTCTGGACCCGCCGTGGTACCGTGGGGTCTTTTTTCTCATCCCACTATGCCTGTGGTCACCAAGAATTTGCAATGCCAATACCCAATGCAATGAGTAAAGTGAAAGGCAGATATGTTAAAGCAGTGTAAATATTGTCAATATTTTTTTTTTTACATCAAGAGTTCCAGAAGAAATGTACTGAGATCATCTGCTGGCTGCTAGAAGACGCTGGCTTCAAAAGCAAGGAAAAGTGCTGCTTTCCTTCACACAGAAAATTCTTCCCACTAGATGGAAGGGGTAAACCAACATATAGTAAATAAACTGCCTGCTTAATTCTGATCCCCACCTCTCCCAGATGCATAATGAAAAATGGATTGGAAATATTTTTTCTGCTTATCTATACCTTGGGCTTTGATCTTCCAGTGGAATGAGAGAAACAATGTCCATGAGGAGAAAAAAATTCATAAGGTGCCATGGGGTCAAGTCAGTCTCCCCCTGCTAATTACTGGTACTTGTGTGGATTAGGAAAGAAATTAGATGGTGAGAGATCCTTCCAGGAATGGCTGACCCAGCAGGACAATGGGTGCACTTGTTGGGAGAGGTTGACTCTGACCTTTAGGCATGACGTGTGCTTTTGAAGACAATGTCCTGTTCCCACTTCCCAGGGTTTGTTTTGCATCGTGGAGCAGTGTCAGAGTGTATGAACTGGCGTCTCTTTTTGGTGCTGCCAAAGGATGGAAGTACTTCAGGAGAGCTGGAGGCACAAGTGAGCATTTGGTCCCTGGGACCAGACCAGAGCTAGGCCTGTAAAGACAAGACACTCAGAATGGGCACCCAACAGATATGGCCAGTGTAAATGGCTCTCTTTGGCTATTGTTATTCTCTGCACCCAAAACCAAGGCTGTCATAGGGACCTGGAGGCTGGAGGATGACTCAGAACTGACCCTGCCAGGAGAGCACTCTTGGAGGCTGCTGTCCCTCTGGAAGAGATGTGGTAGGGGCTAGAGAAAGCCTGGCATGCGGTTATGGCTTGATTTCTTACCAAAACATTTTGCTGGTGGATGCTGAGTAAGCTCATGGCCTTGGTGACCTCATTTGCAGGGGGCAATGGCGAATTAAAGATCTTTTCCTTGCCCTTGACTAGTTTTTTCATGATCTAGCCATGGTCTAGGGACACAGAAATGAGATGTAGAAGGTCTTTAAATACTCACTGANGAGCTGTAAGAGCATCAGGAATTCCTAACTGTTCCAAGAATGGAGAAATTTCACTAAGTATCCATCTTTGTATGTTTCAAGAGCTTCTACATTTCTACTTCACAACATGGAAGTCAGATTTTCACAAAGGAACCAATTACCCATATTAAAATGCTTAAAAAATCACACACAATACTCAAAGGGGTCCCATTTACATGTGAAGAGTGAGCTCTTTTTTGTCTAAACAGAGGAAAGGTATCCCCTGTCTTTCTACACAACTCATGCTAGTATGGAGGGCACTGATGTTCATGGTACCTAGAAAATATTTCCAAGAGTTTGGATTATCTCCAGTGCACTTATGAGAGAATTATAACATCTCAAAAAAGGGCCATAAAATTTATGTGGCAGCTTCACAGATGGTTAGAGAACCACAAAAACACTCGACTTTCTGCTTGGATATGCTTTCATTGATAATTCCCCTTGGAATTTTCATTGCTTAATTTTGGCAAAGCAGATTAATTTTATGTCTTTCAGTTTGTCCTCTGAGAAAAGAAATTACGGAGAAGCCATATTTTCATTAAAATTACTATTGATTATTAGTTCTCGCACTTTATTGCACATTTCTATCTATTTCACAATACACTTTACTGATTAATAGAAATTTATTGTGTAGAAAATAATGACTAGGATAAATAGAACCAAATCTGAAATCAACATTAAAACTCAAGTTCATGGCTAGATTTGATATGAGAAGGAAGGATGGTACCTATAAATCAGTGAGTTTTATGACATATTTCACATAGAGATTAACAACTGTTGGGAATTGGTTAAACGTATCAACCTTTCAATATTTTGGGGTTATTTATAAAGGAGAGGGTTCTGTGCTTATGGAGGAATCTGATATCCCATGTAGCAGCCAACTCATGCATAATTCTGTAGCATCACATGCATAAATGTTCTCAGCACACTTTTCTTTAGCTTTAAATTAAAAACTCAACCTATAAAAAATTTCTGCCAGGATCACATCCTGCATTTTAGTCAAAGTTGTACAGACATGCACAGAGCATATACAGGGAATTAATGTTACAGTAAATCCTTTGCTGGGCTTCTGTGGCTGCTTGCCCTCCCCAGGAATTTGTTCTCTTTTTTTGTGTGCAGCGATGTCCTTTCTTGCTTTAGGCATAAAATAATTTCAACTACCAAAAAAATAACACTTCCATTTGTTTCTGCTTTTTTTCGTAATAGTATGTTTTGTAAGTTGTGTCTTTTGTTGTGCCATCCAGAAAATCACGTCAGTAAATAGTAGTCAACAGGGAAAATACTGATGTTATGTTTGCTTGACACCAAACAGAAATCTTAGTGCAGTCCAAGAGATGCTTGAAAGCTTCCTGGCGACATATTATGATTTGGACTTTAGATACTACCATGAACATTTAGCAAATGGTAGAACTGCACACTGATGAAATTGTTTATGATTCTCTCAGGAAGGCTGCAATCAAGAATTTATTGCTATTGCTGAAATCCTGAAGCTTAGCATCTGAGAATCTTTCCTTACTTAGAAATCAGCAAGTTTGGTGCCATGTTTATTGTTTGCAAAGTTTCCTATGAACTTGAAAGAGGTGAATATATAGAAGAGTTCCTAAATAAATAACTCAATTTTAACCAGCCAAGTACACACTAAGAAATCCATACTCAGAAACAGAAGTTTTCTATGAGTGAAAAATTACTCTAAACCAGTGCAAATTAGTTATTCTCCGAAAGCTGGAAACTCCAAATGAATGCACAACTAATTTTTTTCTCATTGCACCTATTGTCTCTATGGGATATTTTTCCTGCTTGGGAGTTCCTATTCAGGCAGTAATGCAAAAAAACCCAAACCAAATCAAAAACCTCAAGAAAACAAAACAAAACAAACAAAACCCCCCAAACAAACAAAAACCCAAAACAATTAACAAAAAGCCCCCATTCTCTCTTGAGAGAAGTAAGCACAGGAGAGGCTGCTGGTCAGAAACCATGCTGTTTGCAACCTATATTGCAACTTCTCTAGGCTGTTTGACCTTCAAACGAAGTTTTCTATTTAGGGCATACTATTTATGGTTATGATACTTCGAAATGAACATGAGATTTGTTTAACAAAAGAAGAATACAGTCTTCCTGTGTTTGAAGAAGACATCTGCTCCTGGGCAGCAGCTGCAACAGTAGGTTCTCTCTCATGATCCCTTCTGATATGAATCTGATATCCTTATGAACCTGAAATCCTTCAGATTCAAAAACAAAAAACTGGAACCAGAGAAATGGTAAAAGTCTGAGCTTGGCTTGAACAGTTTGACATCCACTTACAGCAAAATTTCTTCTCAAGCAGGATGTGAAGAAGGCAATGAACTCCCCAGCTAAAGATTATGATTCTCCTAGGAGTCCTTTAAGCTGTCAGAAATTCTGGGAAAGTATTAATTTTCTGAATATCAGAGTGATCAGGAACCTCTCCTTCTCCAAGAGCTTCACTACTCTCCTTCTGACCAGCCCCTCACAGATACTCAGGGAGCTGGTGTGGTAATGGAGTCCACCCAGCTGGCTCAGCGTCAGAGAAAACAGATAAATCAACTTCTTGCTTCAGATTCCACAAGGGATCCCCCGAGTTTCAAAAGAAATACATATGTGTTCTTGATGGGAAAAACTTCGCTTTTTAGAATAAAGCAAGGATTAAATTCCAACCTTTGTCCAACAAACCCAGGACCTGTCTGTGCAGCAAATCCAATGTGAGCAATACCCTCTCTCTCCAATTTTGTAACATTATTGTGCTGATCTCTTTGGATGAAATTATGTTAATTGAACTTTTACAATGAGGAAATGTTCAGCCACACTGGTAAACAGAAGTACTCCATAGCCTTGAGCAGCAATTGTTATATGACATTATCTTCGTATTCCTAGCATTAGCCTTAGGACAGTATTTCCCTAAAAGCTATTTTTAATTATTTAATGATAGCAATGTTGCAATTTTAAGCAATTGCCATCATATATATTTAAGCATTTGAATTTTTCTTTGTTCTAAGAGATCTGAATATGAAATTGCATCTTATTTTGCTCTAATGGAGTTGAATTTTACTTGAAATTCCTTGTAGTCCTTTGGCAAAATTTCACAATCACATTTACCAGTTAAGCATGTTAGTAGTTATGATAATTGACTTTATGATTAGTCTGCTTCAGTTTATTCATAAATACGTGAATTAAATATTGGGCTCTAAGCAACTCTCTACTATTTACTGTCCTTATTGAAGACTCTGATATTGCTGGCTAGTAGTTATTACCAAAATATGTATAGAAGAGTTATATATAATCAATTATTTTTCAACACATTATTCAATTGTTTCCCTTTGTTCATCTGTATAACTCAGCATACGTTTTACTGGCTTTGTTGGAATCAGTAAGCCATCTAGTTAAAAGTAAATAAATCCTTTGGCAGTCCTCAAATGTATGAAAGGGCAAAGTGGGAATGTGAATTTTGTTTTGTGGTAACTATTAATATCTCTGTTGTTTACTTAAGGTTTCCCTCACAGCTGAGGAGCAATTATTTAAATCAATATAATTTTCACTGATTATGTACATTAAAATTTTGGTTCAGCAGTTTTAAATCACATTAAGTAATGTTTAACAGCTTTGTGCAATATTCTGTTGCTCCTAGATACGCTATCCCAGTAGAGATTCTACTTTAAAGACCTCATAGTCATAGAAGAGAAGTGTGTGCCTGGGTGAGAAGATTAGGAAGCAGTGCCTGGCTTGTTTCAGCACTTGGTGGTCCACAGGGGCTGAAGGGCATGCCTGTGGAGTCAGAGCAATGCCATCCTTTCCTGGTGTGTAGCTGGGACTTTGCTGGTAGCTGCCCTAACCCTGTGATGTGCTCTTTGTTTAAAGGCTGTGATCATCTGTTTGTACCGGTAGGTTAAAGCCTTTGACAAAACATTTTAAAAACATTTCAGGAGAGCCTCTTCTTCCCTTTCCTGTGCAATGTTGCTGCCTACCCCAGGAGTTTCCAGCAGGCCAGGCCTCTGCACATATAGTGCCTATGTATATATGAAATCAAGGAGGGGGCAAAAGCCCTGAAGACAGCCCTCCAATGTCCTCTTTTGAAAGGCACTGAAATGCTCTGTCTGCCATCATCCACTTTCTTCCCGCTGCAGCTTGCCGGAGGGCATGCCCTCACCATGATAATGAAACACATTCAGATCAAAATGCCCTGCCCTGGTTTCCTGCCTGCTCCTCTGCCAGGACCTTTCTGCTTGTGGGTGTGGAGGTCGCCCACCCCATGACCCCCAGGATGAGGCAGAACAAGGAGGATCATTCTCCCACTCCATGGGCTGAGTCACGTTTCTCAAAGACGAGGATGCAAAGTGATTTACATTCCTAAGCAGCAAGTCATGTTTCTTGAAACTAGGATTTGGGCTTCTAGCTTGGGAACAGTTTTAAGAAAAAGCCAAACTTGTGCAGCTTCTGAGAAAGGAAGAAGCAGTTCACTGGGGACAGTGTGAGTGCAGACATTGCCCATTCCCAAGTGTTTTGCACAGTGTCTGGAAACTGATCTGTGACAGGAGTGAGCACAACCCGGCTGTAAAAATCACCCTCTGACTATGTGTGCTCTGCCAGGAAATGATTGTATTTTAGGGGTTGGATCTGCCCAAATGGTATAATCAAGTAGCTGTGCTTTCTTCTAGACATTCTGGTCCCTTGTTTAGTGTTTATTTTTCATTGCCAGGTTCTTAGAAGGTGGTTCATTTGACTTGCAACCTGGGTGCCATGTTTGAGGCAGAGGACACATCTTATAAAATATGTTTACAGATCTACTACTTCTCCCCCAAAAGATAAAACATTTAGGTATTTAAATATAAATATAATGAAGAGGTGCTATTTCTCATACATGTAGTTTCAGTATCTGTTGTGAACAGAACCATCTTCCTGCCAAAGGTTTCAGCTTCAGTATTATCTAATGAGTTAGTATCTTCCATTTCTCCTTCAAATGTTCTTCGAAGATGCTAAACCAGATCAACATTTTCACTGATCACATTTTCAGATTTTCAGTAATTTTGAATGCAGCTGCATTCTAGAGTATCCTGTCTCCCTGTTGTTTATGAGAATCCAATTCTTCACTGAGCAGCCTATGAAAGCTTAATCTGCTCTCTCAGTGCAAATCTCAATAGTGCAGACCCTCTAATGATTACCTAAATTTATGTGATTGATGAAACTTTACAAAAGCTTTATAAGTTGGGGATTTTTAGCAGCAGGAATGACACTACAATTCTAGCTTTTTTGACATGTGCTGACCTCACTGCTTAATTATTCTTGCCACTCCCAAAGTTGTTCAAGCCATTTTCTAAACACCCTTTGAGCTGCAAGTCCTTACCAAAGCTTTACTTGCTCAAGCACATATTCTTTGACAACTTTCAAACATAAAAATGAGCAAGGTTAATTTTATTGGAATGCAAGCATCGTTTTGCATTTCCCACAGTTGGTTTCTCTTTTTCAGATAGTCAGTTAAATGAAATGGCAAACTGGGCCCTGAGCTGAGAGGAATCTTTCCCATTTGCCCACAGGCAGTGGATTCTACCCAGCAATAAGTATCCTGCTGGGAGAAAAAATGTGATTTACTTCCAGGAGCACACTATGATAGTGGCCTAATTACTGAAATTCACATATTTTGCTGCCTATGTCGCTTATTTCCTCATAAAAAGTTTCATTCTATCCTTTCCACAAAAAACCCTCTTCCAGTATGATGCAAAACATTATACAAGTTAAATTAATTTATATAATTTCTTAGCCAGGAGCTCACTCACTGCCCAAGGAGCTGTGTTGTAAATCTGATGATATACCATGGCTTACCTCATGCAACTCAGCTAATGTGCAACATGAGAGGCTCTAAAAAATGCAAACCTGGTTGTAAGTCCTTGGGTTAATTCTGGTTTTGCTGATTCAACAGCTGTTTGATCTCAGTGTGCAATGACTTCTGTTTCAGTATCCTTACAAGCAGCTTGCAGACTGTGTTTTGTAGCCCTTAGGAGATGAAAAAAAAGCCATCAGACACATCTTAAAACCTAGGACTTATAATGGACTATAGTAATTAACTAGGACTTGAAATCTTACAAGCTTCAAAGAAGTCTGCCTTTTCCAGATTTGAGCCTGGAAACTGATTTGTGTAAGTGTTGGGTTAATAACATATTCTTCATGTGTTTTTTCCATGAAGGAATGATAGGATGCTGCTAGAGGAAAGGTAGGATTATAAATAAATAAGGTAAGAAAATGAAATCTTACACTGAAAAATCAAGAAAACCTCCATTTTAAAATTCCAGTGTAATTTCATGACAGCTTAGCTGTTTCTTTGTGTAACACAATGCCATCCTTTTTAGAGTCAAAATTGATATGTATGCTCATCAGGAAAGGTTTGTCCTGCGTAAAGGAGGTGGCACGCAAGTGGCCCGTGAGCAAGAAACCAATGTCAGTGCTGCAGCCAGCAGGGAAAAGAGGAAATCTGATCTAACCCATCCCTGCATCTCCTGGACCAGCTGCACTGTGCCAGTGGTGACAGTGAAACCTGCAAGCTATACCTCCTACTGTACCTGTGTATTTGCTGTGTAAGTGTCTGATTCCTCTATTTGTTCTAGTGTTTTGTATGTGCATTTCAGAAATCAAAAGCACTGTGTGTATCCTAGTAAGGTCTTAGGTGTGCAGACTCTCTATATTATCATCTGTCTTCATCTATCCAGACAAACTAGACACTTTTAGTTATTTCTTGTGACACAGTAATGATTTCTGTGTCTCAGACACCACTCAGTCTGTCAATAAATCCAGCAACAGTGGGATTAGCTCACAATTATATAGGACAAATCCTTGGTATAGCAGTGTTTTGAATTTATAAAAGTCATACTTGAACCCAGCTAGTTGAAAAAATTCAATTCAGAAACTTAGTCCAAATATATGCTAATGATAACTGACTTCTCTCCATAGTGTAATGCCTGTTGCAGATTTCGGTTTATACAATTGTTGATATCAAAACCACCTAAAAATATTAGACTAAAAGTCTGAAACTAATTAAGAAATAGGTCAAGAGTTGATATTTCATATCTTCATTATGTTGTTGTTTGAACTTAAATCATACATGAAGCTTTTTCTATAAAGCCCTTTACTACTTTATGCATCTGTTAAAAGATTTAGAATGGAAAAATCCAAGGTGTGTCTTGTGTGGAAAAGCCCAATAATAAATTCCTGCTGCTTCAGCACATTATTTTAACAAATATATTGAGTGGAAAGACTGGCTGAAGATTTAACATGGTACTTAAATTCTTACCACCATTATTTTCTGAACTTTCAAATAAAAGCCAGGCAATATGTATGGATGTACTTTGAAATATCCATTATTGGTTCAGGTGTTCAAATTAAGCTTTCCCTTCAATCAAAGCTTGGCACTTAATCCAAACTTCTAAACATGAACTAAAAGAGATTTTTCTCTCCTTTTAATAAAAATCTCTGTATATACAAATGTAGTCACATCACAAAACACTTCACATAATGCAAATATAGCTTATTTTACTTTGCTCTAGGGCAACTTCCATGCTGTAGCAAGAGTTGTTTTATCATTAGAAAAGCAAGGTGAAAGCTGTTACATAGCCAAAATCCTGAAACTATGTGTGTATTCCCAGCACAAAACTTGTGACTTTCACAGCAATTGCTTTTCTTTAAGAACTTCCTTTGCATATAAAAGAATTTCAAACAAAGATGTATTAGGTAAGTTCCAACAAGGCGATCACAGGTCATAGAAAGGAGAAGACAGTGTTAGACTGCAAGAAAAAGGTGGTTTTGAAGAATTTCTTGTATGCTATGAGCACAGAGCCAGTTCAAAGTCTGGTTCTTGATGTGATACTGCCATTGCCACTTCTGGGGGGAGACTTTGCAGTTTGTTCCTTCCACAAGTAAGTAATTGCCATCCAAAAGAGCAGAGTTTGGCCAAGCAAATATGAAATTTAAACAATGAGGTCAGAATGCCTTGTCTTAATTGCCTGTAAATTGAAGCTTGGAAGGAAACTGTTTTTCTGTCCACTTCTATTTTTAAATATTCACCTTGTTACTTTTCTACAGTGGGATGAAAACAAGATCATTTGAAGCCTTTTTGAGAGAAAGAGAAAGAAGGAAACACCCTGTTTCATGCTTGTTCCATGCTGTGGCTTATGAGGCCCCTTCCTTATAGTATGCTTCCTCTCCTTTGGACACAGCCATGAATGGAGAAGAGCAAGTACATTTTCAAGACAGGAAATAGAGGTTTGCTCCACCATTTTCCCCAGGAAAAATGCAATTTCTCACCCTTTATGTCTGCTGGACAGAAAGTTCCAAACTCCAGAGATGGTTCTTTGAGTATTTACCTTGTCTCAGTTCCTAGAGGAATCTGGAGACAAGTGTGAGCATGTCTCACTTAGAAATAACTGGCCTCTTCTTCCAGCAGGTCTTTAGAGATGCTGTCCGCATGTAAATATGCAATATTTATAACATGAATTTAATATTTAGTATTCAACTGACATCAGCCTGCTCAATATGTCAGGACCTTCTCACAAGCCTGTCATATTGAAAATGGGTTTTTTTTCCCTCTAAATTGTTATTTGAATAATGTGGCCCATTTTAGTTTTGTTCCTTAAAAAAATGAACAAAGATGATAATTCTTCTTAGCCTCAGAGAGGTTACAGTGGAGGTAGTCCTGATTTCCAAACGGCACAGGAGCAGGCAAATCCTAACTCTCGTCAGTCAAGCAGATGAGGCAAAAGGCAGCTTGGCTGAACAGGGTCCTTCTCTTGGAATTAAGGTGAAAAAGGAAGGTTTATGGACAGAGGAAGCATCACAGAGAAGAACACAGAGAGGCTGCTTGCTGCTGTAGGGAGAAAATTTGTGCAGCCAAAGCTCAGTTTGATGTTAACCAGAACTGTAGGGGAAAAGAAAAGGTTTCTTCAAACGCATTAGTAGCAAAAGGCTGTGACGAAATAACATCAGCCTGTTACAGGATGAGGGTGGTGACCTCACCAAGAGGGACACAAATGAGGCAGGTGTGTTTACTGCTGTCTTTGCCTTCATTTTCCCCATCGATGGTGGACCAAGAGAGTCCCTGTGTCCGGAGCTGCAGGACCACAACTGTGAGAATCATCAACTCCCTGCTGACTCTGAACATGTGTGGGATCTGCTGCTCCATCCTTACAAACCCTGGATCTGCTGCTGGACCCTTACAAACCCATTGAGGGATTCATCTGCCCAGAGAGCTGGCTGGTGTCATTGCAAAGCCTCTCTGGATGATTTTTGAGTGGTCTTGGGAATCTGGAGAGGTCCCAGCTGCCTGGAAGCTGCAAATGTTGTCCTGATTTTCAAGAAAGGTGAGAAGGAGGAGCCTGGAAACTACAGGCCTGTCAGTCCCACTGCATTGCCTTGTAAAATCACAAAAAAGATTATTCTGGGAAGTATTGAAAAACACCTGGAGGACAATACTGTCATTGGTCACAGCCAGTGAGGCTTCATGAGAAGAATGTTGTGCTTATCAAACCTGATTTCGTTTTATGATAGGGTAACCCACTGAATTGGTCTAGGAAATCCATTTGATGTCATCTTTTTGCACTTCAGCAAAGCTTTTGATACTGTCTCTCACAGGATCCTTCTGGACAAAATGCCCATTTCACAGCTGGACAAACACATCTTGTGAAGGGTGAGCAACTGGCTCATGGGTGGGGCACAAAGAGTTACAGTGACTGGGGTGACATCAGACCAGTGACCTGTCACTAGCAGGGTTCCACAGCATACTTGTGGGTTATTTCCTACTCAGCAGATTCTATGATTCTATAAAATAAATTAAATTATCTGAGTTCTCAGAAAGAGTTTGTTAGATTTTGCCTGGGAAAACAGCTCCTCTCTTCAGACATAAAGGTAAGTTTTGCAAAATTTGATGTAAGTAAAGTATTATGAAGCAAAGATTTCTATATAATGAGATGAAAAGATGATGTTGGCAAAATGTGTATTGTAATGTGACTGTCAGTCACTGCTCTGAAATAAGTCTAGCCATTATGGCTGAGTAGCAAAGTTGTGTGCCTCGTTACCCTCACAAGGAGCTGTGAAGACGAAATGAGACTTTCTGGGTTTTCACTGCCAAGAAGGGAGAGACAAATGTTCAAATAGTTCCTATGCAGAGTGCTTTTTCATGGGCTGGGCAGAGCAGAAGGGGGTTGGCTACAACCTTACCATGTCCTGTGGGATCTCAGTGCTAGCAGTGGGAGTAATGTCTTCTCTGCTTCCTCCTAAATCCAGGCAAGAGGGACATTTTGAGCTCTAGGATTGAATTATAACCACTTCACCTGACAAGACCTGAGCATGAGCAGCATTAAGACCTCGTGTCAGAAGTCTCATTAAGACACTAGAGACCCGTGAAAATGAGAAGGGGCAGAGAAAGCAAAACAAAGCAGAGAGGCCCTGTTGGTAAAGTAACAACCTTTATTAGCATCAAAATTTGTCTACATCAAATCCTAAATGGGTCTGTAACTCTCATCATCTAATCTGGGCCCTTTTCCAGGTCTCTCTGTTCTTCTGCCTGCTCCTTTGGTCCCGCTGTTCCACAGATCTTGCTGTTTCATAGTCTGGAATCCTTGGACTACAAGCATAGCCTTGTGCAGTACCTCACGTCTCATCTACTGTCTAGCAGATCCGTGGCGTCGGCTGTTAGTTCTTCCTGCTGCCTCTGTCCTGTGCCGCAGGCTGTGG
>VXBB01006149.1:0-142081 GCA_013399915.1 Illadopsis cleaveri
TTTTTCTACATGCTCTAGCAGCCCTCTAACCACAGAGTTAGTAAGAAACACAGGTCTTTGGAGGATTTGCAGATATTTTAATAAATAATTTCAGCCTCATGACATCATGGCCTAGATAATACCTGCACTATGCAAGTGTTTTTCCCCACTGAGCAGCTGAGGACATCCAGTTTCCTCACGACCACAGTTCCCAACTAGTATTCTCCTTGTCCTCATGGACACATACGTGACTTCACTCAGTTCTTTATCTCATCAAGTGCTAGTGGCTGACAGCTAGAGATGGACCTGACTTTACAGTTCCTGGTCTTCTTCATACACGTGCTTCCTGTGAAACCCTGCCCCACTGGAACCACGCTAACTTTGTGAGCAGCTCCCTCTTTTTCCTGTGGACATTCAGGTGAAGGTTAGGACAGAGTTCTCCAAGGTGAAAGAGAAACCCACAGCAAAACCAAATGTGTAGTAAAAAATAGCATTTAGTGAAGAACCAACAGCCATATCTGGCAGCTAAAAATCAGTTCCCCATTATCAGTGGTAATCACTGACTTAGCACTGATTGGAAATTGGTAGATTTCTTTTTCCCCATCATTCTGACAAAAAAGCTTGTCATGCACATGAAACCCTTCATGTGTGTAACTCTCTCCTTCTTCCATACTGTACTTCATCTACAGGATACAGGACCAGATTTTACATGCCCTACTCACAGGTACTCTCTCTGAAGGAGTCAAGAATCTTCTGACCTCTATTTCAATTTGAAATTAAAAGTTGAAATTGAAGCACCTTAAAACCAACGCAAACTCGTAAAACTTCCATAATTATTCAAGTACTGATTATTCATAATAAGCTAAAACTGTTGGTCAAAGAGAATGAGGAGCAGGTAAAGATGAACGATGAATGTGCTGATTCTTGGCTCCTAGACATAGAATTCATTAACCTACGGTCTGAAGTGATGAAAAAATGGTAATTCATAGCTAAAATAAGCCAATATTATACTGTTACATGATCATTCTCTTGCCCAAGCATAGAATAAAGAAAAACTTCAGCTTAGTGATGTGCCTCCAGCTTTCAGTGCTATCTGTGGCTACTTCTCAAGAGCAGTGTACAACTTGTCCTCTGCTTAGGGCTGTTCTTGAACCTGTAATTATGCAAAATAACTTGATGCTAGGTCTAGAATTACAAAACCCACAACCCATGTTTTCTCCAAGGCTATCCAGCAAGAGCTCCTAACCTAGAAACCTAAACCTACACTGGCTATCATCAGACTTGAACTTTAAAAACAGCTTCCATAAAGTGAATTCAGAGGCACATCTGCCCATCATTGATCATCAGCACAACATTGATATTGGCCCCATTATAAAATTATGCCAGTGCCGGCTCCAACATGGAACTGCCTGTAATTCCTTATTCTGGTAATATCAGCATGCAATTTGTTGGACAGATTCTGTAATCCACAGATGAAGGCAGTTGTAGGTTTTGATTTTATCCAGCATTAACAGCCCCTAATAGCCTAGTTCAGCATAGACATAACAAATGAAAATGGCTTTAAATTACCCTTCCCTTGAGATGTAATTTCATAAGAGAACAAACTCTATATGCACAAAGAGAGATTTCCAATGTAAATATGTGGTGGAAGCTAAAAGCTTCAGTTAGATTTGGGGCAAAGCAAGGGATTAAATTTCAAAGACGCTCATTTCTTTCCAGTTCACAACATATATATTCTTTTCTGCTGATTTTTCTGCCTTTTGTGCTCAGATCATGTCTATTAAAGAAATCACTTTTTAATTTTTTGAGATCTTACTGAGCTTTGTCTCATTTTTCCCCTCACACAACAACTCTGGCTGGAATAGAGAATCTACAGTTGTTATAATGGGTAAATCATAAGCAGAACCAGAATTATTACCAGCACCTGTCTGTGAGCATTTTAAATGATCCTTTATGTTTTCAGAAGATGGACTCTAGAATTTTGACTAACTTATTGGCTAAATTGAAGTTCTTAAACTGTGGGGAAAAAAATGTATATTAACTCCAGTATCAAAGATTTTTCAGGATTTTTTTCTTTCTCAGGATTAATGTAATGTAAGCCCTGATTTTATATTTGATAAGATGCCAAGTCGAGTCAGAAAGAAAAGTGCTTTACAGAGAGAAATCCAATGCTAGTGCTAGAAAAAACTGTATTTGTGAACATAATATTTTTTCCCTCTGACTTCTTAGTCCACTGACAAAAATACCTATGAAGACAGTATATGGCAACCATTACTATTTGAAGGTTTGACCTCATCACCTCTCATAAAAACACAAGACCAGATTTACATGCAACAGAAAACTTCCAGTCATTTTGCACTGGTATTGACTTATTTCAAGACTGAAGTTTAGATCCCTAAAGGTTAGTCATTTCTGTTAGTTCATCTTTTCTTCAAAGATACTCTCTTTAAACATTGCTAACATTCAGTGCTGAAACAGCACCTAAAAGAATACATTTATTATCTATTTGAAGATAATGTCATATGGTGTTTTTTTGTGATTGGACACACTGAATCTGTTCTAATCATACAGAACAAAATTTCTTTGCATCATCTTTGATCAAGGGTTTCAGACAATAGTGTTTAAATAGAAAAAATCCATATTTAAATAGTCCCTGCAACAAACAAATTTAAGGATATGAAATTAAACAAAAAGCAGGCAGGGGGGAAAAAGGGATGAAAATGGCACATCTGGGAAGAACAGAAGGGTGTTTATCGAAGCTGGCATTTGTATGCAAGTTTTATGCACTGTAAAATGGCAGCAGGGTTATTATTACCAACATTTACAATCCAAGAGAGCAAAAGAGTACCTGCATGTACAAAGAACTAATTTCGTTAGTGATAAAGGTTTGTATGGGATGCAGCTTTACATCTTTTACTTGAACAGTTCTGTGCTGATGTAATTCTAGCTTTGTCATTAATCCTGATACTACACAGGGTAGTAAAAACAGACCTAATCATAGCAGAATGTTCCTTTAGAAGGTTTATTTTGATTGGCCTATCATTTAATATTATTTCTTTTTTAAAGAGAAGGCTTCATACAATAAGGGAATTGAACCACTCTCCTTGTATTCCTTAGGGTACACAAGTCACTCCTTCAGCAACATTTACCACATATAATTTACCACCACCACAACCTTGATCTTTCACTGTGTTGTGTTTTAGGAGGACACTGTTCCTGACACTTAATCCATAAAAACAAATTTCAAAGTTATCATGTTTTTTGAGAACCAGGGTCTAGGAAGTTTTTTTATGATCTCAATAGAAAGTTATATGTTTTAATGCTAGTGTTACAAATAACACAAGAGGCATGATGTGAAGTGTATGATGTCTTCAGCTAAAGAATTGATAATGCCTGGAACTTCCTAATTGACAACACTTACATTGGCAAATTTTTTTACACATATTCTCTCCGAATTATGACTAGTGTCTCCATCTTCAAATTCTATCTTGGACAAATGCACCTGAAGCTACTGGTGCTTAGTTTTGGCTCTGAAGACCATTTGGAGGTTTTTTTGTGGTTTTGTTGGGTGTTTTGTTGTTGTTGTTTTAAATCAGTAAGTGGTTGACCACAGACTAGTCTGCAATTTCCCAAAGTAAAGTATTCCACTATTAGATGGAAAAAGATTTGATAATCATAACAAGTCTGAGCAAAAACATAAAAGGAATGACTATTCATCCAAATTGCCCCAACAGATCAATTGCAAAAGACTTCTTTTGCAGATTTCTGTGTGGTTATCAATTAATCTATCTACATGTATATACACATACACAAGCACATAGATATCTATCTCTTTTACTAGATACTGAACCAGCTTTGTGTTTATTTAGGAGAGGTTGGTGGAATGTGAAAGTCACAGCTGGTTCAGACACTCATCTCCTGAAGAATACGTATTCTGAAAGGAAACTACACATTAGAATTTGATAGTCCTGTCTTTTGAAGAAGCCTAGCTTGAGCGAGTATGGAAATGGGATTTAAAATGTTTTTAGATCAGCCGAAGCAGCTAAAAAAAGGGCTTTAAAAATGCAAGCTGAGAGTTTCCTTTAATTTTACTAAATAACTTCTCTATTCTTTTTTTTTTTTTCTTTTCATTCTTTAACAGCCCCATAACAACAAAAAAAATCATATTTGGAGAAATTATCTCTACTAACCATTTTCTCTGAAAGTACATGAATATATCATTCTGTGCTGCATGGCTTTATCCTCTGCAACTTCACCTCCTTGACTTCCTGAACAGATCCCTCAGGACAAAGATGATGATTAATTTCTATATGGAATTGTTTACAGCAGGATCAGATATAAACAAAGGTGAAATAATAATAGAACTGGACAGCACTTGCATTGCAATCTGTAACCCAGTCAAGCTAGTAACTGAACATTTTAAACTATCCCTACAGACATGGAGGAGACCACTGCATGCATTGGGAAACAATTGAGCAATTTCGGTAATAATTGTGAAGATGAGCATGGAGTGCAGCAATAGAACAGAAAGATCCATTATCCTTTAAGTTGGAACTCAGTCAAAAGGAAGTTGAAACCACTACTTCACCATGAGACACTCAGGAGAGACAGTTATTTCTGAGGAAGTGAAGTTACACAAGAGTTCTGACAGATATCAGGAAGCCAATCAAAAAATGAGAGGTTAATTCACAGTAAGACACAAGCAACAGACTCTGTTTGCTGACTCTCCTGCTTTACCAGATGTAGCAAGAACATGCCATTTGCAAGACAGATAACTTCTTTCTGAATGCACAAAAATCACAAAGCAAGGTCATTTTTAATCTAAATCCCATTTCCAAACATAGCAGGGCTTGGGTATGTTGGGAAAGAAGTGCTGAGAAAGAAGTACCCAGTTGCTCTTGAGTGGACAGAGAAGAACTCCTTCATCTCTTCTCATTTGTGATCCTTCAATTCCTCCTACTGAGTAGGCTTGGTCTGGAGTATGAAGTATAAGTATAAAGTACTTACTGGGAAAAAAAGAACAACCCACAATACCGTAAATCTTGATAAATAAGCAACTTGCCTCCCCAAAATCTTCATTCACAGAACATTTTAAAGGTTACAATATTGTAGCTGGTATTTAATTTTGATTCAGAAAGTAAAAAAAATATTCAAGCAGAAAGCTGTTCTTACACAAGTCAGAATGTATAAACACTTGCACAGAGACCATAACGACTAAGTTCTGCTTTCTGAGTAAACTGGATGAACCAGCTTCAAAAATTTCCAGTCCCTTTAAGTTCCTTCCATTAGTCATCATCTCTTTAATCAAAACACATGAAATTTGGTCACCCAAAAGAAAGACAAATCCAGAGGGTCTCTCCAGTGCTTTATCCTTACCATCTCTTAATTTAGGGACTTCAGTGTTTCATTTGAAAGTTTTTATGAACCATGGACTGCCAAGTGAGATCCTGAGTACTTCTTCAGCTAACAAACCAGGATGCAAAGCTCATTCCTGTGCTTTCAATGGTTTCATGGTAAAAACATTCCTTGTCCTAACTTGACATAATATGGGAGAACACACAGATTTCTATTAGGTACCTCCAAATTCTGACAAATATCTTCATCCAAAAACCAACCTAATGTTCTAATTTCAAACAACCAGAGCCAAGTCCTAAATGGAGACTTCAAAGAATAGGCCAATTTGTAAAATGTATCACAACACATTCATCTATAGGTGTAAATCAGAGTTATCTGTTTAGAGAGAAGTTTGAGCATTTGGGCTGTGTTCTTTGACCAGAAGGGCTTCACCTAGACCTAATGCTCTTAACCTTAAGGTGGGAACCTACAGACTTTGGAGTACATACTGCTCAAGTGGCTTCCACCTCTTTACCAGTTTACAGTGCAGTTACTCAGTAGCCCACTGAGAGAACTTGGCCTACATAGGCATTTCCACAAACCACCATTCCTGGCATCAACATGTCTTCAATCTATGCTCTGCCCATAACATAATAAAGTAACTAGATATTACCTTACCATGTTAAAAACTAATCTCTTCTCCCTCCTCCCCCTTGAATATCAACTTCCAGGCTGCCAGCCCAGACCTGGTGTTTCTAGGCTGCCAACTGACCATAGTAGGGCACAGGGGACTCCCACATCAGTAAATATTTCAAGAGCCATGGCTACAACAGCTGTTTTCATCATCACTGCTTTTACTGTCAAGATATGTACAGTGACAACAATTTCTGCAAAGAAAAAAAAAACCTGAAGTCTTCTATAGGGAAACCTAGACTACGCATTCTTTGTTCTCCTGCTCCTGTAACTGATTAGGTTCTTGAGACTGATGAGGGATGCTGGGCCATGTTCACTAGTCACAAAATATCTACTGACATACTTTAACATAGTTCTGTGATATGTAATGTGATAGAAAAGAATAAAATCCCACTTTATATAAGTAGCTAATCTCATCAGGACCTGTTTCTGTACTGAATTATCACTTTTCACACCAATAACCTACATCTGCCTATAGAGAAAACTACACATAATCAGACAGCAAAGGTAAACTTACTTATAACTGTGGAAGTCATTGATGGCTTCAGTACAATTCCGAAATTCCACTTGGTTAGAAGCAGGAATTATTTTGGACATATTTTTAATGCATATAGATCACAAATCAACAACTTTTATAATGACAGTGACAGCAATCAACTACTTGAATATTCCCCTTAAAACAGGGTAGCAGTCACACCTTACCACACATCTTGCAGATCTGACCTGTGGTTTTCATCTGAGCCCTCCGCATCCAGCACACTGGCAAACATGCAGAGCTTCCTGAGCTATCCAGCCTCTCAGTGAATGATTGTTTGTTTTGTAAATAATACTGGCCACAGCTCAAAGGAGCTTTTCTATGCTTTTGATCTCCACTACAAACGCAAAGGACTGAGCAGCATGTGGCCAGGAAAAGCTGCATCCAGCAAGAGGCTATGAAAACTTCTGCCTGGAGAGTCAGTAAAAAAGGAAGGCAAGCTCTTCCACAACAACTATTTATACAAAAGTTCTCCTTTATATATTCAGAAACTGTAATTTGCACCCATCCATCTTTCTCAGAAACCCAGAAGTTCCATGAGGGCACGTTTCAAAAGAATACATGGTTTGTGCACCTCAACAAGCTCACATGTCACTGCAGAAACTAACAGTATACATACATGCTATCAGTGAGAATGAACAAGTTACTCCTCAGGCATAATGCCTAGAAAAATGAAAGAGGAGTTTTCCATGAAAATATTCTATAAAAACTAGAAAAACATAAAAATATTGTTAGTGAAGAGTTACATGTATGCACTTTACTTCATGCCTTAGGGTGATTTCAGATCTTCATTTCTTCCACAGATGCACTTCTTTGCCAGGTTCTGACAAAACTGTTCAGAAATCCAATGATTACACTGCAAAAAACACTTTATGCCTTCATCTATAAAACATACAAAATAGACTGCATTCAGTTGGTCTTTCATTTTCCAGTCTCATTTTCCCTTCCCCTTTCATGGCACATATAGTCAGCAGAGTTTCCTGTGAGCATCTACCCTAGCCTAAACCTCAAGAAGATGGGTTGAGGACTCTATCTACACAAATGTTCCATGTGGTCTTAAATATATCAATAACTTGCATTATCAGCTTCATAGGTGAGCTGCTCCAAAGTTGTTACCCATACTCCTAGAAAGCTGTATCTTTCTAAGGCTGAAGTTTTACCACTTGTTCCAGTCACTGCACATTCATTTGCCCGCACAAGCAAGAAGACTGAACTGCCAAATAACAATTCCAAGCATAGGCACCATTGTAGTCTCACATTGTCACCAGACTCCTAAAGCCTTTTATGGAAAAGACTTCTACAACATGGCCTGGTTTTTGTGGTCTCCCACAGCACCTCTATATCCTGCTTAAATTCTCAGAATCAAAATTGAACACAAATTCCAGCAGAATTCTACCAGTCCTGGGTATAGAAATAAACAGCATTCCCCCTTTCTATCTGGAAATCCTGTTAAAGCATATCAGAATCCCATCAAGGGGCTCTTGACCAGAGCTGATTAGAAAGACAGCTTCTGCTGAGGAAGTTTCAACTACTTACCCACCCTGGGATAATCTCTGGATCATAGTTTAAGGCTGTTTCTTAGGCTGTATGCACTAACTTGCATTCTTTCCCCTTATTTACACTGCCTTTACTTGGCTATAGTAGAACTACACAGAATGATGGCCAATCTTGAAAAAGGAGCTAAAAACCAGACAAGGAGAGAAACTGAATAACCCATTAAATCATGAACATGTCCTATAAAAGTTGTGTGCAAGTATGCTGTGAGTCAAAAAGGGGAAAGCCTTCTGTCCCATTGTGCATCTTGGAAATTGCCTGGGAAACCATCACACTGATGGAATGGATCTGGCACCATTCCACAGAATTAAATTCACAACTGAAAATTAATCTTCAAAATAGTTACTAGTTGCTGCTGGTATTTAGAAGGAAGGTGTCCATTCTAGCATCCCAACATTCTTGTATGCACTATTACTTCAAATAATTTGGACATTTTGGGGAATACGGACACCCATTTTATTAACTGGTTTTAGTCACATGCATTTACAGTTGTCTTCAGTACAGATTGAAATTTTCATTTTAGGGCAACAGATTGTATCTTGAAATGAACACAGTCAAGAGGAGTTTAACACACGGACCTACCCTGTTCCCCTATGGTCCATCAAGTATTTATCTGTAAAGCCCAAGGGCCAAAGGCTAAACTTTAAGAACTGTTACATTATCTTTTGTTTCATTTTTCAACATTGGTTGCACAAGCATGAAAGTATAAGCAGCATGATGCTTCCTTATCAGTGACCTGTCTCCTCCAAGATTTATCCAGAAGTCAGAAGTAGGTTCCCCAGCATCATCACTGACTGACTTTGCAGATACTGGATTACCCTATCAGTAAGCCTTCTGGGAGAAAGGCTGGACAGGGAGAAAAGCCTTTGCTTACATACACATTCCTTATTCCTTCTTCACTAGCAAAAAAATAACAAACTAATGTAAGTATTAAGATTGCTTGCTACAAACACACGTGTGTGTGCGTGTGTATACACACACAAACACACACACGTATCATACACAGGGCCTTAAGCCTAGAACCACAGGGAAGCTGCTGGTGGAAACTGTTAGTAGGAGATGGTTAGAAAATCAGGTCTATTGGGCAGCCTATGGCTGCAACTTCTCCTAGCTTTTTGTGCCCAAGTGCTTAAAGTTCAAAAAACTGTGGTCTATCGACTGTAGTTACTTGGAATTTCTCACTCAGTCGTTGGCCATGGAGTGAAATACAGGGCTTACTGCTGGGTCATTAGTTTGGCCTAAGTCAAGAAACTGACTGGCTGTAGGAGAAATGTTTCACCTTTAGGTCACTGGTTTGCATCCAGTACAGGTCAGTAGTAGCTGAATGTCATAACCATCAGACAGTTGTTTACCGTCTGATGCAAAATTAATTTGCCAACTTACCAGTTTCACTGCATACTGCAGGATCTACATCATCAATGACCTTCACAACAACTTTAGACATTCAACAAAAGACTAAGTGAGAGCCCGAGCTTCCACATTGAGTGAAGGGATGTGGAGTCTCCAGATCAAAGCTGAAATACACTGATAAGCCAGTAGAACAGCTGCTTGTGTTCAACTGTCCAAGAACAAGAGGAACGAGACTACGGTTTGCAGAGAGCTCAGCTTAGTGCCTTAAAGTAATACGCAAATCTATTAAAAAGTACAGCCTGTTTTTAGCAAATATTTTCCTAACTACAGACGTAAGTAGAAGGCACAGTTGTTTCTGTCAATACCCTGAAAGCACCAAAATTCTTTTCATCTAGTCCATATTAGGTGCTAGGAAAATGTTAATGTTGACCATGAGGTGTGATTTAAAAGAATCTCTTTAAACACACCTTGGTTACATCTGGTTAGTTACAGTAAGTTCATTGCTGATGTTACGCCCAGTTACTTTTTCAAGGAATGTCAACATCCAAGGGCTGTAACTTACTGGCAGTTTAGTGTTATCCTGGGATTAATATGAGAGGAGAGAAGTGGACTGTGAGTTACAAGAGGATGTGGACTGCAAGAGACTTGGCAGGCCAGAGGTCTCATTAGGCCAAAATTAGGGATGTCCTCGGTCTGTATGTATGCTATTAATCACTACCTGGGGCTTACTAACAAAAGTGGGTTTTCCATTAAAAAATTCATTGCTCATTTCAAGAGGAAAAGAATTATCCTATTTGTAAAGTTCAGATTTGGGGAAAAAAAAACCCACCAGAATTTCATCAGATTCTTCAAAACATTCTAAAATCAGACAGAAGGCTTCAAAAGAGAAAATGTTTTTCTACTCCTGCCTTCAAGCAGCACTATTCCATCTCAAAATTTATTAAGTATTTACTAGCCTGAGTTGACAGAAAAGATAATCTTCAAGCCATCAGCACATTTAACAGCATCAAAGTAAGTAGATTTTTAATTAGGGAATTAGCTATTAGGAGAATTAAGATCTCTGTCTTTTGAAAGAGTCCCAGTTAACAGATCTAGTATATATTAGAGATTCGTCAAAATGTGTAACCTTGTGCATAAACTGATAAATAGGTAAAACAAACGTAGCACAACAAGTAAGAGCATATACAGAAAATGACAGTAATAAGGAAAAGTACAGAACAGATAAAAATGTAGCATCATAAGCTCCAAGAATATTTCCAGCTGGAAGGAACCTCAGGTCTCTCATCCTACTTCCTGCATCTGGGACAGTTATCTCAGACCAGCTGACTCAGGCCTTTATCCATCCAAATTTTGAAAACCACTGATGATACAGAAAGTACAACTGCCCTGTGCAATCTGTATTGTTCAGACTGTAAATGGAAAGAAAGAAACAGGCAGTCCGAAAAATGCAGAAGGAAACACAAAAGAGCCTCAAAGTGGTACCAGGACTGCCACAGAAAGGAAAAAAAAAAGGTAAGGGAAGAAAGTACAGTTAGTTTAAAAATAAGAAAACAAGTACAGGAAAACATTTTTTAGTACCTCAATTTATCCAGAAGCCCAGTGTGAAGGGTCTGATTCTTTAATCCTTGATTTTGTAAAATAAAGCAACAATCCAAAACCAAACCAAAACAGGAAATCTTTATGCCCTTTAAGCCATCTCAGCATAGACTCCAGAACCTGAGATACCTCAAATCACCAGCTGCTTTCAAACACATAGGCTGCAGCAATCCTGCTGAGCTGTGTTTGACACATTTCTGCCAAAACTTTGAGGATAAACAATGAATGACACTATTTTGTATGTTGAACTTTGTAGTTCCATCAGATACAAAGCTGACTGCAAGCCATTCAACGAAACACATCTACTATATGGCTGCTTTAATGTATGCCATTTCAAGGAACTGGGAAATGGCAGGAAAGCATGGCAGGGGCATTTTTAGGGCTGGTGAATTGAGAGATTTAGATAAACATTTTAAGTTTTGTTCCCTGGCCTATTTGTTCTGTTATCACAATTCTGATGGCAGAACCTTCAAGCACAGGACAGCTTTAATGTTGTTGGAAACAGGGAAGAGGAAGAATACTTGCTATCAACTCTGTTGCCACTACATAGTCAAGCCAGATGAAGACAAAAATGGAAGAATAAAAATATCACCACTTGGAGCTGATAGTAACGAGATATTCAGGGCTACTACAGCCCAGACACTGAATGCACAAGACACTGGCTGCAAGAGTTTATACTGACCACAACCAGTCAGGGTTCTATGAGACTAAGGGGTAAAAAATATTTTCCATTCAGACCCTCCTACCTTTTTTTACTGATGCTACTTTGTATCATTACGTCTTGATTTCTTGGTTTAATGTTTGAAAGACCTGTGTGTCAACAAGTCTGAGTGTGACTGCCTCAATAATTGAAGCAATATGGATTTGTGTCCCTGGAGATAGAGAGGAGACTGGAAACGCTGCAGAGGCAGCCAATGAGACAAATAAAAGGCTTTCGTCTGAGGTTAACTATGAGGGAGTGTGTGCCATGTAACGTTTTGATGATCACCATGCTCATTCCACAACAGACAGTCCCCTGAGATAACATTAAAATCTATGCCTGTCCTCCTCTTAAGGTTCAGACAATAGTACCAAAGGTAACATGATTATTTTAACATTCAAAGTAAGTAATCAGGTGATGACAGGCAGCCATATCTGAGCATATGAACTAGAAAACCCCACAGAGCTTCAAGTGCCCATGACGCAGTCTTTTCCAATTGAGTGTAAATAGGACATGTCACCTCACCCAACACCCCAGACCACAAGGTTTTGAAGGTAGCAAAGGAGGAAACCACACTGCAAAGAGGAAGCAACAAATGCTTTAAAAAGTTTTAAAAAGCTTGCAGGTTTAAACCAACCAACTCTATCATAACCAGAAACAGCTATTAAATTCTGAAGTAATAACACATCACTAGCAATTAAACTGCTGGAACTGGACAGCAATCTCTCAAACATTTTCAATGGCACCATTGAGTGTAGGAATTGCTCACCACTATATGCAAGGCAACCACTGGCAAGGTATTGTTTATCAGAACGATTAGAATATGGCACATCACCACCACAGGTACCTGTGCAAAATACAAGACAAATACCATGTAATTTCATACGGAACTAAGAAGCGGGGCTGACTGGGAAACAGTTTTGGTTTTGTTTTATTCTTCACTGGTTTAGCAAAAGTAAAACCTTGCAAAACAACATATTTCTAGTTTCAAGGGTGCAAGAATGGTGAGAGAGAAAAAAAAGAAGAAACATCCAGACAATCACCCAGATGTTATTTTGTGTAACATGTCTCTAGTTATGATCAAGAACCTCTGCTCTGTCTCCTTTTTGTCTTCAAGATTTTTATTTTACCAGCAAAACCACATTTCCACAGAACATGCTACTTCTGAAAAAACATATTTTTGTTTTCATTCATATCACAGTTGTCACAAAAATTTTCAGCACAATCAAAATAAGTACTTTATTGTGTTGAAATCTGCTGAAAATGCACTGTTTTACAGACACAGAAAGTTGCAATCATTACTTTATTTATTTGTTTAAAATGCAGGTGACCTTCTACCACATTAGAAAGAACCACCAAATCCTGGGCTGAAGCTATAACAAAGTCAATGTTGCCCTATATGGCATGGGCACATATTACATACCACTGAACTTGTCTTCAATTACTATTCAGCCTACAGGACAGCTTATTAGAACAAGGGAGGAAAACAAGGTAACCCTAAGGAAAATCCACAGCTCATTAAAATAAGTTTTCCAAGTCCTTTACACTGTCAGAATGGCACTAAGGTGATAGAACCTCCTCTCAGTCATAGGATCTTCTTATCCAGGCACTTCATTTTAACAGAAGGCAGGTTCATCTCAGGATATATCTACACTGTGTGTGGTAAATACTAGAAAGATGATGCTGTGCTGACCTCTCTGCCTCTGTGACTCATCTGCTGCTGGAACCCTCTGGATCCCAACAGTTCATTTCATGCTAGCTCACATGAGCATCCCAGCTCTGACTAAGAAGCAGATGTACCCTCAGGAAAAGCAGAACTGGGAAGTTTTGGATGGTAAGCCAAGACAAGGACTTGGCCAAAAGCCATTAAGGACTTCACGTGTTGATCCCATGCTGTTCAGAGTACCTCATACTAACCTGGAGGAAAATAATGTCACCAGTGTTTTGCTAGTTTGCATGATTCTGGTGCACAGTTAAAGGAACAAACTAAAGGCTCCATGAGGTTTTCGGCATTTTTAGCTGAACTCACTGTGAACTTCTCCTCTTGAGATTCAGACTCGGTCACTGACAGGCACTCTATTAGCTTGAAGGCACTAAAGTTTGTCCTAAACTTCATTCCTAGCAAAGATTAACAAGAAAAGATTTACAGACTTCTAAAGCCCAAAAAACCCCTGCAGGCCCATCTTCTTAGTCACTCATCCTTCAGTGGCTAGCAGTTTTCAGTGGGTAGCATAACTCTCAAACATGACAAGCCCTGTTTCAAGTCTTAAAACAAAACATCAACATTATCAGATTGAAGTTAAAACATAGGGGACAGCAAGGGAAAAGCAAGTTGGATGGTATTTATGAAAGATCATTCAGCCGCAGATGCTGATGATGACTGGACCCAAGAATTTGGTACTTGAGGCAAATGTTTACTGCCATTGAGATGTGACTGTAGGCCAAAGGGAGACAAAATGTCATATTTCATAGCATAAACAACAGTAAATGAAAGACACGACAGTTCAGACTTCAGCACAAATGAGCTTGTCAAATCCCATCAGCTAGAATTTGAGCTGTTACCCTGCTGAAATGCCTACTGCTGTTTCTTGTGATGAAGTTTTACCTGAGCTCAGTAACCACAGGTCAGGCAACAGGCATTACAGTTTATTATTAAACCCTCCTACTGATCTTTGGAAGTGGTCTGCATTGCCTGACTCACAAAACCACACAAGAGAAAACACTTCATATTTTTGTTTAAGAAGCAAGTCCCCATTAGCGAATAATCTGGCACAGCAGTGTCAGACAATCAGAAGGGTTGGTGTCGATCTCCATCTAACTGCATCATTGTTCTGTTCCAAACTCGTCTGCTCTGGCTCCCTGTGACAATGTCCCTACTCTGGCTGTGGCTTGATGACCAGCAATTGGCTTAAGAGTCTTCTGCCTTCAGGATGGCTTTGAGCACTACTGGAGAGCAGGGAGCTAGCTAGTGTCAAAAATTCTGGTTTAATTTCTTATAAAAGTTCTCCACTTGGTGCACATCAAAAGCACCCCATGTAATGAACAAACATGCAGCAAGCAAAGACCATTGAGGACTTGTTTCAAAATCTCAGTGAAAAGCCCAAAGGTCCAAAATGAATGTTACTGGAGGAGCTGGTTACACACGGGAGTTTTTTCATGCTTTCAGTTTACTTGAAAAAATATAGGGCCTCCCATACAGTATACGTTCCCAGAATGTTAGAGCCAAAATCTTCAAACACTTTAAATAGAATTCTGTATTTAGATTGCTTATAATAAATTTTAATTATGCACCATCCTGCATAATTTACAGTTCTTCCTTAGACCCAAATTACAAATTCCAGCCTTCTAAGCAAAACCAATAAACAATGAAATTTGACAAGTCAAAAATCTACTATTTAAGAAAAAGAACGAAAATTGAAAGATTAGCAAGGGAAGCAAAATACTGGATGGAATCAGATATTTTAAGAACTCAAGAATTTATTTATTTTGTGTGTAAGACATCAAAATTTTTTCCCCACACCTTCAAAGCTACAGAAGCATAGCTGTTGAAGCCTGAAATTGTAGTTCCATACCCTTTTGCTTTTAAATTAAACAAACGATCTCAGTTTTTGGAGCAGTTTTTGACTCCAGGGAAACAATGCCATTAAGAGAGTGCCAGAAACACATCTAATTGATGCGTGTCTCAAGAACAGCTCAAAAGAGGGCAGACATACCACATACAGATTTCAAGAAAATTGCTGAAAAGCCACAGAGAGTCAACAGAATGTGATATGTGAAACATAGCATATGAAAGACTCACTATCAAAAGGGTAAATTCAGTTTGGGAGATATTAATCTGATTACCTAAGAGGTACTATGAATTGGATATGCTCTTCTGTGCTCCAAATCCAACCTGGACAGATGGAGGAGACTTTATGCTCCATTTTCTGATGTGTAATTAGCATTTAAGGGATGATCAAGTTACGATGCAAAGTCCAAACAATTTTTTCTTTTTTTACAGTACATGTACAGTGACCAGTAACATCAGATTTTCTGACCATTTACTTGAGTGGCTTACACAGTCCACACCTTGACTTTGCTGTTCTCATTTTCAGTGTAATGCTTTCTATGCACCCGTCTGACAGAAAATCCATCCAGCAACATCCTTAAACAAAGCACTCCACACAGAGCTCTGAAACTGGACTTGTGCAGACTGAATTCTGGGCTAATTTTATGCAATGTAGATTTTAATCCAAATGATAGGCAATTTTAATATTTTTCTGCACCATATCCTCCTCTTTCCTTCTTGCCATTGTTGGCAATTTTCAGGATCTGTTGACAAAACTGTAAGTAAAAATAAATCACCTGTTGCAGGCTCCTCCCCTTGTTGGATTTACAGAACAATGCCACTGTCAAACCTCCATGCCTATAAATTATCAAGTCACTGGCCTAGGACTATCGGTTAGCTATTAAAACATTACTATTTTCCATTATGGTAATGAATGCTTTCAAAAGAACCAATTCTAAATCTATTTTTTATTTTGTTTATAAACTCCACTTAAAATTGCAGCAGAACAAGGCTTAAAAATCAGATGTCTAATTAAGACATCTGTAACTTGTCATTTTGTGCTAGAAAGGCTGTTTGTATAACTTATCTAGCCCTTCGCCTTTGCAGGCTACATCAGCCATCACACAAGGCTACCTTCTGTTTATTTCTCCATCAGCATCCTACATCCATGAGACTGTGCTCATATGCACAGGTATATGAATAACAGAATCAGTTTCACAAAATACAGGGGAAGGCTTAGCCCATCTCCACTAGCACTGCCCTATATAGGTTTTAATTACTTTTAACACAACATTTAATTATTTCAGCAGAGAGAGACAGACACCAATCCTTCCGTTAAGGCATGGAGTACTCAGGGAGAACAGTTTTGGAAAGGGAGGCTTGTGGCAGAAGCGGCAGCTGGTGCCCATCCAGCAGCCGAGGCCGAGTCGGCTGCGCCACGAGGGCGCCGGGGCTCGCTGCCAGCCAACTGACGGGGAAGTAAGACGGAGAGGCAAGTCCATGAAGAAAGACGCGGCAGCGTGGGAGGACTATGACCTTTTGATCTCCGAGATGTTCCTGATGTACCAAAGTGACATGTCAGCTCTAATAGGCTGCACTCTCAGACCGATGGCAGGGGCCTACAAATTACTGTGAGATCTGAAGGCATTTGTTGTGATGATCCTGGCCTGAATGGGGCATATCAGCGCTCCCCCAGCAGGACTATCTGACAGTCTACTCCAGCAATTCCCAACCCAGGGGTTGTAACCTCCAGCAGGGTCACAGCTGCACAGAGCGGGGTCGCAAGCCTGACAGAGATGTGATTGTTTATGTTAGTCTTCAGGGTCACAAGCTTGGCTGGGGTGAGTTCACCACCAAAAACAGAGGCACAAACCCAAACCATTTGGGAACAGCTGGCCTAACAGATTTTGCGCTCAGAAACAACTTCCGGATATTCAGTTAAAACATCCCCAAACCACTGCCTTGCATATCCATGTGCCAGCCTGAAACAAGAACTCCCCTGCCAGGTATCAGACTGGCTCAAATTACTCCTAAAGAATCATGGCTACATACTCAGTAGTAGCATCTGGTTTGCTTTCTTTGTGACAAATTTTCCATTGTTAACAGTGCAGCTATTCATACTTGAGCCATTGTCTTTTCTACCCTTCCTGGTGCTAGCTAGGCATCAGCTCATGCAGGAATATTCTGTAGGTTGCCTGAGGGACTGGAGCAACAGCAAGACTTTTTCAGAGAGCAGGAATCAGTAAAAACACAGCCTTCCTTTAGTTAAGCACTAGGAATTTCCTCTTTCTACCGTTTCTTCACCCATCTTCCTGTACTGGACTGTGACCACTTGGGTTGCTCTCCTCTGAATGCTCCTTTTAAATTTTTTAGTGTAACTGATATTACGAGAAGACTAGTAGAGTCCAGAACAGATTAATTTTGTTCATGTGAAGCATGCAAAATCTGCTCATGCTTATACTCTGTTTTAATTAAATTAAGAAATTATGCACCGACCGTATACCGTTTTTTATTGTTGCGTTATTTAATATTTTAGGAGCAGACTGTCACTGGTAAGAAGTTCATTCACATGACAGAGCATCCAGCTTCAACCTCCAGAAAAGGCTGACAGGTTATAAACTTCCATCATTTAAGACAATAAATCATTACTGCAATAATAAAGCAGGAAATAGACACAAATTAAGCAGAAACACCAATGTGCTCTTTTTATGATTAAGGGGAATCATCAATCATAGAAACTGCCTGAGATTAACAAGGAGCCACTTTTTTCAAACATCCTGCAGTAAACCCAGAGGAAACCCAGCTGGAACTGCAACTAGAATATAGGCATGAGACTCTAAAATTATCCTCCGTCCCCTCACCCTCGCCTTCCCTTTTGGTATAACCAAAAGGGTTGCACCTCAGGTCACTCTTAACTGCTTCAAGTTCTGCAGGTGAGCCATATGTTTTATGTAATGCCACAAGCCAAATGTAATTACCATAGTGATGTTTTCCCGTGTACCAAAATCCTTCTGGTCCCTTCCAGCTCCATCAGAAGAAAGATCCAGTAATGGTACTATAAAACTCCAGAAGAAATGGGACTGCATGCTACTGATTGCTAAATACTTTTCCCCCAGCCTCTGTTCAGATTTAAGGATAACCCACAGTAAGTTAAGACAGAATTTAATTGGTCATTGTGCACAGGGGCAAAAGGTGTTCAGCTCTTTGTTACCCTTGAATTCCATTTTTTACAATGCAATCTGAAAGACAAATTCCACCAACACTGAGGTGCAGTGTGTAGGGCTGCAGAAGGAATTTGAACCAAGCCAGGCCTCACGTTTCTGATTTAAACCACTGATTTGCAGGACCACAGTAAAAAGTTCTATATTTACCCACACTGAAATATGAGTTAATCTTACTTTTAAACATTTTTAGGGCATAAGGAAATGACCAACTGCAAACTCTTACAATACTTTACAGCTACATACCATCAACTGAAACTTAGTGACTGACCCACGCACGCTCTCAAGCTTAATGCAGTCACAGGAATACAGGAATAAGCTGACGTGTGCGGCAGGATTCATGGAAACCCATTCTACTTTGCCCTGGAAGGTGTAGCACGCACTCAGTTGCACTTTTTCTCAGTGGAAATAAGATACTTAGCAGCTGAGATGCACCAACTTCTAACCACTCAACTATGACTGTAATCACTTCCGTTACTGTGCTTCTCATTATATAGACAAATGATTCCCAGCAAATGTACCTGAAGGGTTTTTGGATTACAAATCATTGATTAATGATTGTAAGTCACATCATGTCTTCCGAAAGAAACCACAACAAAGCAGTAAAATTTTGCATGCTCTCATCGTGGCAATTAGGATGTAAGGAATGGAGGTTCTCTTACATTGATATGTAGAGGTCTTTAAATGCTACTGCTGACAGTTCTCAGCATTTCTGTAGTTTAGATCAAGTGATTATACATATGTCATTCAACTTGGAACTTCATACAGTCTCTGCAACACTGTTTTACCGAGACATTTATCTTTTGATTAAAAAGCCGTTAAAATTTGGCTGGATGTTATTATGTCACTACTTCCCACTTGGTGAAATATAGCACCAAAATTAGTACGGGCAAACATGACAACTGTTATCATGAAATCTAACTGCTCCATACACCACCACAACCCTGCCTCATGCAGAAACAATCATAGTATCATTTCCCCTAATGGTTAATATCATTTGTTCCAGGCCCAGTAATGATGGTGCACTTCCTTATGCTGTTCTCTACAACCAGAAGAGCTTTTTTCCTTCCACTGAAGACAAGAGTGCAGACTCCACTACTATTAAGAGTTACAAGAAATGTGAATATAGAGCAAACACAAGAATGAAATCTTATTTTGAGAAGGCTTGTTTTCCCCTACAACATGCATTAATGAGTTTTATCAAGATTGCTCCTTGTCTTGGTGCCCTCTGTTTACCTATCCTGAAGTGGATGTACTATGCTGTCTTCCAGCAGGTTAAGGAACATGAGCTCCTTCTCATCCTTGGGATTATGTAAGGCTAACAATCTTTTTCATGAAAACTAGAGAAGTAACTCAAAGACAGAACTGTCTGAAGGAATAAAAAGCTTCCCACAGAATTGTTAGCTGTTGAAGAGGATTACAGGGTCTCTGCTGGAGCAGATTCTTAAAACGCAGTTGAGACATGAAGTCCAGCAGTAAAATAAAGAATTAAAACCAAACAACTGCAGCTGTTTCATTACTGAGCTCTCATGAACCAGAGACTTAAGCAACTCTATCAATTCTGACACTGAAGTCAGAGATGCCCAAGGCTCAGACCTGGAGGCAAAACCCTGTGGCTCACTGAGTTCTCCTGGTCCATCATGGAAGAGTTGCTGATATTGGGCCTAAATGCAGATCAAACCATCAGGTGAGAATAGTAATTAATATCAAAGCAAACACAGAGGCAAATCTCACTATGCTTCCCTTATCATCATGACTGTAGCAAAATCATGCAGCAAAAGCTACACTGTAAGATAGAGTACTTACTTAGAGTACTGTAAGATAGAGTATCTTACTCAGTAAGATAGAGAAGAAGAGAACCAAGAAGAGAACTGCATTAGAGAATCACAGAATGGGTAAGGCTGGAAGGGCCCACAGTGGACCATCTGGTCCAACCTCCCTGCTCAAGCAGGGTCATGCTAGAGCACATGGCACAGGATTGTGTCCAGATGCTTCCTGAATATCTCCAGCGAGGAAGACTCCACAACCTCTCTGGGCAATCTGTTGCACTACATGCTCACTCACACAGTCAAGAAGTTCTTCCTCGTGTTCAGGTGGAATTTTCTGTGAATCCCACAGATTATGCCCATTGCCTCTTGTCCTGTTACTTGGCATCACCAAGAAGAGCCTGACTCCATCCTCTTGGTACTCTCCCTTCAGATATTTATACACACTGATACGGTCCTCTCTTTACCTTTAGAGGAATGTGCTTTAATTTTTAGGGTTCACACCTTTACAGTAGTCTCAGTTGGGAAATTTACTCCTCAGTATGCATAGACATGGCCTAATTGTTGGAATTCACCTTCCAAACAATCTGGAAATACCATCTGTGTTATTTGTACTCACTGCCTTTTTGTGTATTTAAAATTTATTAAGTTTCACAGGGTCTATATAAGGTGTCACAATCAAAAGACCTTTCTTACACCATGCCAGAAGGTTCTTGAGTTTCAACATGCTAATAACCTCCATACAGATTATACCACAATGGAAAAAAAAAAAAAAAAAAGGGTTTAGTAACTATTCCCAAATTCTTGGTTCTCAGAAAATCGGAGTGAATTCATATTAAAACGATACGATATTAATTTATGAACTGTCCTATTCAAAAATGTATAATTAACTAACATACTGTTTCTATGATCCAATACAAACTAGCTCCTCTTTCAATCAAAATTGTGTAAACCAGACTGCAATCAGTTTACAGAGCACTCAGCTAAAATATTAAAGGCCTAAAACACGCCAAACTGTTGGGATATTATCCAATGCATTTAAATTCCTCCCATTCTGGAGAGCTTCACAAGGACATGAACTAGCATTAGCTTCAAAACTACACTGAGGATGTATTTTAGAAACTTGTTTAACAGCTGCTTGATTCATAAGCTCGTGCTTCCTGCAAAACAGGTGTGTTTATGCTTCATAGAATATACTTTTATATTTTAATTAAGTCACCTGTGGGTCCAACCCTAAGCATTAAATATACACATAAATCAATAAATAAACAAACCTAAACCACCTCTGATCTCTGGGGGCTCCTCAGTTCACCTGATAATTCCTTCAGTGTTTTCACTCCATTTGGCACCAGGACTGAAAAAAGGAAATTTGAAAGGAGAGAAGTAATAAACTACAGAACTCATCTTACTGCAGTGAAGAGAAGGTCAATCCATTATTTTCCCCATAGGAATATCTTGAAATATTAAGAAAAAAATGTTGCAGAATAAAAATAAATCCCCAAATTTTAAAAAAAAAGGTAAACTGAGACTGGAAGAATAAAACAATTTAACCATAATATGTCAAGGGGTCAAGGGGAAAGCAAGGAAGAGAAGCTGAAAATTCCAGCTTCAAACCTTCTGCTCCTAAACTAAAGTACGAAAATCCTGTGAGTGGGAGATATGGTAGCTTAGTGTTCTCCAGTCTCCATGACACAAAAGCCTACTTCTGCTCAACAGCTTAAAAGAATTCCAGATCAGAGCAACAAAGATGAAAAAGTCAGACTGAACTCATTGCTCACACTGTGAACTAAAAATATACAATGCTATGACAAACCACTTGACGAACACAAATGGCAGAAGACTGAACACTGGCCTCCCCAGATCTAGTGCAAGTTTGGAGATGATTTTAAACACAAAATAATTCTGACTTATTCAAACAAATATTTGGAAGTACTAGCTGAGACTGAAGAAGCCCAAGACAGCATTCCTTTTTTTTTTGCTTGACACTTTGTGCAGGGTGGGAGGAGGACACAGTTTTTGTTCATATCAACACACCCCTGAATTTTTTCCAAGAAAGATGGAGTTTGGCTTTGATGTCTGTGAGAGGAAGTTAAAGCTTGCAGCTGGGAAATACATTAATAGCATAGGCACTGGTGGACTAGAAGGGACCTCAAGTAGGTCATCTTCTCCTATCTCTTTGCAGCACACAAATGAAGCACAAATTTCCCTGTCTATCTACTGCTAAAATACAAGGCTTAGAACTAGTTTCTAAAGACTTTTTATATTAGGTAAAATTTAGCCATGTGAATTTCACAAAAATAGTAAAAATAGTACAGTCACAGACAACTTATTTTAAAAAATCTATTAACAGTCATACAAAATATTTCTACTCTTCATGAAGCTTAATGCAGTGTGAACCTTTTTTTTTTTTAATAAGTTACTATTTCAATTGGGTAAGAGCTATTTTTTATACTGAAATGATAAAACATTAGTTCTTAGGGTACTCTTGGGCTTGTCTGACCACCCTTGCAACGTAAAATAACTTTAGGCTTCTCCAAGTTGTCTTTGACTGGAAGAACTAAACAGAGGCTATTTCACAAAGCAAGGACAGAAGTGAAAGAGCAACATCCACCATCATCTTCCAGACTACCCCCTCTGATGACACAGTTTGAGAGATGGCTATGTAAAAATGGTGAGGTTCCAAGAAAAAAACTGAGTTCAGTTCCTAGGGAAGAAGTGACAGCACTACATGTCTGAGGATTTTATAGCTAGAGAAAAGTATTATTAGTCCTAACTCCTTCAGTTGATAATCTGACAAGTACGTAAAGGCCAAATGAATGCAAGGACTCAGACTACAAGTGAAGAAACTTTGGTATTTTGTTCATCACTTTAATTTGTGGCAAACTATGCATTTTTTTGTCTATTTGGAAGCAGAAGTATGCACAGATCTGGGATTTTAGCTGGACATAACCATTTCCTACCAGAAATACCAACAGTTCATGAATTCTTACATTGTTACATAAGTGGTGGGATTTTACAGCCAGCACTGCTTTTATAAATCCATTAATGTTCTCAAAAAAATTTAACGTATCTTTAGGACACAAGTTTTCATGCACTAGATTACAACTTTACAGAAGACAAGCTCCAAGCTTGAAACAGCTTGACAATGTCCTTTCAGCTTGTTCATCAGATTAACTTTCTGTCACACATGAGATGAACAGCTTCCTTGGTTTCTTGCCTAATCTAACACATAACCCAAGCAATTCTCTTCTCAAGCACAATCAAAAGCAAAAACAAAGGACACTATAACATTCCACTTCTTTCTAATGGCACATTTAGTTTGAAATTTTCATTTCTGCCTCTATCTAAGAAAGATTACCCTTTTAGCAAACCATTTATAGTGAAGGGACTCTGATTCCAGATAGGATTAAAACAACATATTAGACATATACAAACCAAGCAGTCTGAGTTGCTTACAGGACTAATAATGTGTTATGGGTCCTTTCATATCCAGGTCACTGGTTCAAATTCAGCTCTAGTTGGTGATGAGTGACAAGGAACAATGAGGTAAGAACCCAGTCACAAATCTGACCTCTTATCCCTGACTCTGCAACATACACTCTTTGTGCATTTGGGCTACTCACCTAACTGCTCTTTCCTGTAAATTCTACAACTCTACAATCTACTTTCCTGTACATTCTCTTGTAAAAGAGTAGTAAGTATTATCATACTAACTCTAGAAGACAAATTAATTTAGGAGTCTGAAAGTACAAAAGATTACCAGAAGTTTATTGCTGCTTTCAGGCTGTTCAAGAGTTAACATCCAAATACATTAAGGGGGAACTTTCTCAGGACAGGTCGATGCCATGATGTTAAAAGAACCCACTAAAACACACTGGTCACACCTGTGTCTTTTGATAGGAGGATAAACATGGAAATCAGATGTTGAATGAGCCTGAAATTCCACATTCATTCACAGATAGACAGCAGGGGTTAAAACTGATGAAAAATGGAAATCCAGAAGCAGTCATTTTACAAATAAGAAAGACATAGGGAGAAAAGCATGTAGTGTGGAGATGCACTGTATTCTTCCATTACACAACACAGTAAGTAAATGCCATATCAATGTTAGTGAAAGGAGGGAAGGGAGAAAAGGAAAGGAGCTTATCAGCCCTACATCCTTGATAAAACTTGAATTTCCAAAGGAGCCTGCACTGCTGATGTCTGTACTGTTCTTGTTCTGTGGCAAAACAAACATTTCCATTTTCGACAAGTGTGATGCTGGTACATTTTACTACTTCAGATTCTGAATTAAAAACAAGGAATGAGAGCAATAAAGGAATAAAACACAGAGCACCAATACATTTTAACTCATTCTTAAGTTAAAAGGTGAAAAGCAGTGGTGGTAGTTTAGACACAACATGATAGATTCATTAATAACCTGTAACTGCTAGAAAAATTATTATCTCTTGTGTAGCCCAGATTCTAGAATATTCTTGAATTACGGCTCCTACATCGCTCTGAGAATCCTTCATATGTCCTGGGAAATTTAGAAATGTTTGAACTATTCCATGTGTTTTTTCCTAAGTAGCTTCAAATATTTCAACCACAGGACAAAAGTATGTTTTACTGAAAACATATTTTGTTATTACTCCCACCTCAGAGTCAGCTGTGCCTTTCTTTCTAGAGGAAGCTCATCCATAGCAATTCTAAAGGATAAAGAGAAGCACAAGTACTGTGATCAAGACAATTTAATATGACAATGCACAACAACTTTGTGCCAAGAAGGAAATCATAAAGGTGAAAAATTATGCCCTTATCTTCCAAATCTAGTTACCAAATTTAAAATCATTCTGCCAGAGGTAAGGAGCAGTATTTGAGCCATGTACTTCAGAGATACTTTGGCAATGGGTGGAGCCAATAAAAGCCACATGCACTATTCCAAAACTGTTTAATGGGCCATGCTTTGCCAGACGCCTATGGACAAAATTACGAAGTAAACACATCAATCAGTGTTAAGGCATTGCACTGAAGTTACTTGCTACTCCCTGACATTCTATTTAAAACTGCTTTCAACTTCTTTATCTTGTCCACTGAAATGAGTTGCAGAAATAATGTCAGTTTTAACCACTGCTCAGTTATTTTTGCCACAGACCTGTACTTGTGTTAAGTCAGACAAGTTTGAGACAACTGTGTGTGATCAACCAGAACACAGAGAAGCTGATCAGAACCACCAGAAAGTGCAGTAAGGAGACAAAGAGGGGAAATACCCATGTTATGCAAAGTGGAAAGTCTACATGCAATTATCATGCCCTCACAGAAAGATGAGATTGTTTTGCATAATATATTTGGGTCTATCCATGAACTGAACACTAAATAACAGGTTTTTGTCCCTCATGAGGCTACTCAGATTATTCTTTGCAAGTGAGGAAAACCAAAATTATTATATTACTTTGTAAACCTTGATTCAGAATTATCTTTTTTTCTTAGCACACTAAGTCCTCACTACTACTCAAAAAAGGGCTTTTCTCTAATTCTGCACAGAAAACAGAAGCACAAAGATATAAAGTAATATATGGCATCACAAAAATCCCCATATTACTTTCACACAACAGAGGGATGCAGTTTGAGGCACTGTACTTGAAAACCAAATAAGTGTAATTCAAGGAACAGGACTGAGGATCTGCTTTCCATCCTTTGTGACCAGTTGTTTCTCTTTGGAATCACTGATAACCATTAGATAAGATGAAATTTGCAGACTAGCCTGTGTATTTACTCTTGCAGCAGCTTTAGAAGATTGACAAAATAATGCTTTAAATGCACGTGAGTGACAGTACAATGCTGAGAAACTGACATGGCTCAAAAATTCATTCCCAGCCTTTAGAAAGTGTCTGATCCTTTTAGTTACTCCACATACTTTCTTTTCAATTATAAATGGATTTTCAGAGAAACTGGAAAATAATTTTGTTTCAAGATGGTGTTAGGTTAGACTTTATAATTTGGCTCTCTCATCTCCCTATATTTCAACAGAAGACTGCAAGTTACAGTGTGGATTTGTGTCCGTGTAGAGTTTCAGTTCTGATAGAAGGGATTTCTTACCTTCAGACAGGGACAAATCATCAGCTGGAGACACCAGGTCTGCCCGGATCCCAGGGCCACTGCTCAGCGATGTGGTAATCTGATTCGTCAAGATAACCTGCAAACAGACAAGGAGAGGGGGATGGGAAATAAATTTTTATAGCTACTGGAAGGCAGAGAGAAGCCCAGGACTGGAATCCTCCAGGCACAGCATCGAGATGACTCTCTATTCAGTTCTTCAGTATATTCAACACTCAGAACATTTTGAACTACCTGCAGAAACTGAAAGAGTCAATTGCAAGAAGTGGAGGAAAAGGGATATTGTTAAAAAGATTAAATACTGAATAACAGTACGTTGACACATACAGGCACCCTAAATGAAACTACTGTTCTGAAGAGCTTCATCTTTTGCTCGTCTTCCATGAACAATTTGATGCTCCTTACAAAAGCCCATAATTTTCTTCATAGGCAAATAGGAAATCCATTTTCCAAGTAATTTCCACACAATTTACACACTTTCTTCCTTTGGCTGAAACACAGTGCCATGGAGGAAAGCGTGGTAGGGGTACATCCCCAGTGATCTGAAGCGCAAAAGTACTAAATGTGACAGGGCTATCTTTACAAAAGAGGATTTTTGAGTGTTTTTCAGGATCACAAATTTCTAATAAGCAAGACTATAGTACCCACAGTGCTCTCCATTGACAGCATGAGCAATAGTCATGCTTACAAGAGATTAACAATTTCTTGCACCTTTGAACACATATTGTTTTTTAGTAACAGAGAACATTAAGCAAATGCTGCAAACACCACAGAGAGAACATAGCTATAGCCACAGTTATCTCATAATGCTTTGGATTTCTAAGCAGCTGCACTTTTTGCAATAACAGGTGGTGTCCAGTTTGCTGACTGACATAACCTTCAAAAATTCCCTTTTTTTTTTTTTTTTTTTTTAAAGAACCAAAATGATTCTTTTACTTGCACTGAGAACAGACAAACTCCAAACAAACTCTCTTTCAAATTAATGGCCTGTCTTCAGCAGTATTTGACACAGGAGAAAGGGATCCTACACAATACTTGGTGAATGCAGTTTCATGATGCTACTGGAATAAATTAACAGATTACCATTGCTAAAAGGAAGAGGAATTTCTCTGCTCTTCCCTCCACTGCTTGTCCCTCCCTCTGATCATGGTTTCCTCCTGCTTCCTAACACTTTCAGCAGTAACATATGACACACTGTCCCCTTTCTTTTCCCATTGTGAGACCCCACACAAGCCGTGTCAGATCAAAAAGTTATAACTGGAGTGGTGGTGCTGCAGGATATTGTGTCTTCTTCAGGCAGCATGACACGAGGTGCCAGCAGTGTGATGGAATATCTGACCTCAACAAGACTCCACCTCCCTGCTCATGCCAGTCCACTCATCTCTGTGCTTGCAAACAGGCATGATGGTGCCTGAGAGCTTTATGGACTGTATCAACAGGACTAAATTAAGTGTGTAAGTCAAATCTTCGCTTACTCAACAGGAGTTCAAGACCTTCAGAACTCCCTAGTGATATCCCCTTATGCTCATCCACTATTGACTACAAGCTCTGAACAAACTTGAGCTAGCTGTGATTACTCTGCACAGCTTAACCACAGGATGCACCTTTTGGGAGTGGGCATTTATGATCACTGCAGTGAACATGGACATGGTAGGTAACAGCCTTGCTTGGCTATACACCTCAGCTAAGGCACAACTTGCAATACTACTAACAGTAAACACACAAGAAACACGTTACACCCCTCTGCTGTTTTCCCCAGAGCTGCTGGGCACATCTATGAGCAGACAGCAAAGGGTCTGGTACACAGAACTCCTTGTCACCACTGATGGCTGACTTGTTCATAAGATTACAAATGAAGATACTTCAATTTATTAACAAAGCAAAAAAAAAAGTCACTTTCCTTTTTTTTTGCTAGGATACTTATCTTCCATTTTAGTGAGCTAGTTCATCCTTGTGATAGGATGGGCATCAAAACTGGTTCAAGGCAAATGAAAGGACTAGGCAGCCAAGAGTCAGTAGGATTAAGGAAGGAGAAGGAAGGATGTGAGGCCTTTCCTTCTGGAAACCATTCTCACTTTGTTTCCACTGTGCCACAAAAGCCACAGACTCACGTATCCATAGTATCCAGTACTAGAAAATTAATTGAAACAGAACACACTAACAAACTTATACTCACACGTACTGGTGAGGCATGAAGTTTTCATTGGCACACTTTGCAATGATCACATTATTAACAAGTATCAAGCTCTCTAAGTGATTCAGTCACCCCAGACTCATGCCAAGATAATCTTTGCGCTGTGCCATCACGTATTTTATTATTTATGCACCATATTTTTAAGAAATGTTACCATGCTTAAGGAATCTTTTTAATAGAAAAAAATACCTAAGCACACTATATTTCATATTGCTTTCCTTCAAAGGAAACTAACTTTGAAGGTTTAAAAAAAAAAATCAAAAGAAAAATGAGTAAGAAGAATGCAACTGCTTTTTTTTTTAATATTCCAGATCCTCCTTAACCAGGAACTCCACAGCACTGTTAGCTGTAGGACTGGAAATCTTCTTCATCTTTTATGTTAACTCAAGCTATGCCTCTGAACCTAGATTTCAATTTCTGATGTATTCTTCAGTAACTATTCAATACTAATATCCTAGATTCCCTGCTACATTGTTTAAAAAATCAGTTTAAAAAAGCAGAGTCCTACCCAAGTAAATGTTCCGCTCTGACTTGCTCTGAGGATGGGAATTAAGCATATTCTGAGTTCCATTACTTCACTGACGGTTACACATTTGCTTAAATACATATCTAGATACTATCTTGAATAAGCACACTTCCTCTGCAGTAAAGCCATATGCATATACAGAATAATTATTTTGGAATGAATTGAAAATTATTCCCCATTTCTATAAGCCTGCAGAACCAACATAGATGCAGTTCTCCCAGAAGATAAGTTCAGCCACAAGACAAGGTTGTTAGATAAGCACTAAATATGGCATCAAATTCCCTGTCACACTTCTGCAGCCTTGCCTACTGCAAAATTCTTTCACCAGGTATAGCTATTCCTATTATCATATACATATATATATATACACACATACACATGCATTTTCACATATCTTTGTGCAGCTCCCATAATATAGTTTGAATCTCACTCTGAGATTGTGCAGAGTATTCCAAACTCTCACTAGCTCAAGCAAGCTGTGGGTCACTAACAAAAAAAAGAGCTGGTCCCTTGCCACAGTTATGAAAATAAAAGGCACCCATATTCAGCAAACTCCTCTGAACAGATACATCTATCTTCAAAACTTCCACCATATGCCCTTACTGGAAAGTGCCAAGTTTTATTTTTCCATGAGTAAAACTTTGGTCACAAATACTTTTGCAGTGAAAAGTGCCATTTAAATGAGACCATACATTTTCAGCAGTCACCAGTCCTTACAGGCATTCAACCTGAAGCCTTGAATACTGGTATCACATGACTCCAGTGGCACATTTAAAGAATTTATTAATTTTTCCCCAAAGTTGCCTTCATGAATCTGAAAGACATGCTTACATTCCATCCTGCTATCCTTTGAAATGGTTTGATGTATTCAGAGAGCTACAAATAGGTGTTTGAGGGTATGGTTAAACTTGTGTGTGATATGGAGAGAACACACAGGCAGACAAAGGAGATCTGATGCGAAACAGCTCTGTGACTTTCTCATGAGGAATCACATTTGTGCATGCACAGCATCAGCTGAGTCTCACACATTGCTTCATACATGTGTACACAGAATGTAATGCCATTTTTGATGTTAATTATGCTGTTTCTTACAAACCACCAAAAAGAAGGTTTGGGTTCGTCTGAAAGGTGCCACACTTGAAAGACAGTGCTTGGAAACAAGCTGGGCTGTCAGTCCAAGCACACTTACTAGAGAGCTCTTTGCACTGAACTAGCAATAGCACTTCTTCAACTTTTCATTGTAGATCTGCCATTAATTTAACCTATTTAGTACAGGAGACCTGCCAAGACCTCAGGCTAAGCAGGTAAGGAAGATTTGCCTCTGTTGGGGTTCCTTTGGACAGATACTGGACATCATTACCAGCCAAGCACAGCTTCCTCTCAAAAGGTTCAAAGCCAGTCATACTCTTACCAACTTCCAGCAGAATACTCAACAGTGAGAATATTGCTACATGGTATTTTGATATTATCATACTGAAATACACAGTATTTTAAAATATATTGTATTTTAAAAATAGCCAGTATTTTAGGAGGAGCTCCTATTTCCAACATCAACTAACGGAACAAAATATTTTCACTGCCACTAAGAGTCCCAAATAGCCATCATCCCTCTCCACACATAACTGTGTCCTGACATGTGCAACAGGTAAGGAAGTTTTGCCATTGCTTTTCTGTTCCTACTTTGAGATGAACAAAGGGTGCAGGGCTTCTTCACTCAGCAACTGTGCCTGAATGGAAAACACTCTCCACTGCTAAAAGAGGGAAAAAAGGGTCAGTTAGCTCAGTAACACTAGAAACATCCTTCAATGCAGTCTCCCATGGAGTTCAACGAACCACTGCCTTCAAGCTTTCAGCCTATTCCTTTGCAATTGGTTAAGAGAGCTATTTAACAAGCAAAAATTTACAGTCCTCAGCCTTCCAATTCTGACAGAATTACCAACTCTTCAGAAATTCACTCAGATTCAGATTTCAAAATTCTTTCTGGGAAAAAGTCTACTACTTAAAATACCACACAAATGACAGACCACACAATTTCCAAATCTTTTACTTCAATTTTTACTGCAGCATAGCTACCTCAGATAGTAATATAACCCCATCTAACCATCAGAAGTGTTATGACAGTAAGAAGAATTAGAAAACTCAGAGATAAACACAAGACAGTGGGAACACTTTTTCAACTTCCTAATTTTAGACATGTTAAAAAACCCCCATAACTTAATTCTTTCATTACTTTCTCACTTTTTATAGGTGCCAATACCTGGAAAAAAATGGACACAAGAATTTCTCAAGGAAAACAGGATTCAGGTTCCAGACAGATCATTGTTACTTCTAAGATTTAATCCAGAAGTCAACAACAGTGTTAATATTCCATTAAAATCTTCATATGTTGTTGTGAAAAGAGAGTCACCTTCCCCTGCTGTGATTTCAGCAGATGCTAGTTTTTTGGAAGCATATTAGAAAAGTTTAAAAAAAACTTATTTATTGTGCCTAAACTCACAACACCCCCATTTATTGGGAATAGCAAAGTTCCTGCATATGCAGAAAATCCCTGCAGGTCCTGGGAGAGAGTTGGCCTAAGAACTTTACACAGAAGAATAAGCAAACTAATTTTTGTTTGGTTATTTATACAGTACAATTTTTCAAGCACTCCTCCTGCCCTTCCTAGACCACACTGAAACTACTAAATCTGACTTTGTCATCCTTGTAAATCCAGTTGAGTAAATAAGCCATTTATTGTAAACTTGTGGTCTCAGCCTCCTTGTTAGTTTATTGCAAAATTAAAGGGAGCTCAGACCAGAACTATCAATCAGTAACCAGCAAAGGTATAAAGTCTTCTGGAATGTACCAAAAGGCAAAAAACCACACTGTTTCATGAAATGGCTGTTTGTTAAAAGAATGAAGCAGAAATCCCCATTTCGCATGCAACACTATTTAGGAAAACTCTTATTAAAGGCTTCCTGTTGAGCTGGGAGAGCAAGCACAAGAACACTTGCAATAATCCCAAATTACTCCACCCTTATTAGCCCATGAATTTTGTGGTTTTCACTGTGCTCAAGAAACGTCACTAGAGAGCACCAAGTACAAGTGACAAGTCAGTGGAACTGAGATGATGACTCTGCATGCTGGAGGAGAAGGAAAGAAGTTTTACTGATCCCCAGCCAATCTTACTTCCAATCCCTGAGAAGGCACCTCTCTCCCTTTCCCTGAGGAACAGAGCTTTTAATGAGACATTCAAGCAATGGCTCAAAACAATAAAGGACAGTGCACCAAGCAAGACTACAGTCAGATGGGGCTGGCAGCAATCCTGAAAACAGAAAAAGGGAACCGTGAGAAAAACGGGGTGAAAAATCATGCTTCAAACAGCTGTGAGAACCACAGCCTTCTCCTTGAAAACCTGCTGAAGATCCTCAAGACTGACATCATCCTGCTCAAGGAAGAATCCTAAATTACCACCATCTGTGACAGTAACAGGGTATTTGTGATCTTCACTTTAAGCTATACACTGAATTGTTTTTTTCTTCAAGTTCTGTTTCTTTGAGGAGATTTTCTTCAGAATCTGTGGCCATTTGCCACAAAATCTGTCAAAAGTTGGGCAAGACCTCAGCAGAACTTCTACTTAATATTCACAAGGAAGAAAACATGCATTTTTGGTGAAATCAGAAAGTTACAAACAGAAAAAGGAAAAGGTCTGAATGCACTACTGAGAGCACCTAACCAAAATACAAGTTTTCAAGAGAGAATGTCAAGTGCCCACAGCTACAGCACTTGAAGCCAATTACTGCTCCACAGGGCCTCACCTCACAGGAGATTGGCTTTTAGGGAGAAAAGCCTCTGCACAGTCGAGACAGCTCTGGGCTCCAGGACCAAATTAAACATATTTATATCACAACTATTATAATGACAGGAGATTAAATATATATACATATCTTCATTCTTAGAAAATGCAAACAATTTTGGCTCACACAAACCAAATACAAAAGAAAAAACCCAACAGTTCATCATCTCAAATCCAAGGAAATCACCACACCCACCCAATACTTATCCCACTAGGTATTCTTGTATTCCTAAACTGAGCAGCCACCAGCCCCAGCCACTCAGGTTTCTCAGGGGAAGAATGTAAATAATGTCAAATACTCTATAAAGCCCAGATATTACAAGTAAAAAGACTTCTAATACATGAAATTCCAATGTCCAAAGTCAAACACTACTTCTGGTGTTTAATCAAGGTCTAAGATACTCAAAAGTATCATTACACATTTTACTAAAATTGTTGTAGCACAAAGCTGCTTCACTGCAGGCATGAGCAATACACAAATGCTCACATTTAACAACTGTTGCTGACCCAAACCAGCTGAAAGACAAAGTACTCATTACAGCCATCTTGCCTATAATATGACAGAGGAACAGGCTGGTAGACAGTGATAGACAGGCCAGAGGGAAGCAGACGGATATTCTCAGACATAGCATAGCAGCTATCCTGACTGAAGGCAAAGCCAAGAGCTGTTAGAATTCACATCTCAACCAATGTTACCAGAATTTGGCATAATTCCTTGAATAACAGATATATACACATAAACCACTGGAAGCCTATTGAGAACCACTTCCTAATCCCATACTGCAATGTATACTCCTGCAAGTGCTGGCCTTGCCTCACAGGAATTTCGACTGCACCTATTTTCATCAGAATACAGAAAAAAAAAAAAAAAGGCAATTAAACAGCACAGAAACAAGAAAGCACAATTCTCTGGAAGGCTCACTAACACCTTCTAAAAGATTAGAGATCTGTTGATCAGGACACATTGTTGGCTAGCTACAACCTTATTAGAGCTCTTCGGAGAGAGAGAACTTTCAGCTCTTGTTTTGCCATGGCATCTCTAATCAAAACTTCTCTTTCATCCCTCAGTGAGACAATTCATAGCAGCAGAGGTGATTTTATAGTTACTGACTTCATGAGGTATAAATAGGACTTGGAAGAAACCAAGGTATCTTTCAGAGACTACACTGTATTTACATCAAACTTTTTCTGCTTTGAATAAGGAAAAGTACAAAGCTATGCTATTCCATAAAACTTCTGAAGAAGTAAAGGATCTATTCACATCTCTGCCAACTGCTTAAAAAGCATCACAATGAATTAAAACTTCCACCAGAAGAAAAAAAAGAAACAAAGCAAAACAAAACTTGCTGTTCTCAGGCAGCTACACGCCTTCAAGTTGAAATAGCTACCACCCAGCAATAGCCTGAGGTCTTTAGCCTTTCCTACTCTGTGAACAAGGAATGCAGCCAATACAAATGTAACCTTCAGAATCCACACCGCAGAACCCTTGTGCTGTGCTGCCCAGGAGAAGGGTTTGTGTGCCTGCAAGGCCTTCTCATCCAGCAGCCTGCACAGCCCTACAGAGACCTATGTCCCCCAAAAGGGACAGCCACTTCATATCCTGCCAGGCACCCAGAGCTCCCTGTTAAGTTTCCAGCAGATCTTCCTCTCCTCCACCCTCCCCTCCAGCCCCTGCTAAACGCTGGCTTTCTGAATTGAACTTTCTCATGTGTGTAGCTAGTGACGTACCACAGTAAGAGACTGCCCTAACACTGGCCAAGGCAACACAAAGTACCTCACAGGAAATCAGTGTAATCCACAGGCAACTTTTACAGCCAAAACCTGCTGCACTCTAAAAACAGCGAGCACCACTGCTTAAAAGGAAGTTTTCTGATGAATTGTCCTGTAACAGAATAATTAAAATAAAATTACAAACTCACAGTTCATTCTTAGACTATTTGTTGTTCTCTGCAACAGCACTTTTGTTTGGTTGAATTTGTTTTGTTTTGAAGGACATGGAAAAATGTGGGTTGCCTGGAACACCAGCAAAGCAGTACCGAGTTTCAGTTCTGCACCGGCATGCCCCGGACTGAGAGGAGAGACATCTCCCACACTTTCAAAAGACTGCAAGAAAGTAGAAATTTATGCTCACTTTTTTCCCAATGAAAAACCTAGTTTAGTTTATTGGCACTAATTAGTTGCCATTGGCAGATCAAAACAGACTGAAGGCTCTTTCCTTTCACTTACTGCATTCAGACCTTCTGCCATGCACCTACCCTGCTTCATCCAGCACTTCAAGTTTACCTAGATCTACACAAATTCTTTGACTTTAAATCTCACTGCCTTTTTGTGGAATAAATGTATTGTTATCCCTCTTGTAAAGACAGATGCACAGACACTAAGCAAACTGACTAAAGGTACCACGAATGTTTACTACCATTCCTAAACCCTGATTTCAACAACAGAGTTAAAAGCTGGAAAGGCTCATACTCCCCCAAATACTCCAGAACACCTCAGGACTATCTAGTATGTACCCAGCAAATATTACACATATAATTCTTTCCATATTTGGGGTTCATTTCAGTTAGGTTTTTTTATACCTGCCTATACTTAGCTTTTTCCTAACAACTCAATAGGAATATGAAGTAATTAGAGAAGTGTCTATTATTCATTACTAAACTAATGAAATACTCCTAATAAGGTCTACTTAGGGCTCATGGCCTATTTCAAGTTGATAATTGGTGTACCAGCATTTTTATTTGATTTTGATGTTTTGACAAGCCCATCAGAAAGGCCATTTATACTAATATACACATGCAGATCTGGAGAGATATAGCATGTAAAGCACAACTTCATGTCATTAATTCCATTAATTCTTCAGATCCTTTCCAATTAGTTCCTTCAAGCCTTCAAGGCAGTGGGTCACAGGAGACTCACTGAATCTCGGACACAAACTGAAACAGCTCAATGAGCTACTGTAATTTACAGCTCTGCTGAACAGTGTTAAAAACACTTTCCTTAGCTCCACCTTATCCCACATCATAACCCTATGCCAACATTCTTAAAAGGAGCTCAGTGTTAGTTTAGACTGCTCCTTGGTATCTTGTGGAAGCAGCAGAAAGCACTTCTGGGATGTGTTAAAATATTTGTTCCCCTTGTCAATTCATTAAACTTTACATGCAGGTAACTACTACCACCATCACATGGCTTACTTTTTTTTATACACAACATACTTTATTAGCACCACAGAAATAGAGCAAATCTTTTCTAGATTAGAGAACACAGAATGTTTTACACACCTGTTAGAAAAGTTTTCTTACTGTGCTATGGCCTTTCACTGAACACATTTCGACACAGGATTTTTATACTTGTCTATAATGGCTATGCTCAAATAACCATATAGCTTTATGTCAGTGTATGTAACAGTCAGTAGGTTGGAAGTACCAGGTAACAGGGAATTTGGATATATAACTCCATCCCCCTATTTGCCCAAGCTATTTGACAGGTCTGTAGAGTATTAAGGTAGTAACTGATACTGCACAGAAGCCTGACAACCAATATATCTATAATTTTTACAAAACAAACTGGACACTGACAGCAGTATTTAGTGCAACTATGGCTGATTTAGTGAATGCTGTGTTCCTGCTGATTTCAAAGTTCAGTTATCAATCTCTATAGCTGCAATGGCTGCAGAAAAGTAGAAGTCATGCAGAAAACAAAATACCCAGATGCTGAGACAAACCACCTGTCAAGTTGCCATCAGTTTCCCTTCCTTCTAACTCAGGGCTCAAAAAGGTATGAAAGAACAGGTGAGAATGAAATACATGTATTACAAGATGTAGATATCTATTAACATTTCATGTTAGACATTTTCATATACTGAATTGCATTTACACCTTTAGAGCCTAACCTACAGTTTAGCTAATAATCTTTCTCTGCCAGAAATATTTATAATATTACAAAACCATCAGTAGCCTCAGTCTCCCTTAAAATGCAACAATACAAAACACACCAGTGTGAACAGTGGGTAGTAAATTTCTACTGTACCAGCAACTATTTTCATAATCAACATATTTTAGTCCAACTGGACTGAAAGTCAAAGTTTTACCACTTAACTTTTTGAGCTTGGTAATATATCAACATACCTCTAAAATGCAGTGCAATATTTTTATGCAAAAGAAGATGATTTGGGTATATTTTATCAGTCTCCTAAACCTGCGGACTTAGACAACTGAAAGATTTAACCCTTGACATTCTTCCTCTTATAATATTCAATAATTATCTAAACTAAGATGTTCTGAAGAAAATCCAAAAATATAAATAAATGCAACCTATACAGTGGCGGACTGTGTCAGAAATTTTTTTATTAGCACCCTTTGAAGACTGCTATAGCATTTTAGGAAGCCTTGTTACACAGTACTAAGATTATCCTAAGTGTTTCTTCCACAAAAGCACATTAAAATAAAAAGTCAACTAGTTATAGATAAATAGTTCATAATGAGACAGGAAAAAAACCATGCCCAAACATGTATGTGTATGATTGTCTTCCAAACATGTCAAGGTCTGGTATCACCCAGAGGAAGGAAGAGGAAAGGGGACATAATCATCCAAGTTTCTTCTCATCAATAGGTGGGGGAAAAGAAATAAAATTTTGTTGCTTAAAACATTCTGGAATTTCAGTGGCATTATCTTTGCCTCTGTAATCTATTTTTTCTAAATCCTTTCACTAGAAAATATAGCTAGTCTGTATTTCTCCAATAAAATCGGCCTTTTATGTCACATTTTAAATTTTCTATTAAGCTATCCAACTTACTTGAATAGGAGTGTATTTTTCTTGGAAGCATGAATAATTAGAAATCCTTCTGAAAGTTAGGACTTAGGATGGAAAATGAACTCTGAAAAATGCCAGGAATCATTTTTGTGCTGAGACTACAGCACGACACACACCCCCATTGGCTTGGTAATCACTGAGAATAGGTCCACTGGTTCTACTGGAAATGACCTTGGGTCTACCAGTATCACTGTTTTGTTGGCACATCACCTTTTATGTAAATATTTGTAAACACTTAATAAAACAACCCCAAATATCTTTATTCAGCTCTTTGGGTATTCTAGAATATTTACAGCTGTTGCTAGAACAACAGAAATTTTGAGACCCAATGTCAGGTGAATAAAAATAGGCTGTGGCACCTTCAGTGATCTTAAACTCTCAGAAATTTCAGCTTTTTCACCATTAGAAAGCATCTGTTCTTTAGGAATTAAACTTAAGTAAGTAATTTTTGCACCTCATTCAAACAACCTAAGTGCAACAAAGATTTGTTGTCCATCCTACAAACTACACACACAGGCATCAGAGAAAAGCAGCTGGTGTCTTCTGGACAGCAAACTGAAATTTTGCAGCAGGTCTAGATGAATTGTTTACTGCAGCCAGGCATTTTAAAATATCATTTCCTAGACTTGCTATTAAAATTCTCAGGATCATGCATTTTCCTTGGACTCCATTAAAACTGCTTCATCTGCAGTCTTTCTTAAAAAAACCACATCAGAGTCTCCATTGTGGAGTTCCACAAAATATTGCAAAGATAGTAATGTCAAAAATTAATTACAATAATTTAATTTAGAGAAGGACTTAAGAGGAGCAAATCATGCTTTAGTCAACAGATTCTGTTGTCCCAGTAGGTTTTCTGCAGCCCTATGACTGGAACAGCTTCTTCCAGTGAGGAGTGACATACTTGGGGAAACACACAGGAAACTTGGCCTAGATTAGAAATGCATTTCTGGATAGGACTGAAGTGTATGAACAAACATTGTGGGAAATCAGGAGCAAAAAGACCAGTAAGATGCTTCTGGTCAGGTAGGAAGCGTATCTTCAGATGTGCTAGGTGTGGGGCAGGAGGTAGCAGCTATAGATGCTGGGACACTGGGATTGGTGCTGACAGTGGAATAGTAGCTCAGTAGACTTTCTCAGGAAAGGATAGGATGTACTCGTAGAGTTTCTCAAACAAATATTAAAATAAGATACTTGCACTCCAAAGCAAGGTGCAGTAGCAGAGCAGAGTGTGTGACAGATTAAAGCTAACTGCTCAATTATATCTGAATGTCAGTGAAAATTCTTTCATGTTTGGCTGGATGCTAATTTACAAAATACCTTGTGTGGTGGTGAGATGTAGAGCTTCTGGAGACAGGAGGGTATTGGTGGCATACATCCTTCCAGTTATGCTGTCTGATTCCTGTGATCATCAAAATGTACAGACTAGGAAAGTGTTTTCAGTAGTAGTCAATTCAATAAAGTTGTTTTTTCATTGGCTATTCCTTGGGTCTAATTAGAGATAACTATGGCTTGTTTTATAATAAATTTCTCCTCAAAAAGTTATTGTTTTTCTATTTAAAACAATCCCCATCTGCTATTTCCAAGCCTTTAAATTTTGTGCAAGAACGGAACATCATGTAATGGATAGATTATACTCCAGCTGCCTCTTAGACTTACCTCCTCCTCCAGAACATTAGATATCCACTTCATTGTAGAAACTGGCCTGACAAGGTAAGTTCTCGTTTTGAATTTTATTAATACTACTCAGTTTTTATTCCAGACTACATAAGATTTATTGCAAATCTAGCTTTATTGATCCTAAAGGAGTTACACCAAAGTGAAACATGATCAGGGACTTGTCTCTGTCCAGCTTCATCCTCTTGTCTATTAATACGTTCACAGAGAAACAACCAGTCCAGATTTTTTCACTTCTTATTAACTCTTCACCTCAATTAATGTTCAAGGGAGAACAGGAGGGAGCAGAAGTCCAATCGCATGTTTTCTAATCCTGGTTCTGAGGCTAAGTAGCTGCAACTGCTTACAGATACAATAAATTCTTTGTGCCCTGTTTTCAAAGCAGGCCTAATGTCCACTCCACAAGAGTATTGTGGGATTTGGTATTTTGCTTTCCTAATGCTTTGAACTCCCTACATGAAGTGTGATTAAGATCACAATGCATCACCACAAACCACCCTGTGTTCCCAGAGTCTTCCAATGTATAGCTGGGCAACATGTAAATACAATTTAGCAGTAATAGTTGACCTATGTAGGTTCTATATATGGGCTGGTCGGCCTTGTAACAAAACACTTAAAACTTCCCTCCAGAAAATCTGCTGGCTTTTTTCTTTCCTTTTGGCATTTTTGGCGGGGCAGTGCGGGGGTGGAAGTTGATGTGTTTTTTAAAATCCTTTGCCTTTGCTTGAGCTGGGAGTGAAAGCATCACTGGTTTGCACTGCAAGTTTGGGAGGAGTAAATCTGAAAAATTCCTCGTGGCTCAACTTCTGGTATGTTGTACAACATTCTGCAAAGTATTAGCACTGTATTTAAAACAGATGGAAAGTAACAAATAGATGCCAGCTTATTATTTAAATGTTAGCTGTGAACTGTGTTCTTGGAAACAACTTTTGGTCTCTCTTGAGCTTACTGAGGGTGTTTTAAAGAGCTGTTTAATACATCAGGGAGTACTGAATAGTTCCAGAACAGCAAAGACAACAAAATGACAGCAATGCAGAACAGCTTCAAATCAGCCCTGTGCTGATTTATTTTCTGAACTAGATAACTCAGATCATTCCTGTGCCAGTAAAAGGCAAATAAACAGTTATTCTTTAGGGTGTTACAAGATCAACAAGTACAGACTTTGGACTACTTTTAAAACACAAGGCTCAATAAGGAACTGTATATATCAGAATAAACAGCAAAAAAAAATATTCTGTTCCTCTCTGTAAAAGCACAGGGTAAAACACACACACACAGAGAAAGATTCAGGTCAGCACTGAAATAAAATACTCCATCTCAGATGTAAAAGCTGACTTTTTAACAGGCTGGAGAAAAATTAGTGATTACCTAGATTTCATTCAAAACTCCATCTCAACAGCCAAGAAAGAATTGTTGCAGAGGAAACTGCAGCATGCAACAGCTCACTGAGAGCTGTGTCTGCACTGAAGTTTCAGAGAGAACGGGGGAGAGGCACAAATAATTAAAAAGAAGGCATCATTTCCAGAAAACTAATACAAACTTCTTCCAGGAATGAACACTGACTGGAATACCAGCAGCAAATATAAATGGGAGGAACAGAACTGGCATATCTAGAACATGGTGGGGCACAGAGTCCTGAGAACTGCTGCTTTGGAGGCAAAGCACCTGCTACAAGTTTCACGACACTTCAAAGAATGAGGCCATAAATAGAAAAGCCATTCTTACCAAGCAAGAAGCCATCCACTGTCAGCAGTACAGACTGAGAACTGTATTTGCAAGGACCATCACAAGAAAGACTCACCATTCATTTTGCAACAGTTTCTATCCTGATTACAAATAGCAAGAGCCAGCCTCGAGAATAAATGCAGACCCACTGCAAACCAACACATCTAAATGTTTCCTCTGAAAAAAATGACCAATGCCTAGATGGCCCACAGTAGCCCAAACTCCACAGACAGTACTAAACTACAAGCTTTGTGAAATATATTTCTGAAATTCTGTATAGATAGCATCAGATTTAAGTGATTAAAAGATAATCTAGATGCAGATAGTTGCCAACTCCACCTTGCCAATTTGCAGCACTATTTTGAGGGGGACCAGAAAATCAGGAAGATGTTTTATGCCAGTGAACAAGGTCAAACAATGTCCATTCTTCATTTTCCTTAAAACTTGTAGCACTTTGAGGATATAAAGGAAGAGTTAATAATGCATTGTAAAGGAGTGTATTCTTGGTTGCATTCTGGTTTGTGTCATAAGCAGGTTCTCTCCATTCTTGGAGATTGAAGTTTTTTCTTAAGCTCCTATAAGATTGAACTTACTACTGTAACAGGAGTGCATGAAACACCTCAGATAACCATTACTGTGGGATTCGTAGTGAAATCTTGAGAACTCATAACACAAAGCAGAAAAAAGCTAACTAATAGGTCTGTTTGCGCTACAGTTCCAGTTTACCAAGAAGTCTGGCCATGACACAGTTCAATTTTGAAGCCTAGGACCATAATTTTGTAACATACACATGTACACACAGCATGTACATGCTCTTTGCCCCACATCTGGATCATGTCAGAGTTTGTCCAGGCACTATCACTCCCTCCCCAATTCCTCTGCCCCAGGTCAAACCAGAACTCAAAAAATCCCCTGCCTTGCAGTGTAACATTGTAGGCTGGAGAAGGGCAGTGCCACTCAGTTCTGTGCTAACACAACAATTCCTTCCGTCTGCCCTCTCAAACCAGGGACACAGCATTCAAACGTAGGCAGAAGAATGCAGCAGAGTTATGCTTGTCCAGTAATGGAAGCATTTTGCTAAACCTGCCACTCTACCTTCCTGTATATATGCTTTCTTCGCCTGCATCTAAAACTGGCTGTGCAAAAGATGGAAAAGTACAAATTAAGGCAGAAACCATCTTCAGACTGAATAAGTACTCACTACTTTTGAACACTGTAGTAAGCCTTATACATTCATACAAGAGTTACTCAAATCATATCTCTGTATATGAGCCACACAACAAACACAGATGTATGTGATAATGCTTCCCAAAACAAAAATCTCAAACACAATAAAAAAGGGCCTTGTATCATAATTTTCAGAGGAGACTCTCAAAACACTACAGTCAGATCCTGAATCTGAAAAAAAAGATAAACAGGGATGATACCATGCATTTAACAGACCAGGAAATGAAGAAAAGAGTCTGGGAGACTCTGTAAGCATTAAAGGGCATCAGTATCTAAGAGGTCTTTTATAAACAGCAATAAAAAGGCAGCAAATTTGAAGAACTGAAGAATAGTTCCAGGGAACAGTAACTGCAGGTTTTTACAAATGTCCACTGATGTACTGTACCTGAATTTTATAAAGTACAAAGCATAGGTTTCCCATTACCTTCTCTTTTCTAGGAAGAAAATAGAAAACTACACAAGTGTTTGTTAGAAAGTGAAAAAATACACTGAAGGAAGGCATTTTAGCAGATGGCTTTAAAATTCAAATCCTCAGAGCAAAAAGTTGAGAGCCAGACTGCTTTAAATTGTTTAGACTGTTGTCTAACAGCATCGTACTTGGGACTATATAGTTGTGCAGGAAAGGAGAACAACACATTTACTTACCAAAAAGACCAGGCAGAACATAGTATACTCTTATTAAAATCTTCAAAAAGAACTTTTTGAATATTATTTTCCCATGACAGGAAGAATGATGAATCTGACTAAAAAATTGCTTCCACACGTTTCTGCTTTGGTTTACTCACCACTCAAAGATAATGATAGCTTACCTGGAACTTTGGTAGCTGAGAACTCTGAAGTAATTCTCTATTCGAGGCCATATGACAATTCTCAGTGTCAAATAGCTATATAAAAGAAACTTCAGACTGGCAAAAAATCAAGCAGCTTTGTATGTACACTGTTTACAGTTTACATCAGTGTTTCACAAAGATAGGGTGGATTTTGATTCACCAGTTTTTTGTTCATTATTATTGCAACTGAATGAACATTGAGAGGTAATTCACATAACCAAATGGGTAACAAAGTGTGTATTAACACCATGTAAATATCTTACAGATATATTGAAGTTATGGTAGTACAGGCCTATATTAACACTTTCAGTTGACCAAGGAAAACAGTGAACATGGAGCTGAACAGAGAGGAAGCAATACTCTCTGAGGCTATCGGTGGGCCAAGAAATCATCCTTAATGGGCAAAAAGTAAGAATACGTGTTATACAGTATATACAAGTAAATCTGACATGTCTAGGACATTGAACATGCACCACGAGGTCTGCCACACAGTGTATTTATTTGTAATTTAGCAGCTAAGACATCCTGCATGTCCCAGTTTTTCTCTTTTCCTTGAAGTTAAGAGGTTTCAAAGCAGAAAAAAAAAGACACATTCAGGAAGACTCAGATAAATCACATCCTTGCAGAAATTTTGCACATCTCTACTCCCAGCTGTATTTTACTTGCCTAAGACTGAACACTGGAGATACTGGAACAAGCTGATATGCAAAATTAGAAAGCTTTCCTAATTTTCACAAGTATTTTTGTGTTGTTGGATCAAACCAAGTTTAAGTCAAACACTGCCAGGAAAACCATTGATCAGGAAATTGTAACAAATGCTCCAAGAGCTACAATCCACAAGGAATGTATTTGTCTTCCTTTCCTTCTCCTTCTCGCAGCTGAACATCATGGGTTTGCCCACACACATTCCTGTAACTGTCTTTTGGGTCCTTATAGACTTTGTTTCCAATCAATCATTCTTTTGACTTCATCTGTTTTCAGAAATATTATTGAAACAAAGACAAAACACTTTAGAACACACAACCAGGATTGGAAGAATTCTTGTAATTACAATTGAGAAGTCAGTAAAGCATTTGCAGATCTCTCTAAACCAGACAAAGCCTACCTCCCTTCAGAAACATAAAGACAGTCTTCCTGTTTTCAAAGACAAAATTGTGAAATTCACTAAAAGCAGCAGAAGACTGTAAGGGAAGTGTCTAATAAACTTTTCTAAAATTTCTTCTCAGTTCATTGGAGATAGTATAAAATGGTCGGCTCAGAAAAAGTTAGTACTACAGCATTCGCACATATTTCTAGAAAACAAAACATCAGAAGGAATAGAGAAAAGAACCAAAGAACAATCTGAACAAGTATTCCTACTCAAGGCAGCACTTAAGCATGTACTCAATTTAAAGTATATACTTAAAACACTAATTAAAATATCTTTAAGTGCTTTCCTGAGTTGATATCAAAGAATTCAATCAGACATTGATGCAAAAATTTTGCAGTATTTGTAGCATTTTATTTAATACTGGAATGCAAAAAAGTTATTCAAAGACAAATTGCTGTATGAGGCAGAGGCTGTGTGTTTTTGCAAGTGTAAGTTGCAGTCAACCTGGCTACTACACTCTGGAACTGCAGTCATATGAATTAATACTTCAAAGGAAAAAAGCATTATAGCAGAACTGGAAGATGGACACAGATCACAGAAACAAGGCATTTTCAAGAAAGTTTTACCAAATAAATACTTAAAATATGTACTTTTAAAAAATACATATACATTTACTACACCACTATTAAGAGCTTAAAGGGAATGGTGTCAAGTTAGAGGATATAGCTACAGAACAAGATTTAGGCAAACTATATATGCTAAAAAAAAAGAGGCTATGGAACAAAAATCAGTATCTGGCCCCAGAGGAGGAACTAGGTTTCAAGTAGATCACAGTAATACTATACTGAGAGAATAGCAGAGAATGTTCTATATTGTTGAATCTTCCTGAAGACAAACCCAAAGCACAAAAATATAATGGGGTTACACACAGAGTTATAGTTCTCTTCCATACTTCAGGAGAAGGACAACGAGCATAAAATTGAGACTAATAATGCCAATACTCCTAGTAACAATTAAGACAACAAAGTCTATTAAGATTATTGCTTTTAAGTGCTTCATTTACAAACTGTAATCAATGGTCAGCACTGAGCATTTCAGAGATATCAGGAATTACCAGGAAATATCACAAATGATCTGACACTAGTACCCTCAAAACTGAAAACTTCAGATGCTAGCCTATCAATGATAAATTCAGAAAAGAGAGATGAAGTTAAAAGCATTTTAGCTCAAAAGTAATTTTAAAAACCTACAGTTTTTACAAAAGGACTACATCTCAGAAAATACAGGCAGCTCTAATAACAGAGTGAAAGACTTAAACATCACTTTTGATAAACAACTAGACCTTAGAAAATGAACATTCAGCTGATTGAGAGGAAAGTAAACTATAACAGTCAATAGATAAGAATAAAATCTAGGGAGCTGTGATGAATTGAAACAGCAAATAAATGAAGACATAAAATCAAACAAATTCCTGAAGTATGTCTAAAGCAAGTAAAAAACGAATCTGCTGGCAAGAAAAAAGAGAAAGGGAATAAGGCCCACTTACAGAAGCAATATGATTGTGTTAAATAAGTTCTCAATGAAAAATCTTACACAAATACTTATTCTGTCCCACAGCTACTTTGAAGTAAGGGATCAAAAAAAGACACTAAAGTTAAAGAGAAATGCATCAACAGAGTAGTCTGGGAAAAAAAATGTGGCAAAGCTCACAGTCAAGTGGATTAACTCTTTGAAATTCCACTGTAAAACAGCAGCATCACAACACATACAAATACACCCAAGTTCCTCTTCTCACTCCATATAGGCACCATATTTTTGCCCATTTGTACACTTATGCTCTGTACCATTACTTTTTTCACCACACAAGATAAAATTCTCTCATAAGCATTGGCATAAAGCCTCCACGTGCATCTCCCTTGTTCCCATGCCTTCCTGTATATCTCCACAAACTCACCATCTGATGCACCAAATGTGCAGCGTGAGCTCATTTGGGCTGAGATATCTGGGAGTTATTTTCCTTCTCCTTCAGAATGTTGATTTGTATAATGTATTATTACAGGAGAACATCTCGCATTTCAACACATGCACTGTATTGATAAAAAAGATCATTAATGTAAGTTTGTGATACCTCTATTTTGAGGTTTTGCCATCTGTGTGTAGGCCATTTTCAGCCATTGAAGATAGTATCACGTGCAAGTTGAACAGAATTTTTTTTTATAAAACCATATTAGACATGTTTTTAAAATAAGAAAACATATTATTGGCACAACTGCTCCTATGTTCCTTTGGAGACACCTTTTTTGGTACCCACTATGGGAAAAACCCCCACAACTCTAAATCATTATGACTTCTAGGATCTTTTCTACACAGAATAGCCACTATATGAGACTGTATTTTCACGTATGTTTACATAAGGTTTAAACGGAGTAAGATGAGACTGAAATGAGAAGCTACTCTGCCCTCTCCTGTATCTCCTGTATCGCATTTCCATCCCTGAATGGCTGCCCATTCCATGCAGGAAGATGTTTTTGTGGACTTACACTGAACAGGCCTAAATCTATGCAGTTGCCCAGCCTGGATGGAGGGAGAATGGGATGAGTCCTTTTAGCCACCACACTGTGTTACCGTGTGCATAGAGTGTTTGTAGAAGGGTCTGCCCTAATGCAGAGGTCACGTCAGGGCCAAAAATAAGACAGTAATATCGCACCACCACTATGATTTCAGACCTTCAAAGGAGAACAGAAATTGTAATTTCCCTTGCCTCTTTTCCACTGCTACAATGTGGGAAAATACCATTTCATTACATCCTTGTTTCCTGGTAGTTCTCAAAAGTTTAGACCATCCAGCTATGACTGAAGAACTGGCTACAGCCAAGTGTATACCTCAAACTATCATCCTGTTTGAGAAAGGTGAAGGAAGCTGTTACCTAATAGGCTGCCTATTTGTCCTATATATTTTAAATGGTATTGTATGAAGGTGTTCAGAATTTTGTAATGCTGTAACTTTTTCCCAGGGAGATGCAGATGAGAAAGCCAAGGAGCTGTTAAACAGACCATGAGATACTAAATGCAACTCACAGTTGCACCCTCCCCATTCTCCAACCTGCAAGATTCATCTTTCACAGTCTTTAGGCTTTGATTGTTGAACAACGCTGGTCAAGATTTACTAGTAATTTACCAGGGAGCTTATTTTTTCAAAGATGACAGCAAAACTACTCATTAGAGCAATGCATTTCATGGTAATATGTTTACATAGATGCTCTTCTCTAAAAGGAAAGGATTTTATCTACGTAATATTTACACAGATCCACTTCTGCTGAAAATAGCATTTGCTACAATTCAGCTGGTGACTAACACACTGCCTATTCTGCAACAGCAAGGCACCACTTACAATCTCTTCAGAAACTTTCTGTTTAATAAGCATTTAACTATTCTATAGAAATAAAAAGCAAACAATCAGATTAATAACTGAAGAAAACCTTGTAGCACACAATTCCATGTGTTTGGGAATTGCCTGTTACATTCTGTTAAGACAGCTATTTAGAATAGCAATTGGTCACATCTCACATAGAAGCATCTGTTTTTCTCTCTAAGTTCATTGAAAGAAAGTTGAGCATGCCAAGAAATCAACTTCTAGTGAAGTTATTCTGCCACCTGCTGTTGCACTTATGGACATACTAGATATTTAAATCTGAATATTTTCGATTAAAAAAAAAAACTAATAAAAAGGGGACATATTTCCTCACTGGAGAAAAACAGATTATTAATTATGAACCATTAATATATTAGACTCTTTTCCTCTTTTTGATTTCTCAAGCATGTGACCCAAAATATGCTTATCACCAAGACAGAGGAGGTCAGGGGTTAGGAGGAGAGCCTTGTACAAGGGAAAAGCCCATGGTTAAAAAAAAAAAAAAAAAGAGAGAGAGAGAAAAAAAAAAATATAAGGAAGGAAAGAATTATTAAACCTCATGAAACAAAGTATTTTCATGAGCGTCATAAAATTCACACAGGAATAATTGTCTAAAAGCCTTCTAGTCTGAAAACTGCAATCCTAAACACTGCTGGATTACTGTATCAAATCAAAGAACAGGTTAAGTGAAACACTGAAATTCACCAGTTAACACTCACTGTCTGAGTAGGGGAGAAACTAGAGTGAGTGGTACTGAAAAGGTAACTCCTCTTACACCTTCAGTTCTATCAGTAATACAGCTGATGGTTTAGCAAACTTGACAAAGTCCTGTTCCAAAAAACAAGTGTCAAGAAGGTGGCCATCCCAGCTGGCAGCACCCACCACTTACTTCTGGGATATCAGCAAGTGCCACCCCCTCATGTCTGGCCATGCACAACACTTTTCCAGAGAACTAAAGTGGCTACATCATATGGTGTCCTTATGTTGCCCATTGCTTTGCACATGCTTAAATACTTGTCCACAGTGCAGGCAGGTATAGGAAGAGTTTGGGGAAAGGATGGAAAAAAGATGGGACACCCAAAAGAACAGCAGAGGGAAGTCAGAAAAAGCAGAGTTATTTGCTGAAAGATGATCCGCTCCCTTGAAAAATGCCTTTGGATTTTTAATTATTGTAATTAATGAAAGATAAAACTCTAGATGTAACCTAAACTGCAGGACCAAAAAAAAAAAAAATTCTGACCAGAGAAGGAAACTCTGACTCCACAAAACAAATATCCATGCAACACACCCCTACTCTGTCCTACCAAGGGTCTTCATAGTAACGGGACAAGAGAGTTACCTCCATTCTAAACAGATTGGACTAAACCTGCTTAGCTCATGAGACTGGAGGGGGATCAGAAGACAGCAGGGTTAACCACTCTTTGTGTTAAACATATCTTCTTGGTCTATTCTTCATTTGGAGCACTAAAAGCTTGCTCTGCTTTGGCAGATGCCCACTGCCATTTACAAGGAATATTCAGCTGTTACTTCAGGCTCTCCATCCCTTTGATATCCTGTTGCCTGTTACACATTAGACAGGAGTAAAACCCCTGTTTGCAAGCAGTACCTGCATGGCAGCCTCACACTCTTTCAAATGAAGCCTCCCAGCAATTTTTCTTTTGCCCCCTGGTCAAGTACAGGAATTAGTTCTTCAGACAACAGCTCTGCATTCCTCCACTGTTTTTTCTCAGGGAAGCGCTCCAGCAGCCCCAGAGTGAAAGAGCATCTCACCTGCTGCAGGGAACCCCACACAGCTGTGCTCTCTCCACCATGGTGGGAAAGGGGGTAAGCACTTGTTGGCCAAGTTAGATGAGCTCAGCAGTGGTTTTGTCTCCTGCTTACCTGATTTCTAGTAGATTTGTCTCATTGCTCAGCCCAGTGAGCAGAGTTGCAACATTAATTACTGCTTTTCATTTCCAAGTTAGATTCTATTTCAAATTTGCATATCATGGGAAGGAGACTTTAACCAAATCTTGAGGTATTTATATAAACCCATCCACTTTCACGTCTCCATGTGTCAAATAATTTATACATGCTAAGCATTATTAGTTCTATTTTTTGAAGCAGAATGGCAAAAGAGACTGAGATAAGCAACAAAAAACCTGTAGCAGATCTAGTTCCTAAAACAGATCTTGGCCTGTCTTTCTGTTGTAATGAACACTAAATAAACCTGCAAAACAGCACATTCATACATAAAAGTCAAATTTTTTAATACAGTGTTTTTACTAGCTCTGGTTTCAGAGTTCTGTTTTCTGTACTAAAATGGAAGGTCATCCTATACAAACTCAACTGTACAAACAGCTACTTAGAATATATTTTTTCCTGCTCCTGAATCCTGCTATCCTTTGCTTCATGTGTATATGCAGTTGTTACATTAAGGATTTATGCAGATGTTTTACTTTTTACAGTAAGCTAATTCTCTTGTTTGTGCCACAGATGGAAGCCAACTAGCATTTCTTCCAGCTGTTGCATTCTAATATGATGAATTCCATTTTTCCCCCCCATAAGGTATTTTCCCATAGGAATTTCCATAAGGAATGTTACTCCTTGCAGTACCCTCTTCACATAATTCTTGTTCCTTTCAACAAGGTAGATAATTAAGTACTTCTCCCCTGAAGCCAGATTATTTATTGATGAAACAAGATGTACTACCAAGGCCACACCCTATGATTTGATTCATTTGTTCTCTGACCTCTTTTTAATCACACTTGGGATTTCAGTTTTGTAAGGAAACACACCTGGACAGTCCACAAAAAGAGAGGTCAAGCAGATGACATCTCAAGCTGTATCATGGCTGGACTGTGCATCCCCCCTACAGCAATTTAAAATGTTCATTTTCTTGCATTTGATATTGGAGAAGTTACACATGATAGACTCTTATCAGAGCAAAGGCATTTTTGACATAGCCCTCATTCAACTGCATGTTAATAAATGACCACCAGAAGAAAGATAAAAAAAAATCCAACCCAACTGTCCCTTACTGAGTCAAATAAAATAATCCATAACACAGCTGCAGCAGGAAGAAAGTCATGATTCTCTCACCTTCCCTTTGATATAGCTTCAAAGCCCAGAATAAATGCTTCTCTTAAGATCTCGTACCCATTAGTTTATTAATTTTTTTATATATACACTCAGAGATCCTTATGAAGATGGAGCAGCAGAAGTGCTGTTGTCCAGTGCATTAAAAATTACCCAAAGATCATACAGAATCTACTGAATAATTTCTCATACACTGAAAAATTGCATTATGCTGTATCAACTAACATACACTGTCAAGAAATTATTTATACTGCTGCTGAACTTCATGCATTGCTGTGACTAAGAATGAGTCATTAAACTACAATATAGTGTAATACATATGAAAGGAAAAGCAAAAGTCCTTCTGTCAAGTCAAATCTGAAGATTATTCTAGGGAAGAAAAGAGGGATGCTCTTTCAGGATTTATTTGGAACATCTAGGTCTCCATGCAAAGAACACCGTGTACTTTGGTGAGCACAAGATGTTGAAACCATGGGTTTGCAAATCTCATCAATCACGCACCCTTCCAGCAGTAATCTTTTACTCCAGGACATGGGCTCAGACCTGACTCAGAGGGAAGAACACCTCCAACCAAAAACTGCCAGCAACAGCCCCTGAGAACAGGCTCGTTACCCACACACCCACCCTTCACAGGGCAGCGGTCACCCATCCAATCACTGTCCAGACTCAACCTTGCAAGTTGTGACAAAAATCACAGCCTGAGGTGGTGCAGCCACATAACCTGCACATTATGCACCCTTCATTAAAGAAAGTGTAAATGCAGTAACCTATTAATAAATACATCTTGCAGGGCCTGAAAAATGTGAGAACAAACAAACATTTCATAATACACATAAAAAGTCTTTCCAATTAACATCCTGTTTTGAATATGTGGCTGATCCACAGTAGCCCCTGGCAACAGTCTGCCAACATCTCAGGCCAGCATGCTTAGATACTTCTGGCAGTGCTTCCATTCCTCTACACATCAACAACAAGCCAGCTTATCCAGCTTACCTGATACATAGTGCAATGCAGCCAGGACCTCAAGCTATTTCCTTGAGATTGAATAAGTCAAGACATGAAAATGATTAAGAAAAATGAAGAGGTTTAAAAGCTGCAAGAAAATTGCCATAAGTGAAGTCTCTGTAAAGCAAGGATTGCACCACTTGTAAAGCTGGGGCTTTCCACAGATTGATAATACTGGGACGCTTTGCTGTTTCTCTCTCAACATTGTGGTAAGAACACTAGACAGACAGACAATGGCTTTTTGTCTCTGATGCCATAGGCAGCCTGAGAGATCTACAGGGCACAGCTACGTGACCTTTTGTAGGCAAACACAATCCTGCTGTGCCTGTGGTCCAAGCAGAATGGAAAACATGTTACTGCAATGCCAAGACCAAGCTAACACACAGCACATCTTTTCAGGCTTCAAAGCAAACCCACATCTACCTGCAACTCTAGATACTGACACAGTATGGAGGAAAATAGCGGGTAAATGCTGTAAATGAGACATATTTACATTTGCTGCAATAAAGAGGCACCTTGCATCAGACTCTACTGCCCAACTAAAATGAAAATATAAGCAGCTAGGGAAGGTGCTGGTACCTGACTCCTGTGCCTACTGGAGCCTCAAGAGAACTAAAGCACAGACTTCACCAGTATCAAAAAAAAAAAAAGGATGCTAGTCATCATTCCAGTGCTCATCCATTCAAATCACATGGGAGTATTCTAAGTGTGAATTCTCTAAGAGGGATATGGCACTCAGATGATGATAGATTTCACACTTAGTTTCTCTGTCTTAAACCGCAAAGGTGCTATGGAGCATTGTATTATTTAAAGGGAAGAGAAAGACAAAGTCAACAGTTTTGAAGGCTTGCACTCAGCTATTCTGTGAAAACACATATGAAACAAAGCAACACACTTAGGCACAAGTAAATAAAATTCAAAAGAATTTGCTTCCCCTCAAAAAAAACATTCTCTTTGCTACAATAATAAGATTGCAGGGCTCAGAACCCTTACTTAAAATTCCCCTCATTCTATCTTTTGCATGTTTATCTATTTTTAAATATACATATTTTTATATGTAAAAACACACATATAATTTATATATGGAATTTCTTCCACTTTTAGAAAAAATGTATTGTTTCCCAATGCTGCCATTGTTTTAGTCTTAAACAACAAGAGCTTCATCACAGAGATTAATTACAGCAGGGACAGGGCAAAATAATTTTTTTCCATGCTACCTTATCACAGAGCTGCTAACTAACATTGGCCAAATTCCTCCTCTATAAACATTAAATCCTCAAGTGCTGAATAAATGATGGCATTTGTAACTTTTGCCAAAGATGTGCAACAGATTTCACACACATGAAAGAACAACTAGATGACTGTAATTTCTGGGCACCTATCACCTGGCAATAACCACAGGAGTATAGTTTACTATGTTTTGGCTGAGTGGACTATCACTGATAAGACTCTTAATTTAAACTTGGGAAAAAGAAATGTTTTTTTCTTGCCCACTCTTCATTTCCTCCTTGTGTCCTACCAATTAGCTAGAGTTACAGCAGTCCTGTTTACTTAGCAAATCTCCTTACAAATACATTTGAAATGGCCAGAGATCATCACCCTAACAAAATCCAAAATAGTACCTCCTAAAGACATTGCAGGATCACCCCTCACAGCCTCACAAAAGGTGGAGAAACTCAGATTCAAAAGTAGATTGGGAATATCAGTATATGTTTTGGAGTATGGAACCTACCACCCGTAACACTGGACACTGTGATCACTCCTAAAAAAAGGATACTCAATGACTTCATGAAGTCACCTACTAAGGAAAAATCAGTGGTGATCATTTTACTTAAACTGGGCCTTAAATCTTTCTCTGTAACAGCTGACTCTGATGAAAGAGTCTGCTTAGAGACTTCAAGAAAGGCTGAATTTATAATGTAGGTGCTCCTGGCAGTTTCCATCACCTCAAATTACACAGATTTTGAGCAGTGCAGAGGACCTAGAAGGATGAATTCTGCCCTGCCTTATTTACTCCGACTTCCCTCACAAGCTCCTGACACAGAATCAATAGTGAGAAAATTCTCTTCTTTCAAGATGACCTTAAATTCAGCAAAGCACATCTCCTCTCCTTGTTAATGCTTGGACCAAGCACACACATACATGACTTATATCCTGTATTTAGGAGAGCAGGGTGATATGAGTCCCTCTAGTCCCTTTCAAATTTTTCTCTACAAACACACTCAAGGCACACAGGAGAAGCTGCAAGGTGCCCTGTGTATCTTGCAACTTCTGTTTAGTTTCATGTAATCCTTCCAGACACAAATTAAAGCCAGATTTAGATCATGTTAGATGATCTTAGCAAAGGCAACACTTACAAGAAGCAGCAGCTAGCCAACAGACTGATGTCATCTTTTACTGGGGGTTCCTTCCCCCAAAGCAAAGTAGAGGATTGCTTCCAAGCTTGGCTGGATTCAACACAAATTATGGGTTTATTAACTGCAACAGTACTCTCAACTCATTAAAGGCAACTTCTACTCTAACTATTCCTATCAGGCAAAGATATTCCAAATTTTATCTGCATTTTAAACAGCTCCAGAGGATATCACTCAAGTTCCTTCTATGTAGAAGTGATGATCAGAATAGCACAGCAACTATAATTATCAAATGGCCTTTTTGTAAGGCAAGTTAGACCAGCAAAAACTCACCATGTGAATGTGCCACACATTCCACCTCCTCCTTTGGGGAGCATTTCAGAGCTTTGCTTTCAAGTTCATAACACTCTACATTATCACTGGGACACAGACATCTCCACAGTGTTAGAAACCACACACATAAGGAAAAAGGACATACTGTTCTTTACAGAGGGTGTCCAGACAAAAATCTCAGGTCAGTGTAAGCTTATTACAAGCACTGCTCTTTCCTTCCATTCTTCCAACAAATTAAAATCCTTCATTTACAACAGTTAAAACAACAGTAATAGCAGAAAAAATGAGTCTTTGAAATAATTTCAGAATTTCCCTTCTTTTCATCTATTTTTGGCAAGCATCAGGAGATCAGAAAGACATACTCAACTCTCCTCTAAGAAATATGAACTGCAAAAATTAGGGTGACTGAAATGTGTAAGGTTTATAACACACCAGGTTTGTGTTAACTGTGCTTTACATATTTTCTAGATGCAAAGCAAAAATACTAAGGTTTTGCCAGAGAGCATGATTTAATGAGACCTAAAACATGGACTTCAAACATTTAAGAGTGACTGAATTCAAAATGTGAGTCTTCCTGGATCAGCATTATCATCTACTGAAATGATCTTATCCACCAAGATTTCAGCCCTACTTTAGGCATTTTGTTCACCATGGACAGAAGTTGTACTTTGATGAATTTGTATATATTTGAAGTCAATTCACACTCATATTATCACAACAAAGTGACATATGTGTGGCAAACTGTCAAAATGCATTACTCAAACCCTCCTTTTTCAATAGATTTTTTATAAAGCAACAGAAGTATGTCCTTTCACTGGAGGCCTGAAAAGGTATCTTTGGGGGGATTTTTATTTGCTAGAACTCAGCCTGGGACAACATTATAATGTAACATTATAATGCAGTGTTCCTTTAGGAAAGAGATGATTAACCAATACTAACACCATATTTATGCAAACTCAGATAAGGACAACAAAACCTCATACCTCAGAATATAAACAGTTGCCACAGTTGTCATGGGAGTATTTGTCTACTCACCCTTTGACTGCAAGGACATGGTGAGTAAGGCGAGAGAGGAGGCGGTGCCTTATTCTGAGCTAAAAAGAATAAATAAGACAGACAGATCTGCTGTACTAAATCTTATGTTCCCTAGTCTTTGCCATCTGGCAAGTGATCCATGGCTCATGTGAAATGAGTGGGTGGTCATGGTCTGGTTTGTACTAGACATTTCTTGGGATCATAGAAAAAGAAAACAAAACACTGCAGTTGGCACCAACCACTGCTCTTGTTAGCGGCTTTCAGCAGGCGAAGGACCAAACAAAACTGAAGACTAAACCTCGCCCTCCTACAGAACTGGTCACAATTTCAGAAGTCGATAAAAGCAAGTTTGTATAAGGGAGAGGGAAAGTTTGCAATGCCTCTCTGGGTCTGTCATTCTGTTACAGGTAAAGAAAGCAGAAATTTCAGCCCTTGGGACCATCAGTAACTACCATGCCCCACCCTGATAATTCACCCTCCTGTGAATATCAGCTCTGGAGCCTCAAAGGGCACATGGAATTTACAGCACCGATTTCTTTTTCTGGGTAGATCTGATCCTAAAATCTTAAACTGACATTATATAAAGTTATCAGCTGAAAAAAAAATCATCTTAGCATAACAGGCTCAACAGAGAGGTGAAAAAACAATTACATGCAGAACTCAAGCTAGGACACTGCTGCCAGCCTTAAATTAGTTCTACTAAGAGCTGTGAAAAGTGAAAGGGTTTTTTTAATAAAGCTTTATTAACAGATGAACAACAATGCTTAATGGCAGGTTTTCTACATTGAGGAATTATGTTTCAAAGGTTAACCCGCTGAAAAAGAGCCAAATACTATAGCATATGCATTTAATTTCACATTTAATACATGCAGAATTTTCAAGCACAAATACTTTTAAAGGAAGCCATTTCTTTCTGAACTCTAAGTTAAAAAGGGGTTCAGGACTGGATATCAGAATCATAGAATATCCTGAGCTGGAAGGAAACCACAAAGATCATCAAAGTCCAATTCTTGGAATTACACAGAACACCGCAACAATCACACCCTGTGCCCAAGAGCATGGTCCAAACACTTCTTGAACTCTGTCAGGCTTGGAGCTGTAACCACTTCTCTGGGGAGCCTGTTCTAGTGCCCAGCCACCCTCTGGGGGAAGAATCTTTTCCTAAACCTCTCCTGACACAGCTTCAGGCCATTCCCTCAGGTACTGTCACTGCTCACCAGAAAGGAGAGATCAGCACCTCCCCTCATGCTTCCCCTCATGAGGATGCTGAACACCACAAAGAGGTCTCCCCTCAGTCTCCTGCAGGCTGAACAGACCAAGTGACCTCAGGCACTCTTCAGGTGGCTTCCCCTCCAGACCCTTCCCCATCCATATGGCCCTCCTTTGGACACTCTCCAAAAGGCCTAATGCCTTTTTTATATTGTGAGTCTCAGAACTGCCCCCAGCATCTGAGGTGAGGCTGCCCCAGGGCAGAGCAGAGCAGGACAATCCCCTCCCTTGCCCAGCAGGGCCTAGTGAAACCCAGCACACACTTGGCCCTCCTGGCTACCAGGGCACTGCTGACTCATTTTAATTTGTCACCAACTAGGACCCCGCAGGTACATTTTCACGGTGCCATGATACATTCCTTTTATTTCAAGGAACACTCATTTAGCATAGAGTCGTATGATGAAATGGCACCATTAGATATTTTTAATTCAATACACCAACTCACTGAGCATTTTAAATCATATTTCAGCTGTGGCTGAACAACAAAAGCAAACCTAACTCCTGTTTGCACAAATAGCATCAAAGCGATTACACAAAGGCAAGCTGAATAGTACTCTGTTTCCCATCTCAGGGAATGTATATTAAAATAACATTTATTTATTTAGTTTTAAGAACTTGCTCAGCATCTTATAATTTTGCAATAAAGAATTTAGACAAATAATTTTGTGAGTTCTCCATGGCTTTCCTTTCACAAACCAAAACTTACACAGGAACACTAAGTATCCAGACAAAAATGCTAATCTAACTAAATCTATATGAGATTAATAAATGAAAGAAAACTCATCAGAATCAGACTGTTAAGGTCACATGCTTCAAAAGCGGCAGTTTTTCTGTTGAAGCTATTAATTCCAAAGGAGAGGTGAAAAATATACTGCTAATGTCCTGAGAGATAGTATATTTGTCTGATTTCAATAAAGAAAAAATAGCATTCACATCTGCACTGGGGTTTTTCTCTACTTCCAAAAATAGTTTATAGTTTCTCCAAATCTCACTGGGCAAGATTGGAAGATTTAGTGACTGATCAGTCAGCTATGAGCCTAAACATTTTAAAAATCAACTTATACAGGGATACTACACAACCCAGTATGTTATGACACATACAGCTTTTCTGAAGTCATCAGATTTAGCTGCTATACAACTTTCAACCAGAGAACAAAGCAACATAGATACCATAAAACTTGGCAGGGTTCTGAAGAACAGGGGAAAAAAACTCACCAGAACCCAGAAAACCCCATTAAAAACAAAACCCCAGCAACACCAAGCTGTTGAATCTCTGCCAACGCACACATCCAGCAGTGCTCTGTGAAAGAAGGGTAGAGGAAGGTCACTGAACTGTTCTCTGCTCTCTGCCCTGTTCTGTGGAGCTTGTATATCCCTTGAAGTATATGTGCATAAATTAAGGATGGGGATTTCTTGATTTTAACAAACCACATGTTATCTGTGGTTGTTACAAACAGGGTAAGTCCAGGGTAATCATTGTCACCAGCTGGAAAGAGAGAGCACTTTCAAAAACCATTTTAGCATCTGAAGTTGCTCAAGTAGTAGTTAAGGAAACTGCTTTGGATTAAAACACACAGCATGCCAAGAGCTGTTATACTGATATCTTAATTTCCAAGAGCCTTTCATTCCAAAAAAGAAAACTATACAACCTAGTTCCATAGGCTTCCCGTAGGCCGGATTTCAACTGTTCCTATAACATTTTACATGAGTGCAATGTGATGCTGATGTATAATGGAAGATCAACAGCACTATTCCCTTGAAGACAGCGAAAACATGAGCACCCTGTGAAAAGAGAGAATGGCACTCATTTTTCCAGTAAAGCTGTTCAATTAAAGACATTATGGAATTACAACCTAAAATAAATAGATATTTTATATATTTTTAACACCTGGATATTATGACTCTTGACCATAAACTTAAGTTCTGTAACATCACTGAAGTACAACAACACCTAAGATCAGAAGAAAGCTGCTTTTCAAGAGCATACATGTTTCCCAAATGCTTATCACAAAACGCCAAAAGCCATATCTTCTACACCAAGGACAATATAAGTAAAGAAAATTTGGCAACTTTAACAACAATCTGTGTAAAAAGCCCCTACAATAAATACTTTAACCATAGCAACTAGTCTGGGCCTTGGCTTCACCCGTCTTTATACAAACTGACTTTAAATCATGTAGTACTCTCTGAAACTCTGTTCCAAGATCTATTGTCCCACCATGCTTTCCTACCAAGTATTTCTGTGGAGACTGCTCTTCCAAACAGTGTCCCATCCCCATACACTCTCTCCTGATTATTTGGCAAATTCATGACCTGATACCCATCAATGCCAGCACTTCAGAATGACTGTAGCACAAAGGAAGCTACCTTCAAATAGAGAGCAAAACCAGCCCCTGGGTATTGTGAAAAGGATAGTGAGAACTTGTTAGGAAAAAAGTTCTAAAAGAAAGGAAAAAGTTTTAATGACTGAAGAGACTGATGAAAGATTTAGAAGATGCAGATCTTCTTTAAATAACAAAGCCTAGGAGGAGGGACAATAGACAGTAAGAGTGTAAAAAACCAAAATTATCTACAGAGAAATTATTTATTCTTCTACAATGAACTGTACTTTGGAGATTTATTTTATCATTTTTATTTACCTCAGAAAAAACTGCCCAAAAGTGACTGAGTAAAGTTTACGAGCTGACTTTTATTAAAAAAACCAAACAACAAAACAAATGCCTCATGGTAACAGAGCATTAAGGTGAAGAAAAACACTGACAAAAATAAGTGGAGAGAGACCAGCAGGTATTTAGGGCATTGGGCAACTCATATCTACTACGGAAGGACAGAGAATTAAGTTAACCCTGCCAGAATTTGAGTCTAGAGAGTGGCTTTGAGTAATTTGAGTGGTTCTAGAGAAACAGGATTTAAAATGTAATGCATACAGTGCTATACTGGGCATGCTGACATACTCTTCTCAACAGCTTCTCAAAGCTAATTATATCACATTATATATATGCTTCATTGGAATTTTTGAAACCAATAGGGAGAAGAAATACTTATTAGCAGTTTAAATGTTTTCCTCCTCACTTTTTAATCACACTTTAGTGAGGCACTAAAAAAAACAACCGACAGTCACTTCTAGATTTTAGATCTTTCTATCTTGAAAAGGAAAATTTTCATAGCATCTAGTTCACATAAATGATGACATCCTTTCTACTTAACATAAAAGACTGTAGCTCAACACCAGCCCTCACCTATTGGGAGGAAGTGTCTGCATTTTCCTGGTACAACTACAGAAACTGTTAAAACCAACTACTATCAGAAATGCCAAATCCAAAAAAAACCACTGAAACAACCAGAACAAATTTGGAAAAGATCACTTGTATAGCAATACTTCAGTTCATATCCATAACTGCCTGTAACACGATATAGGATTAGATACAATTTTTAAATAACTGTTTGTGTAATACATAAAGGTAGCAAGAACACTGTGCTAAATCGAACACTGTGCTCAAATCTAACACAAAACCAGAATGAGACAATATGGTTTATAGATTGTTCAGGCTGCTGAATCCCCTGTGGGTCTCAGTCAAGTAATCCCAATGCAGCAGCAGGTACTCATTCCTGTGCACAGCCCAAGAGGCAGGTGTCTGTCCCAGAAGCTGATTACAAGCATCTGCCTACATTAGTTGGATGCAAACTTACAACTCCCACTTCAGAATGAAAATGTTCTCCTAATCAAAGTATCACTTTGAGATGTAATCTGGACTCTCTATGCTCTTCTGTCCATCTCTGGCCTCTTCTCTTCTTGAACCAGCTTATATATAGATGTAAATTACAGAAATGCCCATTTGCACAGAACACCAGTCTGAGCAGGATCTAGGACTGTTATTTCAAAACAGCACTCTAATGGTTACAAGGAGACTCTTCACTCTTCCCTCTCAGGTCCACTTATGTCTGCAGCAGATCTTGCTCCCACCACACTGACCCTTACAGCAGCCCAGTACCCAGATCTGCAGACCACCAATATAATTTGCGTTATGTTAGTGCTCATAAACTCCATTCACAAATCAAGACTGTGCTGCACATCCTACACTGCACAACCCCAAATGAACAGACGGACCACACAAGTGAAGCAGCACTTGTTCTGCTTCAAAAGACCTTCAGTGAACCTTGATGCAGAGAGCTCCAATGCAATTCTGCCTACTGCATGCTGTGGATAAGGAAGTCTCTTCACAGTTGGATCAGAACAATGGTTTATCTAATCCAGCACCCTGTCCCTGATAGTGGCAGCAGGAGAGCATGCGATACTTTAGAAGGTGGCTGAATAGGTAGCTGAGCTATTCCTCTTAAACTTCCTTACTGGCTACAGTCATTAACCTAGGGATGTTGGAGGGCATCTCTAGCTATTCCCTTTAGAGTCTGTTAATGGCATGTGCTTCTGAATATGCCTGACCTCACTTGCACCAACTAATTTCTGGACAGCATTTTCTTTAGGTTTTTTTCATTTTCAATAATGGACAGAAAAATCTTATTTTTAAGTTCTTCTGACCCTTGCTTCTGGAATCAGTATAAACATACTTTTCAGTCATCGGTAACACAAGTCTTACATCTGCTACACTTACATCTGCTTTTTCAAGCCACACCTTTTATTCATCAGCCTCAGGTACACACATGTTAAAGAACTACATAAATGCAACCCATCTTAAGTAATCAGCCTTCCATTCTTATGTAAAAAAATGACCACTTCCTTGTAGATAAGGACCAAAATATGTGGAGGGTAAAGCTCAAATTCACCTCAGCTTAGTAGTTCAGTAAACTGCATGGGCTTGGGATCTGTCCCTTCCCAGGATTCCTTTAGAGTTACAGGGAAAGAGATACAAGGGAACATTATTTCTTGGAGGAAACAGAGATACTGAAGAATACTGTGTAGCCATGTGAAATCGGAAATAAAAAAAGATGTGCCATGCAGACCCAGTATAACATCATGATTCATTCACTCCTCCTTTGGACTTGACAAACACATAGAGCCTACAACAAAAAGGTACTTGTTGATATTTGCACTGCTCAAAGCCTCAATAGCATTGCTCATTTTCTTAGGCTAACCCACAGTAAATACCAGTTTCATGGACAAGGAAACTGCCACAAAATAAATAATTAAAACAGCTAGAAGATGATTACTGCTTTGTGACTCCAACCCAGAAGCTTGAAACTTGAGCAGAATTCAATTTACTCGCTTTAATAAATTCCTTCTGCCATGCAGCTAATTTCACACATTTCCTCCTGCTCTGATTATTAAAAAGCAAAAGCAGCTAGTATAAACATCAAAGAGTGGCATTATTGCATTGTGTGACACCAGGGTGTTTGTTTTCCAAAGCCCCAGGTAAAAAATGACCAGTGAACTTTCTGATCTCTTGGCAGGATCAGATGTAATGAACTCGCTACCTAAAAGGTATTACTTACATGTGATGAGGTTTGGGAAGCTGGGGCTCAGTGACACAGCATTATGACAACAGCAGGAGAGAAGTACCACACATCCATACCACCCTACACAGGAGCACAGCTCTGCTCCTGCTACAGGGATGAAAACATCACCTCATAATATTTTTTTTATTTTCTAGCCCTTTGAAGCCCTACCTACACAGGCACATGTATTATAAATTCACTCAACCTAGTATTAATCCATGCTACTTCTAAAAATAATGATGCTTCACCTTTATTTTCAGTATAGTATAGACTGCATTGAGGCTTGCAGTCTCCCAAAACCAACAAATACCAGCAAGTTCTGCCACAAAAATATTTGTGAACTGTTCCACTATTCATTTTATTCACCCACTTCCTTCCGGGTCAAAACTGATAAGATGTAGTAATCAGTAATATGAACTGGTCCTGGATTACACAAGATTGACAAAAGTTGAAACACTTCTTTTAACATTTATTCTTACATACCCTCCCCACCCCCCCTCAAATACAATACTAAACTGAGACTTAAAATCTCAGGTATTGTCTTGGAAATGTTTTCCTAGGCCAGCACCACAGAGAACTCCAGTGGTCAACAGTTCAGACCTTGAATTCCTTTCTTTCCCGAATACTTAATTCAGTGCCATCAAGCAAAAGAAAGTAGCTTTAACTGCAGGACAAACTTCCCAGGAGATTTAATTGGATTAAATCCATTTCTGCATCAAAGTTTCTGCTACTTGTATCTGCAGGTAAATGAAGAAAAAACACTTCTAGCGCCAGAGTTAAACAAAACCAGGGGCTCCAAAGGCCTCACTGCAAATGCCACATGTGCACACAGACCTCTGGAGCAGCCCCCTCAGCAAGCTCTCAGCCTAGGGCCTTACAGCACAAAAAATCCACATGTTCCAGGTACCACCCTGAGTTAATCACAGTTGTGCCCATCTGCACCCATACATCTGACCACTGTCGTGCATCTAACCCGAGTCCACTTGAAACCCCTTGGGAGACAGGGCCAGGCTCCCAGTTCCCCTAGCCATGAGATGCCCTCTCAGCCACACTTGCTGCAGGAGGATGTGCCAGAAACTCAAGCTGGAGAGGAGCAGGTTACAAATCTGCAGCTAAAAGAAAGTACCAGCCTGTGGTGTACATTTCAGAATGACTGTGTGGCACTGTGCGCACAGTGCTGACAGACGCAGCTGACGGGGCAGTGCGCGGCCTTGCCCAGCTGACGGCCGACCTCAGCAGAGGCCATTCCACCTCTAATTTACCTTCTGTACCCAAATGTTGTACAGCTGGAAAACCCGTGATGGTGCACGTGTGGGAAAGGGCCACGCCATTGCCTTGTGTGAAAGCCAGTCTACAGTCCAGAGCCTAAAAACAACATTGTCTAGTCAACAGCACATAGCACTCATCTATTGCTAGTGTTCTCAGGGTTGCACAGCCAAAGGCTGGAGTTACACAATCAAGATAACTTTTCTATTCCACCCTGCTGTCAGATGCTTGCAACTCATCTGGGAAAAAAAAAAAAAAATAATCAGTATTTTCTTAGCTACACCCTTGGAAGTTTAACTCTGCACTTAACAAGAGAAACTAAACAAGGAAACGTCAATAGCCATTCTCACTGGCATGAGACTGAGGGCTTCAGTCACACTGTAGGCCACATCCAACAAAATGGACAAAATGAAGGCTAATTAGAATAACTATAATTTACAACTTCACCAGCTGTACACAGAGAGGCCTACAGGAAAAACCAGCCTATTTTTCTATTGGTGAAGCACTGTCTTCTCTGCAGCATGTTTTCCAGTAGACCAAACTAGTTGTTTTTAAAAGTTCCAAATACAGGAACTTTTGCCAGCTCCAAGGAAAATTTACCACATCCTTTCACTAGTACTTGGATCTTCAGCCAGTTATAGTCACACATACTGAACCGAGCCAGTAAGTCTTATGCTACACATGCTTCATTTAATACATCTTATTTCTAGACCTAATGCCATAAAGCCATTTGAAAAGTGTTAAGTTAGAAGAAAATATTCGAAGAAAAGTATTTCCATATACAAACATCCTTCTAAGGATCTCAAAGTCAGACTTCATTAACTTCAAATAAAAATGGAAATTGGGAGATATTAAGGTAGCCATATGTCTTGTTTCAGAAAGTAGGAAACCTGCAGATGGACTGACCACTGCTATCACTTAAGATTGCACAGAAAACACAGGGCAAAGCCAGGAACAAGGTCAGGTCTGCACAGTACCCTTATCTACCAATTACATCAGGGATTTTTAAACTCAAAGGTGTCAGAGTTTCAAGGGGTCATGACCATCTTTTCTTTATGATATATCAAGTGGGAAAGGAAAGGGAAAGGGAACACCATATGGAAAAATCTGAAAGAACCATTCAATTAAGCTGTACCTGGAGGAAGTGGTAAATAGCACAAAAATATTTCCAATGAACATCAAGTGAATCATCAACAATTTAAGCAAAAAAATTTTCTATAAAAGTATTACATTGTTTTTATGCTTGGAAATGCTTCCCAGAACAAAGAGATTTTGTCACAGTCTTTTTTCCCTTCTTAGTGGAAGCTTCTTGCAGAGGAAAAGAGAAAGAAGACGTGAAAGTATACACACAAGTGAACTATCTGCCCTTCTTTATGTTCTCACCAGTTTAGAAAAATATAAGAAGAAAAAGGCAGCTTTTTCTTTCAGAAGTCCCAACGTGAAAGACTTTTGAATCAACACAACTTACAGCTGTGCAGAATGAACTAGATTTTGAGGACTCTACCAATAAAAAAACTGCGGATCACTTTGGAAGTTGCAGTTGAGACAATATTCTGCTTTTGTCCACACTCAAACAGTCTAAGTATTTTTAAAAAAATTGAAGTTTTACTTCTTTCTTTTAAGGTTTACTGACTTCGCCCCACTCTATGAAGGCTGATGTGTAACTAGGCTGATCCTGCTTCCCACCCAGAAATCACGGATGCAGTGGAAGTCAGAACATCTCTGGAAGCACAAAACTTAATTTCAAAGTTCTCAGTCTTTACCACAAGTCTCTCAGTTGCAGTAAAGCCACAAGCGTTTTACCAGATCTAGCTACAGTGAAAACAACTCAATGGATATAAATATCATCACACATTTGCAGACACTGGGCAGAACCCACAAATCTTTCTTTCTGGACAGCAGTCCATGGGAGTTTCAGAGCCTGTAAGGCTTTGCAAAAGGAAACAATTTAGCCTCTTATAACAAATGTGCTGTCCCTAAAGAATAATGTCATGGAAATCAGAGCACATAGAAACAGGATTTAAAAAAAAAAAACATGCTACAGTCCTAACCAGCTTTCCAAACAATCCTTTAAATGCAATTTTATACTGGGAAGTTATATTAAATGTAGAGAATTATTCCTCTCTTCACATTGTTAAGTAGGTGTACATCTCAGAATCTAAAAGCTATTTCTTGGAAAAGATGGCTTGTCTCCTCTTCAGCCTAGCTGTATCTTACAACTACTGTTTCTACCAGAAAACCAAAGGGATAAGTAACAAGAGAAGGTTCCATCATTTTTTCCTTTATGATTCTTGGCTAACACACCCAGTTTACAAATCCATGTGTCAGGCGGCCTTTCTAATAGTATCAGGCTGTAAATTTTACAAGGAGTCACATCTCTGACATCATACCAGCCATGAAACAATTTTTAACTTGAAAATGAAACATTAATTCATGAAAGAGAAACAGTTTAAATTTATTGTTTTCTTACAGGCGTCCTTGTCCCCCTGAACCAATCTACATAAAAACTTATTTCTGAAAGTAGAACAAGCATATCTGATTTCCAAAATGATATATAAACTATTTTCAGTTTTAGTCCAATTTCTGGCCAAACTAACACTTTCAACGCATCTCCTTCCACAAAAAGAAAAGGGGGAGAAAAAAGAAATAAGGAATCGATGCTGTTAGTTGAGTTAAATGGTCCTAATGAAGTTCCTATCCAAGTTGCAGTCATAGACATCAGGTAAAATTTTACCTATTTATTTCCCATATTGTCATTGGCTGAACAGGTTCACTCTGCCACATACGTCCACTGAAGAAGCTGAAGGGGTGTTACAAACAACAAGAAACAAACTGAACTACCTCCCACCTCATGTACTTCCATACAGAACAGCTAGTACTGAACAAGCAAAGACATCAAATTCATTTACTGCCTTGTCACGATTATCCATCACTGACATTTACAGGCACAAGTCTGTGAGCTGTCATTCTTCTCCAACACCAATGGACCCAATCTCACAGTCCTGAGGACTATTTTGCATGCCAAATAGTTACACTACACAGAAGCTTATGGAAAGTACCCACAGTTAGTTTTAACGCTTGAATAAGGCATTACAAAAGGGGCAGAATCAGACTCTAAATAAGCTAAAAATTAATAGAAGAAACAATTCATCTCCTGTGAACACCTGTTTAATTGTGCAGATTTGAAGCAAGGCTGAGACCAATGCTCTAGATAAAGCTGGACTTTGCTGGTTTCTACTTTTAACCTCTATCTTATGGAACAACTTCAAATAACTCACATAATAAATGAATAGCCTATATTGTTTTAACTTTCCCCTCTGTAACACACCACCTGCTTTTGGTTCTGTTCACACTTTCATTCATGCATGAAGTGTATGTACAAAGAGGGTTATTGTGTCATTGAGTAAATGAGCAATAAAATCAAACCAAAACTAGTAACCTCCAATATTACAGTTTCTGTTCCCTGTGCAAAGGCAATGAGTTCTATCTAACTCTACACATACATCTTAGTACTGAATTACAAAATAATAGTTATTTGTAAATCATTGCTTTCCCCAGTATGAAAACTCTACCACCTAAAGGCAAGAAACACTGAACACATGGACTGCATTAAAGAGATCTACTATTTGAGAAACCAAACAGACTGAATTTCACTTCCTGGCCTGCTCCACCTCTCTGCTCCAAAGGCTCTCTTATTGAACCGACTAAATGTACAGGACAATGCTATTAAATGTTAATGACAATGAATACCTTCCAAAAAGCACAATCCAGATCTTTTGTTTATAAACATAAAGCTTTTACCATTACTATCTCCAGCACTGAAGGCTGTGCTTCATTTGGTTATGGAAGGCTCAATGAAAACAACTTATAATCTGCACTACTGCATTTCAATGCAGATTTCCTTCCCAGAAATACTCACTGAACACTGCAAATATATTAAGCTAATGGACTGGGACAGAGGGCATTAGGCACTTCTGCACCAGCACTGTAGCACAGCCTCTTGCCTGGTGACACTGAGGTCTCTTTGGGCCCTGCTGAGTGAAAAAGTATGTTTATACAGTGATAACTTTCATCCTGATGTGTTCCCACTTCTCTCCATTGTTCCTTATTGTCCATTTATTGTGGAAGTGACAGGGCCATGGGAGTCACAGTATGGTTACAGCTCTTGTGGCAATTTGTTTTACAGTTTCAGGCTTAGGAATGCTGGTTTCAGCTGGATTAGAGTTTATTTTCTTCACAGTGGCTGGTACAGGACTACGTTTTGGATTTGTGCTGAACAGAGATTTAATAACATAGAGTTAATAACATAGAGATGTTTTTATTATTGCTGAGCAGGGCTTACACAGAGCCAAGGTCTTTTCTGCTTTTCCTATGGCCACACTGGTGAGGAAGCTGGGGGTGCATGGGAGGTTAGGAGGTGACACAGCCAGGGCAGGTGACCCCAATTGACCAAAGGGACATTCCAGACCACATGACATCACGTATATAAGTATATAAAGTTGGGAGAATAAGGAAGAAGGAGGGACATTTGGAGTGATGGTGTTTGTCTTCCCAAGTCACCATTACAGATGATGGGGCCCTGCTCTCCTGGAGATGGCTGAACACCTGCCTGCCCGTAAGAAGCAATGAATTCATTCCTTGTTTTGCTTTGCTGGTGTGCACAGCTTTTGCTTTCCCTATTAAACTGTCTATCTCAGTCCAGGGCTTTTCTGGCTTTTACCCTTCTGATTCTCTCCCTGATCCCACTGGTGGGAGAGTGAGCGAGTGGCTGCGTGGGGCTTGGCTGATGGCTGGGGTTAAGTCATGACACTGTCTTACAGAGAAGTATTTATAAAGAGTATCTTCGAGACATCTGTTAATACAAACAGTATTACTCCCAAATAGATTATGTCTAAAAAAAAAAAACAACCAAAAAACCTTACATACAGAAAGGAGTAGTCACATGAAAAAGGTGTCGGTAACAGCATTCAGTAGCTTACTGACATAAACATCATTTAATGCTCAGATATCACAAGGATTAAAAAAAGTATAACTATAAAGCAGGACAACATAATAAGACAGCTCTTCCACATGACAGAAGCAACCTGTGGATGCAGTTCCAATGGCAACTGCTGCTGTATTTGATCTCCACTATTTTCTAAATTGAAGGCTTCATGTTTACTCTTCTAAACTACAAGCATGATAAAACCATAGTTTTGTTGCAATACTTAACACAGTACAGAGCTACTCAGCTAATATATTCATGACACACTACAATGTACTCTTTCACTAGACCTTAACACTGCTTGTTAGACTGTATCTTAGAGGTACTGAATATATTTTGGAGTGAGGTCACAGAGTGAGTGACAGTGTAAGTAAGGGAGAGTAGAGGGCATTCCCATTACAAGAAAACATAAGCTCAGGAAAGCTACCTAAAGAAAAAAAAAAACTTTTCAAGAAACCGTTACTCTCTTTCACAGACAACAAAACCTAGGCAAGAGTACCACAAACCTGTAGAAGAAAACAAAGAGCTGGAAGCAACTAAGGAAGTAGCAATGAATTTCTTAAGCTCTTCTTTGCTGGCAAAACAGAAAGAAAAACTAATAAAACCAAAATATACTCCCTTTGCAAATTCGAAACAGCCTAACTAGGATTATTGCAACTCACAAACACCAGGAGAAATCTTTCTGCTTTTAAAAGGAAACAAGTTCTCCTTCATACCCTAATGGGTAACAGTAAGGGAAGGTGTTAATAGCTTTTTCACCAGTAAGTTTTGTAATTGCACAACTTATGGTTTTGGTTCTAAATGCAAGAAACATCAGTCAGGAAAACCTCTTTGCTTCCAAAATCTCTTCTCTGACATATTACTGCCAGAAACTGTGCTGGTTTTCTCAGACAGAGTGCATCATGCTCACATTAACTTGAGTATGAAAAGCACTGCTCTCAGACATTTCTTGAAGGATCACTTTAATAACTTCCTTTAATTCAAATACATTGTTTGTGGTTTTTCCCATAACTGCAGCCTAACCCTCTCAACATCATATGCAATACCTTTTTCCTTTTTTCTTTTTTTTCATCTGCCTACCACCATAAAAACAGTTACAGGATTAAAACCACAATCAAGCCCTGCCTACGTGCCACAGGAGAAAAGTAACATGGCCACCTGATCAAGATTAGAAATATTACACACATGAAAGCAGTTAGAGTGGTTAATCTGCTACTACACCTACAGCAACTGGGTGTAGCTGTGCCCTTTCTAACAATGTCAAGGTTGTACTGATTTAGCCACGACACGTGAAAAGACAAACAGTTTCTGGGACTGAAACCTACCTCAGTCCATTTAGACCATGTGAGCTCTCAACAATGATTCAGAGCAGGAGAAGGCTGAGGTCACTCCATAGCCAGACATGACGACTTAGGACTAAAATATTTTAACTCCCTGTGAGTAGGATTGCTTTTGTTTTGAAGCAGTGGCTTTGGCAAGCAGAAAGCACCAATTCATTTAGTGCAATAGAAAAGAATTTGATTTCTAAACTTAACAGACCTTTTCCTTCAAGAGACAGTTACTCAGAACAAATGCATATCACAGCTGATTCAATTGGACCTGGAATAGTAAGTAATAAAGGCAATACTATCAAAAAAGCTCAGTTTCTGGAGGCTTAAGGTATTTTTACTTACTATTTCAATTAAAGGACATAATTTGCCATTTATTTATTCACAGATGTCTCTAAAAATTGTCCTGCATAAAAGCAATTTTGGCTTCTAAGAGACACTTAAGACACTTAACTGCAAGAGAAGCTCCTACATTGACCATCCCACCATGTGCTTATCTAAACTAGACGTAGAAATCTCAGGTGGAAGTGGAAAGAGATAAAAAAGCAATACAATTTGCAATTAATATTAAATCAATGTTTCCATTTCATGTATTCTATGAATATTAACTGGGCAATGAACATTAAGCTATATAGATGAAATATTAAGCACAGGCATTCAGTGACACACACTGACTCCAGAATCAGATACACACAAAATATTAATATTCTTACATAGAAAATACTAGAAAACAGCAATACTGAAAGGTTATGAGCAGTTCACAAAATTCTGATGCACAGCTTTATCCGATTTTAACACTACTAATTTTTAAATTTTTTTAAATCTGTATTCAGAGATACAAGCAGCTTTTTTTATTTTAAAAATGAAGCTTTTCTCAGCATTGCATTTCCCCTGTATTGTTTCTTTTCTTCTAGTACTGCTAGCAGATCTTATGTGCACTGCTGAACAGCTGTATTTTGTATTTCAGCAATCCTGAGACAAAAAAAGTAAATGCACTCCAAGTGTGCTTTGGTTTCCTCATGATGTAATGGCTTATAGACTAACTGTTAATAATTTTCAGAGTAATATGTTGAGTCAATCTTTACTATTTTAAAGAAACACAAATCCATAGAAACGGCTGTGAAACAAAGCTGAAGTCAAAGCATTGCATATTTACAGTCACAAACATCACAGCACAGTTTGGGGCAGAAATTAGAATGCTACAAACACATGAAATTCTGAGAAAATGTAGCAGGCAATGTCACTGAGACGTGGATAAAACAAAATTAACACCCCTGCCATGGGAAATGTTACGTTTGCCAAGTGCAGAATTTGGACACAGAATAATTACAGCACTTAAGGAAACATGATTTTTTAATTAAAAAGCAATTCAAAAGAATTACTTTTCAGATGTGAAAGAAGAGATTTTAGTGAAAGACTGTTTTTCCACCCTAATAACTGAAATACTGAATTTCTGTCAGCTGTCTTTTAATTTCTGATCTGCTGGAGCAAACCAGAGGTAGACCATGGAGAGAAGAGAGCTGGAGTACCTCTCCTATGAAGACAGGCTGACAGTTGGAGCTGTTCAGCCTAGAGAAGAGAAGGCTCCAGGGAGACCTTGTAGCACCTTCCAGTACTTAAAGGGAGGCTACAAGAGAGATGGAAAGAGACTTTTTATGAGAGCATGTAGTGACAGGACAAGGGGGAGTGGCTTTAAACTGAGAGAGGGTAGGTTGAGATTGGATATAAGGAAGAAACTCTTTACTCTGAGGGTGGTGAGGGCTGGAACAGGTTGCCCAGAGAAGCTGTGGATACATCACCCCTGGAAGTGTTCAAGGCCAGGCTGGATGGGGTTTTAAGCAACCTGGTCCACAGGAAGGTGTCCCAGCCCATGGCAAGGGCCTTGGAAGAAGATAATCTTTAAGTTCCCTTGCAACCTGGATCTGCAAAGTTCACTGCTCCTTTTTCTGTGTCCACTATGTCCAAAGTCTGATGTCAAATGATTGTCCAAATTGAATGGGGACATAGAACATGAGAGCCTGAGCTGCACATTACAGATAAAGATGAGGCTTGTTCAACACTTTGCAGTTCCTCTGTGTGTCCATATCATCATGCTAAAATATTCTTTAACAGAAAGCTTATGGTAGACCTAAGTAAAACTGGATAGACCATTTTGGCTGCCAGAATTTCTTTTATATATTATAGGCAGTAAATGAAAAAATACAGTCAAATACACCATTTTTGTAAATTTGTACCCAAAATTACATGTATGCTGTTAACATTTCCAAGGTTTAATATATGCTTTCAGCAATTTAGGACCTTCTCATTTATCAAAGACTCCCAGAGGCTCAGGCAATGCTCTCACAGCTGTTTCCCCGTACAGCACTGACAGCCTGAGCAGCTCACATCAGCACTACTTCTGCAGCACCACATGTCAAGCTGGGACAGTGGTCAGAATTTAAACTAACCCCATCTTTTTTCCTTTCTGCAAAGGCTTTTAAGATTCATTTATGCTTCTTGACCCAGCTCACAGGTGGCCCCTGAGAGAGCTGCACCAACCAAACTGAACCCACAAGGGGAGAAGTGCATCACACAAGTAGCCTTTTAGATGACACCAGTAAGGACTGGGTGAAGACACCACAAAGATTGCCACAGTCCTTTTGGCATTTATGGATGGGAATGATCACTGTCAGGGCAGTTACCTAATGCTTTTGTTTCAGCAGCAAAGCAGGCTTAAAAATTGCCAGGCTTACTTACCTTCAGCTAGTCTCTATTGTCTCATGCCAAGTTTTTTCAGAAGGTTATTTTTAGCTTTGATTATTTCAGTAAACTATTTTACTGCATGACACCACAAACCCTTAGGCTGGCATTGAAGGGGCTGTCAAGCACAGCACAGGGAAGGGAGCTAATAATCCAGCTTTTTAATTAGCTCCACAGCAAATATCAGAACTGCCTGTAGTTATTAATCTCTTAGGTTACTGCAACAAGTCATCCAAATTCTCTGACAGTGTCTGAAAAATGTCAGCAATAATGAAATTTAAATAGTAATGTGCAAGATACCAAGAAGATACCATCTGGAAGACTACACATTTCAAAATAGGACAGGACTTCTGGACTGCAGTTACAGTAAGTCCACTAAACTCACACAGGATAATGAAATCTCAAAATAGCATTTTTGATAGCAGCATCAACAGGCACATCAGGATCCAATTTCAACTTTCAGGGCTAAATGCTGGAGATCATTTTCCCATGATCCCTACTCAAATGTTTCCACTTGCTCATATAAACTTCTCTGCTCACTGAACCCTGCACTAAGCCATTTCAGCATGCTAAGCCTACAGAAAATTAACCACTTGTTTTGCTACATGTACTTTCTACTTGTGCTAGTGCATACAGTGGCTCCGTAGAAGACCAGATAAGCATTGAAGCCACTGCAAAGGGGATAGGATGAGAAAACTGTCCAGGAATTTACTTTTTTTCTAGATACAGTGAACACAGAAGCTACAGAAAGGTATGTCAGAGAAGCAGAGCAGTGGGTGAAAGGACTAGTACATTATTCCCCTTTGCTCCTTGGAAATGCAGCCTAGGTACAACTGAGTTCTCTTGACACATTTTTATCGGAAACTTTAGAGAAGAAATTCACTGCATATGCAGCAGTAGACAAGGTGAACTTGACTGTAACGTCAAGTCAATTTGGAGTATTTCAACACAGACCGAAATCTTGCTTCCAGTATAGTCTCCAAGGCAAAACAGGCACAAAAAACATTCTTGTGTACACAAGAGACAGGTATATATGTATATTTATAATATTCCACCTTAAAATATTTTTTAAATCACAAAGATCAAGCTTCACTCTCATATGATTAAGTATCCCTCAATAGCAGTGAATTGCTTCTTTTTATTAGTTGTCAAGCACTGCTTTGTTAAGCAGGCACCAGTGTATTGCAAAGCACTGTGTGTACATAAAAAAAGACAAAGCAAGAGGCCCTAGTATAAAGTCACCTTGGAAAAGATTCTCTTTTTAATATTGAGAGAATTTGTGCATTCAAGATGACAGCTTTCACCATTTTCTGTCAGGGAGCACAACACTGAAATAACCAGGCTTGCTGTTCTTGGGGTTATCTGCCCTGACACGTCAGTATTGGCATGGGGAGATACCAGTTACCTTTCTGCAGGGCTCAGCACACATTACACAAAGAGCAGAGCAATCACCCACTCCTGCTCACCCTTCTGAGGGCAAGACGGTTATCAGTCTGGAAGACAAGATTAGGGGTTTCTCAAGCAGGCTTATGGCAAGAAACACGACACAAAACCCATTTATTATGTTTCTAAGCCACTAGGAAAAAGAAAAAGAAGAGACAAAAACTCCTCTGCATCCATATCTTATGATTTAATTCTGCACTTGCCCCGATTCATAAAAACCTGATAAAATGCCAAAAAGAATTTCCTTAAAAGTGACCAAACAGGGACAATAAATGCATGACAAAGAGGTCTAAACAAGCCACGGGAGTTAATTTTTGCCAAGGCTAAGTGTCTAATTTCTCTTTCACAATACTGGTCTGGCTGCCTGTGAACACACCCAGGTGAGCTTGAAGGTTCAAACCCCGCTGAAAGGAAATGACACAATAGGAAAAGAATCCAGGAGGCATCCAGGAGGTCTCAAATCTCCCAAGCCCTTTGTCTTAGCCTGAGGCCAGCTCTACACAAGGGTAGGTGTATTTGTAATTCTGCTCAGCCTCCCTCCTTCTCACCCACCCTTCTGAGGGCAGGTAGCTACAAATAGGAAAGTTTAATGTGCAAAGCCAATCCAACTTGCGAAGTGCCAGGCATTTTTTAGAGAAGGCTGAGAGAGAAGCAGGCAAGGCAGGAAGAAAGAAAAAGTTTTTTATATCTGACCTGCAGGAAAGAATCCCTCAGGAGCATTAACCAATGGCAGTGCAGGAAGGGACCACCTTTGACACTCCCACTTGGTCTCTACTAAAGGATTCAACTTCATTCCAAATGAGAACAAAAGGAATGCATGTTTCAGAGCCATCCTTGGGCCCAGAGAAACAGACAGCAAACCTGTGAATAGGGAAGTTACTAATTATATACCATAGTCTTATAGCTGTCAAATTTACAAGACAGGGGCTGCATCCAGATCAGCAGACCAGCTGGAGGCCGATGCATCTGGCCATCTAGGAACTCCCATGGTCTTTGATGATGCAGAATCCCTCTCTAGGTCAAATGCATCCTATAGACCTAGGCTCACCAACTTCCTAACATTTTCTCAATGACTTTCTGTAGCGCTGATTCCCAAACCGTGGTCTGGAATTGGGCAGCATTTGGCAAACAGCATCAGGAACCACCAAGAAGAGCAAATACCAAATTTGTTTCTTTTGGATGGCCTGTAAAAATGTCTGAGAGCTCACAGAGCTCTTGTGGTAGCAACCACTGCCTTGGCTATTGTTTGATACACATTAAAACATAAACTATCACATGAAGCAATCAACTTCCAGCACACAATATCTGTGGTTAGTCTTTGAACATTAGCTGTAAGACTGTCTCAAAAGCTGCTTAGTTACAAAGCAGATTTCTTTCTTTTACATGCTTTATTGCAATGACGTTGCCTATACTGACTACTAACAACACTGCAACTGGAGGTGCCAGTCCTCACATGTAGACCAAATATTCTCTAACTTACTCTTTTCCCAGCAGATCAGGAATCATGTCTGCAATCTTAGGCACTGTCTGCAACAATGCAGCAAACCTCCAGCAGACTCCTCCAGTGAGCGTAAATGCAAGGGTGAAAACACAATTGTACATTGTACAATTAGTAGTAGTGTCTACCTACTGTGACGCTACTGTGAAAGGTACTGGAGAAAGAAGCCTATAGCTCAAACCAAACGCCTGTATCCTTCAGCAGTAACAAATTATCTAAACAAGGAATGGGAAAGAGACTCTAGTGCTTAAGTGACATCCATTACTTTCTGTATTTTCATAGAAGCAGCTTTGAGTTTGACAGCAAAGGTTTCAGTTTGGCTGTTGTCTTTAAGTTGGCTTCAGCTGATTAGGCCACACCACGGCCAAAAGGAGCAGCCCCTTACTGCCTCTGCCATTTGCATTACCACGTCCTCCTCTGTCAGTAGCTGACTAATGATGGGGATGACAAATAACACCATGAAAAGAGAGATTTGCAACAAATAGCAGACTGAAAAATCCTCTCTACTAAAAGACTTCAAATCCAAAAACTTGTAAGATCTCTACTTAAGCTGATGACCAAAGACTGGCACACAAGCCAGAAGTGGCACCTCTAATCCATAATCACACTGCAGAAAAAGCATTCATAATGCATATACTTAACTGGGCAGACTAGACTATTCCAGGACCACTACTGAAAATTTCAAATCCACAAGCAAGGAGTCATCATGGATAAATGAGTGCTGGAAACACCAATACTAATATCGAACTTATATCCAAGTTACTACATTGATCTCCTAAAGCATGTTTTGGACCAGTATTGCAAGAAGAAGGTATTTTACAAAGCAGAAATAAACTGAGGCTCACCAGCAGAGCAAAGAACCCAGGACTGAAACATGGAGAGGTTTTGCACATGTAAACTCTGATATGCTGTCACAATTCAGCCAGAAAAAATTTCCTTGTTAACATCAAATTCCCATACAAAATACTTTGTACTGGCCACTTGTCACTGATACATTGCATATCTTGTTTTTGTTTAGTCAATCTAAGTATATTTGAGCAAGTACAGCAAATAAAAGACTGCTCAAGTGGGTATGACCCCTCAAAAATAATTTCTAAAATATTTTTGCAATTATTACTATTATAGCTTCTTTTACTCTGTGTGTGTTGAAAAGCCTGGTGTAAAGACCGATTTAAAAAAGCATTACAGCACTGACTGATAATAAATTTGGCCCACATCAGTTTATTTACAGCTTAATGTTAGGATGACGCAGGAAGTTTGGCATTGGACTAGATGATCTCAAGAAGTCCTTTCCAGCCTAAATAATTCTGTGTGAAAATGAATGTTGTTTAATGTGAATTCCTCTGCTGCTAGGTAGCAATGTTCCATTCTGTCCTCAGCAAACAACCTAGGAAAAGGAAACTAAACTTGAAAAAAACCTGGGTTTTAAAAAGAAGCAAACCCCTTGAAAAATTAAAACCTGCAACCTTGCATCATCTAAATTCCACATTTCAAATGGCATACAGAAGGCAGGACTGATGCTCAAGAATACAAACAAATACAGCTGCGTACCAACATCTGACCTGTAAAGCCGTGACAACACTCGGCTTTCTTGACTGCTATTTCTTCATGACCCTTGGCACCACAGAAACAGAAACTGACCACCTAATCTGCGATCTTGCCTCTAGCAATGACCAGCACCTGAACTGTCACTGGTAGGACAAAGTTCACAGTAACCTATGGCCTCTTATGTAGCACTGCATGCACAGACATTGCGTTTGGCAGTCTAACGCTCAGTACTTTGCAACCTGCTGGGTGATGAGAGTTGTCATACAGTTACCTTCATTCCTTTCTTAGGATTTAGTCAAATGAAGAAATAGGCCACTTCCTCTTTTCCCCTCTCTTCCCCAACTAGCAAAACACAATATTCTCATTTAAACCAGTCTGCTACAGGTAGTCAATGTAAATCAGGAATTTTAAGCAGCAGTTTCCTACAACAATTCCTTATTTAAAAGATCTTACACGGTTTTGGTAAAAATGTTTCAGAAGACACTGGTACATGTCTTGAGCACTGTCCTCTCTGCTTGAGATTTGAGGTATAATTCCCTCACACCAGGATACAGACCAGTGATGTATCTATGTGTGTTTCCAGAACTACCCAACAGTCTTCAAATAAAATCTCTAGATATTTAAGCCAGATAAGGGAACACTTGTTCATGCATTCTAAACTCAGAAAACATTATTTGGAACATTTACAGGGCTGGAAGTCTAAAGCAATCTCCTATCAGTTACTCAGGTTTATGAGGCACTGAAGCAGTGCTTCTGCCTGTAGTCACGTTCACAGCTGTCATTAGCAGTACACTGACTGCTAGTAAGCAAAACATAAATAGACCCTGGAACAGGAGAAAATGACACATCTACTCAGAACTGCTGTGCAGAGAAGTTAATTCAAGTGACAAAACAAGTATGCATTCCAGTCTTACCTAGTTTGTCACACGTTTGCAAGAGCAAATCAACATATGAAAAAAGATGAGAGTCTTTTATTAAAACTGTCAAATGGGTGTAAACCTAGGCTTCAGACAGGGCACACTGACCTCTGTCTGACTGAACATAAATTTCAGAGAAGCATTCTAGTGATAAACACCAAAGACTTTAAAGGAGTATGTGGGTGACACCTCTGTGAGTCAGAAAAACTCAGAACAGGGTGAAGTTCTCTTTATTTGCAGTGTGCTTTACAGCAGCCCCCCAACACCACACACAAGCTCACGCTCAGGGATGCTGGGGCAAAATAGACATAGAGCACCAGTGAGAGTGTCAGCTTCCTTCACACTCTGGATTACAGAAGAGTTACCTGCATGACAATTGTTGACTTCTATTTAGCAGCATACGCTGTGTCATTAGACAAAGACAATATAGTGCCTAATTTGAAGAGCAAGTGAGATGATTTGGATATTATGTTCTGGGAAGCAGTGGAAACGTTCTGTTTTGCTTTTGCTTTGCATATACATTGAATGATGTGGACAACTACTGAAGCCATGGTTTCTTTGAGATTTATACTTTTAGTTTAGAATTACATAGAGAATCTTGTGAGCTACAATATCCCCAAGATTCTTAGTTAAAAACAACAAAGTCATACTTAAAAACACTGATGTATACAAGTATTGTAATTAATAAATACCTGCATTTAAGTGAAATCCACCATTAAAAAATGCACATGACCTTATTTTCTGTATCTTTTGGTCCTATCATTTTCTAAAACAATTAGAAAATATTATTTCAGATAATATTTAGGAAGCAAAAGACAATTCTTCTGCATAAAGGGTATAGGAGGAAAAATTCAGGACAAGCAATGTCAGTCCTAGTTCCAAATACATTGTCTGGCTGGGAAGTAACTGAAAACATCAAATCAAAGAACTCCATGTTTTAATTGCTGTTCTCCCATGATTTACAGAATTGATTACTTCTTTTTTTAAAAAGTGTGACTGGAAAAGATAAGGTCAATACACCTTGCTAGTATCTAGGCAGCAAGATCACAGAGTGAAAAAGTAATAACCAGCAGATTTAAAATAGAAATTTTTTGTTTACCAAGTATGTCAAACACTAAGTCAGAGGGGGAAAGAAGTAAATATTTCTGAAAGGAGTGGTAAAAATTATGCAGAAACTAGAGAGAATAAAAATGCTAAATATTTAATAGAAAATATTAACAAAGTATGGTCATATATAAACACCTGTAAGAAACTGAAACACGGTTTCATTAACAAAATAAATAATTAACTTAGAAATCATCATGACAGCTCTTCTCATTTAATGTTGAACCTTTGATGCTTGGGACTTTTCTTGATAGGTGGATCCTATTTGAATCATAACACTCATAACACAGTTTTTTACCTTAAATGAACAAGTACAATGCGGAAAACACAGATGTCTAAAAACCTACAAAAAGGTGGCAATATAAAAAAAATGAGAATAAAATAGTTTTTTCAATTGTTTTTTAAGCAACTACTATTTTTAAGGCTTCTGCCTCGGTTTCTAAATGCTTAAGGCTTGCAATCTTTTGCTATTTAAAAGTATAGCAAAGATCTGAGATGATTTACAGTAAAGGGTAATGTAAATGTATTGCCAAGAAAAATCCCACAACAATTAAGTTCATTACTTGGCTTATTTAATACTGGGGAAAGGAAATGGCAGCTGCAGACGGTGCTTTACCATATGTATCATCCTTCCAAGGACCAGTTTAGTGGACAACTGTAATTTATGGACAGATATCTCCCCTTTTAGAAGAAAGAAACTGACAACAAACAACCTTAACACCCAAGCTGAAGAATAAAACATATACAGTATCTAATGGTCAACTTGGTCACAAAAAGTATACTAGGAGCTATACTGGGTCTCTCAAAAAACAATGTACCACTGAAACTTAGGCTGCTCAGACTTCTCCCCATTTTACTGTCTGCTTATACAGGAAGGTGAAGCTTTATATAGCAAGGTGGTAGTGGTGGGGCTTTCACAGGTGTGGCGTTGACATTTCGACCAACAGAAGGAAAAAAAAAAAAANAAACAAATCATGTAAAAGAATTAATTACCCTGGACGACAAACATCTGAATTATCTTGGAAGTCACAAGTAAACCCATGAAAGCAAAACAGTATGCACAGCTTGAAGGTGAGAATGGACTTTTGAAAAACAAACTAAATTGAAAAAATATTTGAACAGTTCTACATTTCTACAAGACTCTACAAGAAAAAAAAATCAGTTAATTCATTTAATTAGATGGAAAATATACCTTGGAAAAACCCTATGTTTTGCAAATCATGAAAATTATAGTGGTATTTCCCTTGTAACTAACATACCATCACTGATTTCTGATGTGAAAGACCGTAAAACTGTTAGGTGGTGGAAAGAACAGTAAATTCTGGGTATTTTAGGATTTAAACAGAACTATTTCTAGTTTTATTAGCATATCAAAATCATGGCTAAACCTCAGCAGTAGGCTTGTGCTTTTAGGAAAAACGTTGTTAAATCAGTAAAAATTTGTATTTCTTGGCACACAGGCACCATCCTAACAAGTCTCTTTAAAAGCAAGTATCTCAGTGGAGGTAATATTTACTGTTTACTGTACTTCTGGTTGTTAGGGGTTACCAAAAAGGTCCTGGTTTTCCATGACATCAGCTGCATTCCAATCGAAATGTGTGCCCAGGAGTTTTAGTAATGACTGTAGCCTCCAACAGTTGAAACCTTGGCTGAAATCCTCTACACCTGCAGAGCAGCTGAGGAAAATGAAAAGAAAAGCCATGAAGAATTTAACTGGAATTTTTCTGACTTAGCTCCTAGTAAAGAGAAATTATTATTTTTGTTTCTCAAATCTGTTTTTTAAAGTTGTTTGGACCAAATTTTGAGTCCAAAATCTGCTAGTTGTTATTGCTTGTTCAATTAATTTCTTGGCTCAAGGCCTCAACTCAGTCTGTCAGAAGGGTAACACATGCCACACCAAATCTAACAGGTCAAAGGGATTTCAAAACAGGGTGCTCAAATTTTTCAAAATTGGTATGTCTTACCTACCTTACCTATCTCTCATCTGTTTCTTTCTCTAAAATGATGCTGATAATATGCCACTGCCATTGAAATACCATGAAAAGCCAACTATTTGTGAAACATACAAATCCTCTAGTCTTGGGTAAAATCCCATGAAGACGGGAAGATCTCAAGAGCAGCCAATACACTGAATGAAAACAAGTACAGAGTTACAGTCTGAACACTCAGGAAAAGCCAGAACACCATAGCAGTGGTAGGTGTCATCCTCTCTGTGGACAGCATTGAATGTGTAAATGTGTAAATGTGTAAAAGAAGACCACGGCCACATTGAGCAAAGCGTGTCTACCAACAGCAAAACAGTTTGGGACTCTTTGGAGTTCTGTGTATGCTACAGACGTAACAATTAGCTGTCTGACAAGTGGGCAGCCCCCAGTATCTACTCAAGAGAGCCTGTCCCTGCAGCTCACCTAGCTATCAAAACCTTGCTGTGTAAACCCAACACAGACACACAACCCTGTTACACAACCAGCAGTATCTAAGTGGGTTTATTGAACCTGAGGCCCAAAATAAAAAACATCATAACGATACAAGATTGAAGACTACAAAATAGAACTAAGTATTCAGACTCACATTTTCATGAATATCATGCTATCATATTACTAGGGAGGCAATTCCTAATGCATGGAAAAGAGCCAGTATCAGAATAAAAGGTGTGGCAGTGTTTGCATTATAACATGTACCAGTTCCTGATACTATTTCACACATGCCCGTTTCAAGTTCTTATTAAGCACTACCACAAAGAGAAAACTGTTTTACAAAAGAACTTAAAAAATCATTATTTTGTCAACAAGAGGGAAAAAATTTGAAATTAGCTCAGCTCTGTTCACGCTTTAGACCAGTTTCCTTTACAGAATTTTCTTTGCTGATAGAAGCCTACTACAATTAGTAACACGCAAAGCACAGCAAAAGAATCTCAAAGGCCCATACTATATTCTCTATAGAGCCTAATATTAATTTTGAGGGGAAAAAAATCCCTATTGACAAAATTATTAATAGCAGACACTTGTAGGCCAAAGAATTGTGCCCAAAATTGCTATGTACTTAATATAAACCAGTGTTCTCCAGTCAGAAATTATTCTCTCATTGACAACACGTTCACCTGTTACGCTATTTTGGTTTTCAGTCAGCATATGCTTTAAACAAGGGCTGTTCTTTCCATCTTTGTTTCCTTTAAGTGTTTTTTTTTAAGAAGTACAGTCTTTACTAGTGAAAATTGCTATCATCTTAATTTTATATTATTGCATATGGTTGTGTCTGCAGAACCTTAGGTGGAGCTGCACTTATTTCCTAAAGGAAGTATGCTCACTCCAACCAAAATATTATGAATGTGGAAACTGTAAATGGTTCCAATTTTGCCAGTTAGCACATCAGAAAAAAAGAACAATTACACTTAAAAGCTATCATTTTGCCCCTGTGCTTAAGGTCTGCCAGACCTGTGTTAATAGAAAGCAAGTTGTACTCCAGTAGTTCAGAAAGACATTTGTGACAAATCTTAAGGGGACAGACTTTGTCTTCACCTTAACTATTTTAACAATGAAGGATAAAAGCTGCTTTAACTATATAAACAGGAGGCTTGGAAGTGTCAGCAATCCGTTGCTTTTTGTCCAGTTCCACTCTTGCACTCCCTCGTACTACTCAAAATTTAACTGATCTCTGCAGGGCAGTTGTCTCTGAGGGAACTAAAAATCAGAAACCACACACCACTCCAGGTTCCCAGACCACCACACATGGATCTTTGCACCACAGCCATCTGGGATGATGAAAGCTATTTGTGGCCACGAATTCCAGCAAATTTAGATTTGTGATGCTGAAGGAAATAGTACCAATGATTAAACACACAGCCTTTTGCAAGACCATGTGTGGGAGACAAATGAAAAACCAGTATCATTGTGTACAAAGACTTCCATGAACGTCTGGCAGAAACAAAAGTGTTGTCACCGTTTGTGTTAAATTCCAGGGATATTTGACCTAAGCTTATCTCAAAGTCTTGTGAAGTTTTAACTGTACAGTGGATATTTGATGTTAGACATCCCACAGGCTTATGTAATGCTGCTCTGCTCGCTCAGATGGCAGCTTTACTGCCTCCAGCAACTGGCTGCATAGCACACTTTAAAAAAAGACACACAAAGATTTTGCCACAAATCTGGAGGCCAATAACCTAAAACGTCCTGCAAGATAAAGGCAGCTCCCAGTCTGGCCTCTTCCTGCACCACAGGACTCAGGCTTGATGCACAGGAAAAGGCAAAGAATCAGTTTATATATACATAAAGCAGGAGCGCAGAATAACACATCAGTCACAAGATAAGGCAGATACGGAGTGCTAAGAGAGAAACTAAGATCTGAGGCTTTTTGAACAATTAGGACAGGATGCAATTTAACAAAACTCAGAGGAACTCCTGAGCATTGATGGATGATATCCTATGGTCAGTCATACATTTAGAAAGTATATTTTTACTGTGAACTGTGATGTTAATTCAGTCACTATTTTATATGTCAGGTAAGCAAAACTTTTCTGGAAGAAAAATGACAAATAATATACATGAAGGCCTGTATATTTATTACTAAGTTTAAAGAAGCCAAGATGAGTTTGCACAGACAGTGTTGTCATTACTTTTTTAATTAAACAGGAAAACGTTCTGGGGTGCAACAACTTACCTATATTCAGATCTTACTGCTTAGGACTCTTAGGCCCTATCACAGTAAACAAAGAAACTACTGTATGAGCCATAAAGTCTATAATTAATCACTTCCCTATGTTTTTTCACACTTCACACCTCTGAAATGCAACTGTACCTGAGAAAGTAATTCTTTAGGAATCTCACATAAACATTATAAAATGAAGGAACTCTTACTCTTCCGTTGTTCCTCATACTACCAATTTATGTAGACAGAGAGAAGATGTACTTTTCTTGAAAGTACAAATCTTTAGGTGTGGAAAACAAACATGACCATGATCATCTGCTGAGAGTCTAGCAGCAATGAGATTCTCATTTATTATTTCCTTCAGAAACATATCCTCAACACAGTATCTAAGACTCTATTAATGAGACACTTGTACTGTAGTATTTCTTCAATGAGAATTTTGATTAGCTGGTCATCTTTTCTGCTGCATGTTCAGAAACCAACTGTTCAGATTGTATGTGCTTTATTTTGCTTACAGTATTTATTTAGACAGTTACAAATTTGTTTTAAACTGGAACGAGAACTAGTTTGCATGTACTTCAGACCTTCCACCAGATGATTTATTCACTATATATACTCACTAAAGAATTCTATCCTTTGTCTGAAACAGAGGAGAGTGACAGGAAGCTAAAAGAAAAATACTGTCTGAATACCCAAATCCCTACCTACTGCATTATTCATTACTGGTTTTGATGCCTCAGCTACCAGAACGCTGAAACCAAAAATACTTAACCTGACAAAAAAATCATTAACCACTGCAGTACATTTTAAACATTATTGTACACACACAGACAGAGCTCCATTCTGTTGCCTACATAATGGAAAACAACAACTTATGTCTAAGCTTCAACAAGGATGAATTGATAACATCAGATAAATGAAAAGATCTGTCATCTAACCAAAATTTTCCACAAAGGTTGTTCATTCTTTTAGAAATAATGATAAATAACCAGGCAGGAAAACAAAGAAAATAATCTTGGGTTCACAGAGATCACTTCAGTTAGACCACTGACAGCAGTTTATTCATCACTATGGACAGCAATTTTTCCTCTATGGAGCACAAGCAAAAGCCATACATTTTACACGCAGTTCTTTGGTAAAATTAACTGTATTCACAGCCCACCCTCAGCACAACTCAGATTACAGAGTAGATCTTAGTATTGGTTATCACTCTTTTGTTACACTAATTGATAATGAAATAAGACACACATGAACCAAAATGTAGAAGTTAGTTTACCAATATTTGAGTATTTCAGATTTTAACTGTCCTTCAAATGTCCAAGCCTGTTCACTTAAAAGGGAATTTTAGATCACCCTTTCCCCCTTAGTCGGAGGAAACTCATATATGAATCAGATTCCAGATCCAATTTGGAAAAATTCAACCTTGTAGATGAATTAACACTCAAGAAATGTGACTTCATCTTTTTGATCTTCTCCCTTCCTCTCCAGGCTGCACATTAATTGGGTCCAAGCCAACAACATTTTTTGGGGATTAGGCTAAGTATTCAGAAATTCAGAAGAACTTCCCAGATCACAATAAATCCATAAATGCATTATTTCTTTTGCAGCCATACAGAATAAATGTCAATTCAATTTAAATTTAATATTTATAGACATCCTTCATCATACATTACTGGTCTCAAGATCAGAAAGAAAATAAGCACACTAATGTGAGAGGGAAAAGTAGAGGGGCCTTAAGCCAAACTAAAGCTGAGCCAGTGCCTCTCTATGCAGTTACGACAGAAGCTGTCAAGCCCAGCTGAACAAACAACTAACAGGCAGAAATCCTGAATAGCAGCAGCAGCAGCTTATTTTAAAGTATAACACATTCATTTCAATCCCCATGGAAAAAGTAATCACCAACTGGCTTGAAACAGCACCAAGACTAGTTCAGCAGAACCATTTCCTTCAACAAACACACAGCTTGCTCTCAAGCACAGGAGGATAGAATGGCACACAGTTCATTTGCTTTTGCTCTGCTCCCTCCACCTTCAAATATTTGTGTTTGGGGTAATGTTGATCAGTGGGACATATGTTCCTGTGCCTCAAATTCTGTTGAGCTGAAACTATGTTCTTATCTTGCTCTACTTCCCTAAAGAGAAATTAATTATACAGAGCGTAAAAGCAAGAATAGCAACTTTTGTTTCTGCCACGCCTTTCATGTCCAAAGATCTGAAAACACACAGTACCTCTGGAATTGAACACAGCAGCTCTTCTACAGCTCACACTAACAGCATACAACAGACTGTGTAAAAAGTAAATTAATATAGCTGTATGCAACTTGTTCTTACTCCATCCTGTAGTTATGATAATTCAAGGTTCAGCCTCTGGTTGTTTTTCCCCATTTATTGCTTCACTCCTGTTTTACTTCTGACCTAGATGTTAGGAAAATGCCATTCTTAAATCCTGCCCGAAGTCATAAATCTCAGAGTTGGAGCCATACAAGCTTAACAGAGGTTTAGAATGATACTAAACAAAGCAGAAATGGGTCACAAGAATAAGTAAAACAAAGCAGAATTAAGGAAAATCAGGCAAGAAAAGAGTGAATTCAGAATGGTCCTAGCAAAACACCAGTTACTGATGTACTGAGTACAACTTTTAAAGTGAACATGCACAGAAGTAGGAAAGGAACAGACCAAATAGTAACTGAATTCCAGACATAAAATTACTGAGAGGGAAGATCATACACTCAGCTAGAAGAAGGGCCTAAAAATCTCACCAAAACCTGTCATGTCTGTATTCTGTAGTATAAACAACCGTAACAGTTGACAAGGAAAAACTGTTATCATGTTCCGCTATTAAAAACCAAAACTATAATATAATACTCTCAAGGGCAAGCTTACAGAAAAGAGCACATGAAGCCTGGGCATAGCCAGCAGGTAATTACTTATTATATCCATTTTCCCCTGACACTTGAAAGAAAAGATGCAAAGAAAACACTTTTTGAAGTTTCCCTGGCAGACAAAATGCTTGCAAATCACTTTCTGAAACACAAGTCATTGCACTGTTGCAGTCAAACTGGACAACAGTATGGGTCTTTTCAGGAGTTATACATACCTCTAAGTATTGGCCTGAACTGTATTTTATGGTAGCACACTTTACATCTTCAAAAAACACATGCTTCTGGTTGGGAATAAACCCCTTTAGGAATGAAAGATATAGAATCTCACATGGGAAGAAGGTTCTCAAGGTAACCAAGAGCTACACCACATAGAGGAGCAGAGGATTCTCCAAACATCAGATCAGCTCTGAAGCCCTGGACTTCAGATCAAGAATTACACAGATTAACTCTTTTCCAGCTATTTGGTTTGCAGGAGTCATTCAGGTCTTTTGGAGACATCACATCAGCACATCTGTAATGCCAGGGAGGAGCCAGGTCAAGATTGTCAAGGATTTTAACACTGAACTGAGTCTGAGCTGTGCTACAAGATCCAGGAACAGTTTCAGATTCAAAATGAAACAGAACAGGACAGACATAAAAGCTCCCAAGCTGGAGAGAGCATTTCAATTCAAAAGGGAACATACCACAGGAGCTCAAAAAGGTTAGTGGAAAGGCAAGAGGCTTGAAGGATATAAGTACATAATAAAAGAAGCAAGAACAAGCCCCATTAAGAAGGAAAAAAACCCAAAACCTCATGCACATGGTCCATAATAGTAACATTTAATCCAGCTGTCATTTAAATGTATTAAAAGAAGTGTATTTTTAAGTTAACACAAAGACTGAATGCTTAAAATTCCTCAAATTTTAACTTCCTTGTATTATGAGCCCTAAAAGAAATTCTTTTTACCAGCTAAGAAACAACCACTGTGTTTTCCATTGCGTACTTCTTTCCAAATGAAACAAATTTTGCAAGTTCATATCACAGTTTGCTATCTTTTCAGCATGAGAAAGGATCATTGGCAAGGAGGAGAAAAATCAAAACAAGATTAAAAGAGGCAAACCAGTAACAGGCTGCTATTACTGCCAAGCCAGTGCTAAACACAGAAGAGTGGAAAATAAACTGGATTCTTTAAATGCAATTTTATTTTAATTTTACACTTCAGAAGAAATAGTCAAAGGAAAAACGCTTGTTACTGAACAACGAAGTAACATACAGAGTCTTTATTAATTTGAGAAAGGAAACTACACCACACAATGTATCAAAGAACAAAGCAAACACCAATTAAAAAAAAATCTTTATATTTCCTTACACGTGTCAATCTGTCTATTAAATACGGTGGAAGACATTGTGTGAATACTCCCAACAAACAGCAGAAATCACTAACATTAACTTGGCACAGTAGTGCTTATCCTGAGAAACAAACTGAGGTTACTCTCCTGTTACTTTTTACTAAATCCCATGAAATCTTTGGTTTGTACCCAAATTCTCCCCAGGGAATATCACAGTTTAACTTCAGCTGGATAAACAACAGTCCTTCTTCCAAATAACCTAAAAACAAATAAACTGTGCCTTTTAAATATTAGTGATCCATAAAAAACTTCAGTAATTAAAAATATGTGTTTTTCAGTACTCAGGCTAAACTCTTATCCGGGAATTATTTCTAAGCTATTTTATTATAAAATGAGTTGTCCACAATTAGGAAAAGATCTCCTTTATAGGATGGACCCACTTCAACAGGGTACAGAGCAATGAATGAGAGCAGAATTAGCTTTCACAGTCATGCTCTACACAGTTCACAAATCAGAGATGGCTGAGGAAACACAGATCAGTGTTGGATTAGAACAAAAACAAATCCTGTCTTTTGGAAAAAGGAAAGTGGTTTAACCTCCATCAGTGGCTGTGACACCTCAATTGCTGATTTAACAGATCAGGTGATGCATGTGCTCCACATCTGCTTCAGTGCAACCTCTCATTTAAGCCAGCCCAGATGAGTTTCTGATGAATGGCCCAAAGAGTATTTATGCGATCTGTTTGCCAATTTGGTGATAACAACAACCAACACCAGGGGTAATTTCTTGCACTGTACAGCTAAACACGCAGCAAGCCTGCCCATGGCATAAAGATCTCACAGAAATAAATGGAAGATAAGGGAAACACAGTGACTGAGGAAAGTTAAAATGCTTCACAGGATGTGATCTGGGTAACAGCTTACATACAAACCTTTTCAATAACATTTTCAAAAAGCATAAAAATGAGAGATCTAGAGTCCTTTCCAATTCAGCGCCTCAGAAAAGCAAATAGAGAACTCTTCACAAACTATGTAAAGGAACAGCAGCCAGGAGAATCTGCTGCTCTGAATCACCTCAAAGCACTGATGTACAACTTCCCCTACCATGTAGAAATCCAACCTGCTTCTGTGAAGTGTTTTTGGTATTCAGTTCATCAAATATCAGTTTCCATTCTTGCACAGTGCCCTGAGAGCTTTAAATTAAAAAGATGATAAAAGACCTCTAGTGAAACCACTCCAGTTTCCCTTCTCAGCACTTCTCAGTAGGGCAAGAAGTTGAGTTGACATTGTGCAATCTTTGCAGCTTGAACAAACCTGAATGCTACCTGACAAAACCATCTTTTTACCCACCTGGGGGGTGGTGGTGGTGGTGTATATCTCTCACAAGTGTAATATTACTTCAGATTAAGCTAAGGAAGACTCAGAGCTTAAGATGCTTTTCTTTAGTTGTTTAGCCACTGCTCCCATGATTTTTCAAGATTTAACAAAGCTTCATAACGAATTTAAAAAGCAACTCATTTTATCTCATCTACTACCCAAAGCATTCACAAATAGTTATCTAGGGGGTTCTTTTTCAAACAGAAGCAGAAAATGGAATATACAAGGTATGAAAAAGACCACAGCAGACAGAGCAGTATCTGTGCCTATTTCTGTCTTCTGAACCATTTTTTCTTCCAAATTCTGTTAAACTGGGCTCAAGAATCCCTTTTCCTAAACTCATGGCCTGAAAAAATACTCCACTGTCCATCTATATCCTAGCTTGCTTTCTTGTTTTCTGGCTTCAAAAGTTTGTTAAGCCCATCTCTGCTTTTAAACCCAGTCATGGATCATCTCATGCTATTAAGCCCTATGCTCACATACAGATCTTCTGTCAAACAATGTATGACATGCCAGTTCTGAACACAAGGATGAAATATTCCTAAACTCTAGTCTCAGTCCTCACAGCACTATACTGAAATCACTCCAGCCCACCACCAACTTCTTTGACAATTTTGGAAAGTAGGCAGTATCAACCTTAAAAATTGCCCAACACTGCCAACACCAAATAATCTCCATTAGCAATCAATGTCCACTCACCCAAACATGAATATTTTAATCATCTTCTAAACTGAATCAGCACTGAAGAATTAATCTATGCAAACAGAGAGCTGAGACATCATCTTAAGTCCCCAACAACAGCAGAGATATCAGCTATATCCTGGTAAAAACTCCAGTATGACAAAGCTTTTTACAAGCAAAACCACCTGCTTTACTTCTATTAGGCACTTACATAGTACATGTGGTTTTGCCATTTTTCCACTTTGCCTATCCTGACCACTTAAACTATATTTTCTTTTGAGGTGAGGGCTCATTCATTCAAAATGTTAAAGTATCCCAATCTTCAGGCTTCTATTTCATGGAACAAATATAAGAACTATCTTGTCATGTGGTGAGAAGGGTCAGTCTTTTAAAGAACTGTTTTCCTGGTTTACATTTTGATTTTTGAAGGTAGAATTTCACACTCCCTCTGTTACACATGCTGATACCGAAGAACAGCTTTGGAGGCCTTGGTCTATGTTCAGATAAAATGGAAAACTCTGTTGGAACTTAGATGATCTGAAAAGCAGAAGGCAATATCTCACTGCACATGAGTAAAAGGATTTGACAAGGAACAAGACTGCTTTATTCTGTTATATAAAAATCTATATAAACAAGGAGTCACCTACACTGAGCTTACAGTCTAATCAAAAATAAAATGTAATAAATGAGCATAACAGACAACACACAGCAAGACAAAAACACAGGATAAAGTATGTTGACAAGATTACATGCATATTTCCTTTGATTGTGCATCAGAGATTTTACTCACAGAGGTGCTGGAGTAGCCAATGAGCAGACAAAAATATTGTCAGCATTTTCATTGACTGACTTGATCATCACATACTTCTCCCAAGCTGCAGCAAAATCCTGGTGAACTGCAGTAATGTCAAAAGAAACTGTACCCTCCTCGACAGGAACTGTCCTGTCACATCTGAGCTAAACAAACTTAATGAATTTTCCACTTTTGACATAATGCAATTGTTTCTATTAAGTTTCACAGATAAACTTATCTGCTTGGTATCAGAGCACACAGTTTGGTGGTTTTAAAAATAATTCTGCCTGCTCGACAGACCCTGGTAATTTTCCTCTCGAGGGCAACAGCTGGAAAATGTTCTGCAATGTATTCATTAAAATCCCAACACAACAAGTGTTCTTTCAGGTCAGACTTGCTGCTCCCGCTTTTCAGCTAACCTGCCATGAAATATACATAAGCCTTCAAAAGGAGAAACCGCCGTAGATGACGAAAGGTTCAAAGAAACATCCATTGACTATAAACTTCAGTCAGAAGGTTGAAAACTCCAGTGTTAGTTTGTCACTAATGGACTGTCATAACACTGGATTCTGTACTGAAAGACTTAGACTAAGTTGCCAGGTTTTTCTGTAGAGATTTCCTGATGGTTACAGTTTGATGTTGCTCTACTCAGCCACATAAGGCTATAAATGGCTGAAGAATTCAGCTCTCTTAAGAAGTGGCCAAAGTATTTAATTTGCAACATCTCACTGACTTAAAAGATTTGGGGTTTTTGACCTGAATCACTTTTAAAAATTATATCTAGGCCATGAACATCCTTTTATTATTATTCATCCAATTACCTTATGAAATCTACAGCTATCCCTTTTGATATTTTTTCCATAGCATGTAGGGAGCCTTCCATCCAAGTATGCATTCTAACTCCACCCAAATGCCCTGGCTCTAACCTTTCAACTACAACCATTTTGTTTCACTTCCGAAAATGAAGCTGAAAGCTTCCTAAAATGGCTACAAAGTTACGTAACAGTCCACTATAATCTGCATGAAGGCCTGATTTGTTACTTTGATCTGCAGCACATTGGGAGTTGTCTTGGTCTGACTGGGATCAGAAAAGTAAGATGTAGAACTGATTGAAGTCTTAGACCCTTTTTCCACCACCAAAGTTCTATGTTTTCACATGTTTTTATGGAAGCCCAAACTTTATCCTGTTGGTATATGTACACTCAGCACAGAAAGCCATGTGCATGCTCTTTAGTTCTTCAGTTTGATGGGCACAATGTCCTCCATCAATTTTCTAATCATGAACTCTCCATCCCTTCCCTGAATGATGTTCAAAAGACAGTTTGTAAAGACAAACAGGCATGGCATTGCTTCCAGACACAAACCACTGCTGTTCTCTTGCAGTACAACAGCTGTTACTAAAACATATAAATAAATAAATCCCCCAAGTGAAATATTTGTCAACACAGAACTAAATCTGTTTTTGTTGAAATAAACAAACTAGATTTCAGAATGATGATGTCTACAATAGATAATTAGTCTTTTTAGGCAGGAAAGAATAAGCATGAGAAAGTTTTGTGATTGACTTGTCTAACTCATAAGATGGGATCACTTACTTGACTAGAGATGTCGATCAGAGAAATATTTACAACTTACTTGATACAAAACACATTACAGAAGAACTCTAGGACTTAAATGAAGAAAAGACAAATTTGAGTCCTTTAAGATTCATTGTAGCAACTTCAGCTACAAAATATGAAAGAACGCAGAAATTCCCAAAAAAGGGAGCTTTGTGTACTGTGGAACCAATCAGTTTAAATTCTGTGAAAAGTGGTTTTGCTTTATTAAATTTTTTTTATTTAAACATCCAAGTTGCAAACATGCCACATTTTTCTGTGTTAACAGGCACAAGTTAGGATTGCTTAACAAGGAAATGAAAGGGCTAACTCAAACTATACCCATTCTTTTCCCCACTCATTAGCATCACTGTATATGCATCTTGCAAGCTCCAGGACAGAAAGACACAGAGGCAGCCATTCAGTTGCCAAGAGCCCCAGTCATATTATTAATGTACATACTACTTATGGTCATTCTTCATCAACCTCACTCAAAGTTGCTCAAGTGTCGATTATATGTTTCCTATCAATGTGGTCCATGTGTTCCCTAATCACATGCCATTGCTCCTGGCTTTCTTTAAAGTCCTGCATTCACACTACGCAGCAGCACAGCAGTTAAATATGGCACTAGAAGGTGACAAGAAGATTTATTATCTCTTTAATTGATTCATTCATCAATATGCTGCAATTCTGAAGATAAATTACAGGATACTAGGAAGAAAAAGAGATGCATAATCATTCAGCAGCCATTTTTCCAAAGCTGATCCACTGTGCTTTTTCTTTTTCTGGACTGCTTGCCGCTCAAAGGAATGGCACCTTTGTTTTTTCTAGAAAACAGATTCTTTTTGCAGCGGAGAGGTTGGAGAGAAAATTGAGTAGCAGCAGTTCTTTAGCATCACCTCACAAGTACTTCAACTTGTAACTCTGAAAACAAACATCTGATACTTTCCTCTCAAATATCCAAACCACAAAGTTTTCATCCAGGTATCAAAGAAACAGATTTCAACTGTACCATGTGCATGAATTCAGACTGGAGTGGTGGACTGAGAGGACACAACCACTGGGGTTTTTTTTCAGTTAAAACACAAATGCTGAGAGATATTTAAGAACCTAAATAAAAATTCAGCAAAACAAATCAGAGAATATTAGAAAACTTTGCATCAAAATAACACCAGTAGCTCTTGAATCAGTTGGCAGCTTTTGAAAAATATCACCCCTATGATAATCAAGTATTTCTAAACGGAAGGTAAAGTTCAATTTTAGAATGGAAGCCCAAATTGTCAGTGTACCTTAGCTTTCATCTGCAGAGCTTGTACATTTTGCATTTCTACAGAGCAGTCAGTTATAGTTCTTTCAGTTTTGCCCCAGGGTTTCTGGCTTTAGCAATTAATGACCTAAGATATACTGTTCTTTTACAAAAATCACAGCCTATGAAAACTCTTTTAGTTGTTTTCTCTATATCAGAGATATGAGAGATTTTAATAAGAAGCAACAAGGAAGTTACTGAATGTATCCTGAACTTTGTTTACTTAAGGGAACTGACCTCTCTAGTAATGTCTGATCCACCATGTGCAGAAGTCTGGCAGGAAATAATAGCTTAGCTCTTAAATATTCAGCAGAGCCAAGTGCACATACATATGTTTCTGTGTTCAGTCTACTACTTTCAATCTTTCCATCCATTTACTGAACCTTCTTTTCCTGTTTTATTTACTTGTGCTCCAAAGACACATGGTAAATATTTCACAGGGCAACCAGATAAGGCAACTTCACCAAGCTTAGCAATGATGGAAAAAACTGTAAAGCTGCTGCTTCTCTGCTCTGTTTTCTTTTTAATGGAGTGCAGCTGAAATGCAGCTGGAAAACAGCTGTCAGCTTCAATTTCCCAAATCTGCACTAAAATAACAACTACAGCTTGATCCTATGATAATTACCTCTGAATTAGAGCCCTAGGTTTGAGACATTACACACAACTAGAAATTAGCCAAGAGCCTCAGGATGACAATAAACACAAGGCTGAAAAGCTTGGGGTTTTGGACATAGTCCTCTTCAATACTTGTTAGTTCAGTGCATTCTTCTATTAGGTAAACATCTGAGGAACAACATTAATGCTTTGCTCTTCCTCAGTGTTTTTGAAATACTGTCCTCAAGAAAACCCCTCTACAAATACCAGAGTATTTCAATTGAAGTAGGTATGTACATGAGAAGTGATCATCTGAAGCTAAAGGGAACCATAGGCTTCATTTTGGACGGCAGTGAAATTCAGTTTCTAGTGGCTGGTTGTCTCATCTTTAGAAACTATAGTTTTTTTCAAGTAACTTATGAACAGAAAGCAGCTAACTTCCCCCCATTTTTCTACCTAATAAACTGCCTTGATGCAAAACATAATAAACATGTTTGAGACAGACACATACAAAGATTTACTTTAAAATACTTTAAGAAACAAAACAGTTTATTAATTTATTAATTTTATGTAGTCTTTCTGCTCAGAGATACAGACTCAGGAGATCAAAAATAATCCAAATTTATCTAAGTGAACTGTTTCACAAAAGATTAATTTGGTCAACACATACAAGCTAACTATTGCGAAAGTGTACCTGCACTTTCCTCAAAAGGAGGAAGCAAGATCTGCAGCTCACTCTGATTTGAACATTTCTTCACATTCTTTGTAATCTTTTCCTGTAACTATGCCATCTGGCATTACTCGACACAACTTTACAACATATAAACATGACTAACTCCAGAAACCAGAGACAAGAAAAAAAACACACCAAAAAATACACTGTTTACTGACCCATTCTGACCATGACATCCACTAAACATCCCTGGCAAGTAATTTTAAAATTTTAAATGCAATGAGTAAGCATAGCAGAAATGAGGTGACAATAACAAATTCTACATGTTAACAGAAATCACCACTTCATGAATAATTTAGAAAAATAATTTAGAAATAAACCACATTTTTGGCAGAATTAATTTCCTATTGATATGCAAAAAAGCAATAGAAGTTTGATGACTTCATAGCAAATGCATTATTGTATTACAAACTACATTTAGATATTTATATAATAGGTATTTAATAGAGTGGGTTTTTTAAGAGGACACCAGTGTCCCATTTTACCTAAGATTAAAAAAACCCCTCAAAGTAAGCATTTTGCACAGGGTCCTTTGACATGTAAATAAAACTTTTGGGGAAGAGTGTATGCTCAAGGACATGAGCTACTATAGTTTTCATGTGGCAGTCAGCGCTTATTCAAGCAAGCAATACACTGAAGTATCATTTTTAAACATCAGAACACTTAAAAGATCATTACACTAATTCTGAATATGCCTCCTTTTAAAACAGGTGAGGTTACAAAGAAGAAAAACAATCGTTTAGGAGTGTGAGGAATGCATTGTTTACAAAAAGGTTTCTTTTTAACACAGAAAACCAAATATATTTGGGTTCTGTTCATTTCAATGACACTGCTGTTTTCAATTTAATTATTTGCCACTGTAAAAAGAAATTATTTCAAATACCTACGTCTAACTTTAACAGTTTCTCTTTAACATTCATATCCACTGATGTTACTCCACAGTGTCAAATCAGATTTCTTGATTAAGCATCACACTTGTTCCTGCCCAGCTATAATACCAGAATTATTAATGCCAGCCTCCAGTCAGCTCTTCTCCAACAGCTGTGCTGCACTTCATTGTTATGCAACACTGAAAATAATTCCTAGTTTTCCCTGTGAGAATGATTGTGAAGAACTAATTTTCTCTGGCTTTAGAGTCAAGATTTAATGCAAGTATGTCAGGCAATAATCCAGTCATCTTTTTCACATCAATCTCCCAGCTGAAAACTAAAAAAGCAAAGAGCAAGTTTTAAAAAAGAGGTAATTTACAGCAGCAGTTTGAACTGACAATGAACAACAAAGGCCAGAAGAGAAACTTAAGAGTACAGGGCAAAAAGAATTTTTGCAGAAAGCAAGAAGTGCCTAGAAGCAAACAGTACAATAAAGAGAAAATTATTACCCTGACACCTTTCATACATTTTTCCAAGAAATACAAAAGCAAAGCCCATTCATAAACATGCACATGGACTGGAAGGCTCTGACAGAAGAAAAATAAGATTTTGTGTGGGGTTCCTCTAAGCAGACATGGCATGAAGTTCTTCAACAAACAGGTTTATGACTTGGAAATCTCATTAACAAGTAACTCCAGCAAAATTCTGAAATCCACCACAAAAGCAGTGTAAGCAAGAGTAAAACTGAGAAATGAAATAGTAGGAGGCCCTGAATTTGTTTCTTATGCTTAGACAAAACACAAAGCCAAGTGGCAAAATCATACCCAGTCAAAAGGAGTTTGACAGAGTGTAAGAGGAATTTCAATGTCTGCCTGAATTGATGAAGAACTCAGCAACCCAGATGACCAAGCAAATTTGAAGTGTCTGCTAAGGAGAATAACAAAAAAACCCCATATCTTTATACAATTTTTTTTATATCTTAGAAGACTGGAAGATATCAGAAACTAAGATTATTGACCTGAGGCTCTGCAAGGTGTATGTTTTCATGCTCATGAGATTCAGCTAGACTACAAGAGCAATGTCTGCTGAAACTTCCCAGCCCTGAATACAAGGCAGCAAGGGACCTGGAAAAGATGGTGTAAGTATGCCAAATCAGCTGCACTCCCTTCAACACCCCAATTCCACAACTAAAATTAACATTCAGAAGAGGAAATACAGATCTAATCCTGAATGTGACCTTTACTTTGCTCTGAGAGGCCCAATAAACACTACTGTTCCTTGAGGATTACCTGACAAAAGCAGCAAACACTCATAATACTACATTTTGCATAAAGCAACAACTTTTATTCTTACACTTAAAGAAGACAACACTTTTGTAAAAGATATAAACTGTCACTGATATTTGCACAGGCTGATAGCAGAGTCAGGCCAGCAGAAAAGCCAAAACTTTCCCTGGGGTATGTGTGTGTTTTACAAACATTCTGCAGAGTCTACCTTTACATCAGGCAATGTATCTTTGAAAATCGGGAAGTCAGGAGTTGCCACCTGATCTGACTAAGCTCAGTATCGAGACAAATTCTGGTTCAGTTTAGAATCAAGTGTGGGAAAAGTTAAACCTTACTCTTCTTCCAGGTATGAACTTTAAATCTTGATCAATATGTGGTAAATGTTTCTTCCATGAAGGAAAACATAAGTGAAATATACAATGCTCTAACAATACAGTATAAAGCAACACAGTCCCAGATACAGTCCTACCAAGCTCCCTTTCACATGATTAATCCCACACTAGTTACAAAAGATGAGGTTAGTGGACCTTAATTAATTTGTTTCAATGTTCTCTCTCTCAATTCATATGAATCAATATAAAACCCAACAATATTTATTAGGCAGAAAGTTTAAAAGCAAACAGTCCTATGGTCCTTAAGGATCACCAGAGACTAAAACAATGCTGCAGGAAGAGCTCTAGTTTACTCATTCTAAATCCACAACTCATACATTTTTCTGGGCCTTTTGATATACTGTTAAGACACATACATTTTGTGCAATGGCAGGACTCAGAAACACAGACCAAGTTTAAAATTCACATCTCTGAGGGCAGCTCTTCCATGCCTGATAAACATCATGAAACTCCACTTCGTGTCATAAAAATGGCAGTTTCCCACATTTACACAGCTGTTTAATTCATAGAGCAGATCTGACATGTTTTTGAACAGTAGTCTGAAGTTTTCTTGACCTCTATGTTCTAACTAAAGAAGTTTTTCTACAGCCATCAAAAGACATGGTTAAAAGTCACAGTAATTTTCTTAACGATCATACTCCAAGAGCTATTGCTTCCCATTACATGTAGTTCCACTACAAGCACCCTACAGAAACATATAAAAGCACTTTAAAAAATGCACTTGTTTATATGGCAAAGAGATTTGAATTAATGAATACTCTACGTAGAAACTACCACAATATTATTAGAGTTTATTCAACCTGCAAGAATTTTATCAAATCTTAAATCATGCTCCCTTCCTTCTTTCCTCCCTACATGCATCAATGGAGTCTTGTGTTATGGTTTGCAAATATTTAAAGTGGTGTGTCAAGTCCTGCTGCAGAAGCCTGATGGTCATGCTATGCTATGAATAACAGACTGAAAGCAGGGAAAACAGTTCCTAAATCAAATTACAACTCTTGGGGATAAACACATTTCCAAATGATGTAATTATAACAATATGTCACACTCTGCTGAAGACCTCATATAACATTAAAATAAAGAATGAGTGGATAGGAAATATAAGCAAAGGATGACATAATATTGGTCTGTGCCAGTTTCTGCCTGTTTTCAATCAGGCCAGACATCAGAGAGTAACTTGGGAGGGGGGAAAAAAAAGTCTCACTAATAGTCAAGGGAATTTCTGTTTAAGTTGGAGGCCTGTGCACCAAGATCACATTTGACCCTGTAATATAAATAAAGTAACCTTAATGAAGTGTGTACAGAGCCTGGGAAAGACAAGCCCCCCTGCCTACCCCCTCATACTGAGTGCCAAATAAACACACCAATATGACTTAAGACATGCTTGCAGAAAAGTTTATTGTTTTATTTTCACCTCTGTATATATCTCATGCCAGTAAAACCTGCTGCATCACAAGCTCTTAATTTAGTCCCTTTTAGACATAAGAGGAACTTAGATGGTTTATCTTAAACATGCCTGCACCAAATAACTCATAAATGAGCCAAAAGAAAACAAGTATCTCAAACTCAGTTAAATGCCTTGTGTGCACAAGTGAAATGAGTTGTATCTGGTTCAGACCTGAATCCTTGGATATGGTAGTAAATCACGTTATCAGCCTATAAAGTGAAGTCACTTGATTCTATCCAAACTGAATAAACTCCATTGTGGCTTTGCTATAATCCCCTTATGAGAACTGTGTGCATCATTATTTACCCAACTGTTATGTGGGTGGAAACAGGAGACATTCACCTCTGGCAAATAAGTGTGTAACTTCTCTCAAGTCAATAGAGTTGCACCTGCTTAGACCAGCAATGAAGCTTGTCTCTGATGACAACAGAGATACTGTCTAGAGGTAAAACAGTTCCTGTTTTGTCTGAAAAATTAAATACTTCCAAACATGTCAAATCACTTGCAAATGCTGCCCATAAAGGAAAGAGGAAAAAAATTGGAAGTACTAATTCCATAAAACATGGAGCTTCTGGAGTCGGAAATCTTGAAGAGATTCACACCTCCCCTGCACTCCCCTTCTGCCGGTAATCTTCCATGACAGCTCTGGAGCCTGACAAGCCATGGTTCTTGCTTGGACAACAACAGCAACCTTATTGGGAGCCAAGAAAAGCTCAGTGCTAAAGACAACTACCAGAGAAAAAGTAGGCAGCTCTCTGCCTATTTGCCAGTGTCTTTCCAGGTGCTGTGAGGGAGCAGCAAGACAGAAGGAAAATAACTGCTGACTAGAAAAGGAAGAGGAAAAGGGAGGGAAAGCAATGACAACCCAGCCAAGCATATTTCCTCTGCCAGACCTTTTTACAGAATCAGCCATTCACACACACCTCTTCCCTCAAACTCCATTCTTTGTCTCTATCACTCTTAGCCTCATTAAAAAATCCTTTTTCTCTAACAAGCCTGAAGTTTCTCCCAAATCTGGCCATTCCCATATACCAAAAAAAGAACCCCCAAAAAACAAAACAAAAACCCAAACCCAAGAAAACCATAAAAGTCATTTCACCTCATGCCATTACCTACCTAACTACTATGATCGCATTTGCTACATATTTCCTCTTCCTTTCACGTGTTTTCATAGTATGGACTTCCAAACACCTAGCACACTTGGGAACACAATGATGTAATTATGTGTTTTAAGGATGACTACAGTTAGGATTATAAAGACACCATAAAACCAAGTTTCCCTTGAGTGAAATTCCTTCCCTCCAACCAGTTTATCAAACGAATATGGTTCAAACCCCCCACTGTCTACTAATAAAGACAGCTGATCAACCAGAACTTCCATTCATACAGAAATAGAGGCTGCCATTTAAATGGGACCTGGCAAGAAATACTGGAATTTCTACCCTTTTTGATCTTAAAAATAACAACTAAAAATGGAGTGAACTCATTCAGCTGACATCATTGGCTTGTATTTCTGGGACTTGTCTCAATTTTAATGGAACACATATCCCTGTTTTAATGAATTGGTTGTCCAGTGGGCATATATGATGGACCAGGTAGTCTGAAAGCCTTATCCAGCTCATTCTGATTTGACACAAGTTGGGTGAGTGCCAGCAGCATGAAACAGCACCAATGAAATCTGCATGTAACATTTTCAGAAATACATGATAAATTTTTACTATTTTTATATGATAAATTACAATAGCCACACGCAGGAATCACATTCCCTATGTAAGTCACTCTGCATCTGCAGAGAAATACAGCTAACCACAACACACAATTTCCAATTATTATGGGGCCAGGTACACAAAGAGTTTGTTTAATTAGTTGCTGATATTGGAGCACAGATGTTTGGAGACAACTGCTCACTGAAACTTTGCCAAGATTGCATTCATCCTCCATCCTCTACACAACATATAAAACCACCAATCTCTTCTTTGTGGTGACCAGCAACAGGACTCACAGGAGGTTTGGGCTGGATATCAGGGAAAGGTTCTTCACCCAGGTGGTTGAGCACTGAACAGGCTCCCCAGGGGAAGTGGTCACAGCACTAAATCTGACAATCTGATGTTTGGTCAATGCTCTCAGGCACAGGCTGTGACTCTTGGGGTGTCCTGTGCAGGGCCAGGAGTTGGACTCGATGGTCCTTGTGTGTCCCTTCCAACTCAGCTTATTCTGTGATTCTGTAATATATCTAATAAATAAAAGACCTACAATAAATACAGTGAATACAAATTCACTGCATCCTGTGAAACTAGGCATAATTTCTGAAAACAACTCCCTGAAGATTAGAGATTGACTGAGAGCAGTCAATTAACTTCATCTGGTCCTTAATCTTCAGGAAATTTCTTACAGTCAAGTGAAGGCTACTACAAAATTAACAATAAACTTAGACTATAAAATTCAATGCTTTGCTTTGTTGCATTTTCTACACTATATCTAGTTAGCATTCATGAAAAGTAGTGAAATTTATTTATAGCTGTATTCAACATCAGCCAAGCACTTGTTTTTCAGCAGTCTAAGCCAAACAACACTACCTTTAATGCCATATTTTTCATGCCAATGCATCACAAAGCTCTTTATTTGTTTACAAAGCTGTTTGTTTACAAGAAGCTCTGCCCTGTACTTTAGGATACAAAGTTGCATACTACACATAATTAGGCTGAAAAGAAAATCCTGTACAAAGTACCAAAGTTTTAAACACTGTTGATTCTACATAAATATTGCCAGGTTCTTTATTTCCTCTAAATGGTAAATATGTCACACGTGCCATAGAAGTAAAAAGAAACATGTCTAAAACTTGTGCTTGTATGACTTAGAGAGGAGTATTTAAAGTTACCCAGTAGCAATGAATCTTGAAAAGCTACAAACTGGTCTCTGTACGTGAATTTCTACAACTTAAATGTAAAAGAGTGATTCCCCCATCTCCAAGTTTTACTTAACATCACTTCCTTTTTCATTTTGCTTGAAGCCTCTGGCCCAAAAATTAAACTCAGTTAAAGTAACTGAATGACCCAAGTCCAGCTAACAGTTCTAATTTGTTCTAAGAAACCCAAATTTTGAAAAGCAGTTCAATGTCAAGGTATTTTGTCACTCACATCAATTAAAGTAGCTAATTCTCCTGATTTTGTGAGTGAATTAAGTCATATGCTATCTAGCTGGCATACACATGAGTAAAAGATCTGGTAAAAGGAACAGTGAAAAGTTTCTGAAACAGAAAAAAACTTTTTTTGAATTCCAGGAAATGCAGTTGATCCAAACTAACTGCTCTTCCTCTCTATAAATATTCTAAGTGAAGTGTTGTAGTGCCTCACTATACATTACTCATCTTTTGAAAGAAATAGGCTTTTCTCTATGTATATAAAATCTACAAGCTCAAAAACTGTTTTTCACTTGTGACTTACAGTCCACATATCTCCCCTGCAAAGGACAATTCATTTAGGTTTCATTCCTTCAGATGCTTGTTGAGTAAGCGGTCATACTTGGATTAAATTAGTTCTTCTCATTTGTTTGGCAGCTAATCATGCAGGAAACCAAAAACTCTTCCAGCTGATTGAGTTCCCTCAATAGGAGAGCTGGCATGGACTCACACAAGTCCATTTAAGTGGAACAACAGTATCAGGTTACCTTCTAACAATAACTCCAGTGTTATTTGGCATTGCTGTCAAATGTCTCAAGACAAACGTGAATTCATGGAGATCTCCCAAGAATGTTTTCTCATTCAGAAAAAAAAAAAAATTCCAAGAATAATAACAGTGGTTGGGGTTTTTTTTAAATTTTTGGTATTCCTAAGAGATAAAGGATTCTTATAAACACTCCTACCTTTAAAATTACTACCTTTCTACTACACTTAAGAATTGAGTGTTATCAACATTACCATTTCATAGTTGAGGACACAAAAACTAAAAGGATATAAACTTCAATGAAATTTGAATTATGACTAAACTACAAGGAAGGGACAACTTGAGAATCTCAGTTTTCAGACCCTTGCCACTGCATGGACTGTTCTAGGGATCTGGCCTAGTTTCAACTAGTTTCTAGTCTTCTGACACTCAAGAGGAAGTTGAAAGGAGGAAAAGCGTAGTGTCAGTGAAATGGGATGATGATTTCTGAATATCACAATCACCTTTTGGCCAGAGACCCAAGAAAGCTGCAGTATCACACACTGAGGAAACAAACAAACAAACAAACAAACAAACCAAAACACACCTTGTGTGAATAATGAGGTTCACTTTCATGGTAAAATTTAAGAAGTTTAATAAAAGACACGAAGAGACAGAGATCATAAAGCAAAGAGTTAATGGCCAGGTGCTTGGCACTCAGCCAAAAGCACACCTACTATCTTTGGAGATACTCTTTAAATACCTATTCTAGTCCATCAGTCTCTGTTGCATATTCATAAACCATTATGCAGATTCAAACTTTTCCACAAAGTAATTTACATATTCCAGGAACAGTTTAGCATGGCCCCTCCTCAGGTCTGCCTCTTTAGAGCATGCATGTTTCTTGGCTGTGGTTTCAGATCGTTCCCTTTATCACCTCCAGCTTGGGTCTTGGTCCAGACTTTCTTCAGACAGCAGGTGCTGATAGCTGGCATATCAGTAGCAGGGTCCTCATCATATGTTCACTGGATGTTATCCCAAACAAGCAGGCAGTTCAATTACAAGCATAACTATCTATCAGCTATCCCACTACCATGTCTAAGTTTTGTTAATAGCAGAAATAAAAACTATATCCTTACAGCAAAGTTATTTTAACATTATACATATAGCATTCATCTTAGTATTTGCTAAAAGCCAATTTTATAATATGCATTTATAATACCTTGGCAACATAATGACAACTGAAAACCATCCTCCCTATGAATCCTTTTCTTCCTCTGAATTCAACTCATTTTGACTGTAAGATCTGGACTTAAATGAAAAATAGATACTGTCTTTTTTTGAGTTACAGTTAATTCTTCAAAACCACTGAAAGAGGGAAACAAAAGTATTATTTCTGTATTATTTCATTATTCTGTATTATTTCATTTTACCTCACTGATGTGTACCTCATAACTGCCAATGTTTATCTTTGTCTCTTCACATCTAAAAGCTTTGTGAAATTTTACTAGACTTTTCACTCCTTAGCAGTTGTTACTCAGCATTGCTCCATTTCCTTCAAGCAAGTTAGAGTGATTTATACTAATATACCAACAAAGGAGGTAGGGAACAACTCAGGATAAACAAGGCTGTTTGAAGCATGATCAAAATCTGGTTTTAACTTGTGCTGACCCCCATTTCTAAACGCAGACACAGCCAAGATCCAGGAATGCCTTGTAAGATCAACAGCAACAAGCTTTGCTCAAAAATTAATACATAATAGGACGGGCTGCTTACAGCACAGTTCATTGCTCTTCCCATACCTATATTATTTTCTTCACCGTTTGTGTAGCATACCTCCTTTAACCAAATTACATGCTTTCAGGTTGAGAAACATCAGCCAAAACCAGTTTTTGAGCAAATACTAGCAGTATGGCCTGTTGTAAAAAAACAATAACTAAAACACATTGGCTCAGATACAACTCAGCCACACAAATGTCGCTTCTAATACAGTGTGTTACCCACACAATAGTAGTCAGTAGATGTTTCAAACATTTGCCATTTGAATCAGAAAAACAATCCTGGATGGGTGTTTGTTATTTTAAACTCCTACCAGGCACCCCAAGCCATAAAAAAGGAACAACTGGTATTTTTTATATTTATGTAATTTGCTAATCTGTCTGTTACTCCAGAAACAGGTAACTTATCAAGATAGTGCAAAGAAAGAAGAAAAAATAAAGCATAAGGAGCAAACTTCCAGCAATTTACTAACACTGCGTAAAGGCACCCAAACATATTTGTTCCATCAAGAGGCTGTTTGAAGCCTTGTTAATTTCTTTATCTGTTAATCTCCAAGTATGACCTTTTAAGTCTTCAATGCAAGGAAGGGCGTCTGGTAAAAATAGGTAGTGGCACCCACAGGAAGGTGCTCACCTTCAAGCCAGGCCATTATAAATACAGAAGGCTAAAATAAAACGCATGAAAAGACTAAAGAGGGGTCCTTTTCCTCCTCCCTCACCCTAACATAGGAGGAGCAACCTTTTCCAAAGAGGTGCTAACGAGTTATAAAAGATGAGCTGTGAAGAGCGGGGTGCATTACATGTTGTGAGACATCAAAGGCACAATCAACACTTCCACATTGAGGACTTCTAATCCTCACTTCCTGACTTTCCTGATACAGAGAGAGAAGCAAAGCAGCACTGAAGCAAATTAAAACAAGAGGTTGGGTTGGAAAGTTTACAAAAGCCAAACTAAGGAATATAACAATAAAAAGAAAAAAAAAAATACCTGGTGGCTTCGAAATTTTTACACCAACAGCAAAAATGATATTAAGTAACTAAAACATTCCAGTCTGTAAAGTTCAAAGGTCATCACTGAAGAGAAATACAAGGACAAAACTGACACTAACATCTAGCTCTCCCATTTTCATATTTTAATAAGGAACAACAAAAAGCCAGATGCCATTAGTCAAATGATTCTTAGTTTTAGTTGCCCCCATGACTTCTAATGCTGCACACACAGAGCAGCCAAAGCTAAACTCTGAAGAAATTAAGGCATATCAGACACAGGAAAAAAATTACATTAAAGAAAAATTCAAAAAGACCAGCAAGCAAACAGTTTATTGACATAACTAACAGATATATATGCAGCAACATCAGAACACCCCCAAAACACGTGAGAAAGAAGAAAGAAAATTGGAAACTTTGGGTATGGAAAAGTCTTTTTCCAGCTGCAGTACTTTGGATCCAAAGGGGTCTGAGACAATAAAACAAATACTCATTTTCCTTCACAGTGAAAATCCAGAGTTCAAACGAAATGCAAACAGAGTTGAAATGGCACTTTGCAGATCTTTTAAAACCTTCTTTCTTTAGAGAGGGTAGAAAACTTACAATTTTTAAGTAGACAGGTATAATCCCTATTTCACGGCAGGGATGTGCTGCAACTTGTCTATATTAAGCACTAAGTCTACTAAGTCTAGGACAAAGGCAGGAATAGATTTCTGACCTTGTGATTCCTACTCTTAGACTGTCACCATAGAGTTACTTCTCCTTTATGTCAATACAACTATTACCTGTGAAATCCCAACAGACCTGCTGTTCTGAGACAATATCTGAAACTGTCTCTAACCAAAGATTCAAAAAATCGAGACAGACTTCATAGGGTGTTTGTCTGTGGGATATGTATAGGCAGGAAACATGAACAGTCTTAAAGAAAAGCTTTAGCAAACTACAATCCACAGTTTCTCCACTAAAAAGCAAGGAAGAATCATGCCTAACTGGATATCAACAAGATAGCCACTGCAGGAAGAGGTAACATTGCACGGCTGACATGCACAATTAACACTACATTGCTCATTGTTGATCATGTTCCAGTGGAATTTGAACAAACCTGTTACTTCTGAGATCTCGTTAAAAAAGCTTTTGCTGGAAGTCAGACACAAAGGCTTATTTCATATGCTTATGTTGATAATCACATAAATAAATCTGTTAAGTTTAAATACTCATCCCAAAAGACAACCACGCCTTGTCATTTGTGTAAATGCTTACTGAGAATCACAAAGCTGAAGTATGGACATCCTCTATACTCGGTCATACAAGAAAACCAGTATTGTGACCATGAAAAGACAGGCTCAGCAGCAACGCTGCAATCCAGTATAATGCGGGCAAAGCACTTGAACTATAAAGGTGGAGAAATATGTTAAAATCCTGCTTAAGATAGTCAACAAAGACATTTTTGCAACTTTAAAATGGAAATATGCAACTTCTTGTCTATCCAGAGACAACTAGAAGGTCAGTAAAAGGCAGACTCTCTTGATACCTTTGTATCCTGCCTTTGAATAACACGAAAAAAAAGAAAAGACTAAGTCTTGTCAGCACCAGCTCCAGTGCTCTTCTGGCACACTGTGCAAAGGCAGTCAACAGCACTGAGAATACCTGTTATGCAGATGCACTAAGGAAAAGCAAGCCTCTGAGGCTTTCTGCACTTTCTACTTTCAGCTCAAGTGCTTAAGGATAAATGCAACATACCCAACAGTATATTGTAAATCAGTCTAAATAAAAGTATTTCTTCCGAAAACATAAAAAGTCTGTGCCTGTACATGATTAAAGAATTCTGAACTGCCTAAGGAAACAGGCATCATATACTTCTACAGCATAGTAACAGCACATGTAGCAGAACTCTGCTATTGACCCCACTCCAGGAAGAACTGGCGCATGAATGACGCTGCAAGGGCCAGTGCTTCTACACATACTTTGTGTTTCTGCAACACAACATCCACAGTATCTCTGACTGAAACAACTGAATAAATTTCATAGAATGGTAGAATATTAGTAAATGATAAATATAAATGTAATAAATATATATGTGTATATATATATATAAAAAAATACATAAAGTATATATACTTCAAATATAAAAGGTTTTTCCTGTTTGCCATCACGACTTTCAAAAAGTCAGCCATTCACCATACCAGTAGAAAAGTCCATATTCCTAGTGTACATAGGAATTAATTGTCACTAGGCCTGAAACATTCTCTGGTCGTTACTCTTCTCAGGTAGCCCCATTTCTCTGAAGATACTGATTTTTTTTTACAGACTGACATTCTGAAACCTAGACCAATTTAAAGCAGTCAGATGATAAGGTGCAGTAAGAGGATCCCAGCTGACCTGATGTGAGAGATCAACTGCTGCAGGAAAGAGGTCCCATACTCCCTACTCCTCTTAGCATTCCCCTTTCCAGCCACACACTCCTGATGCTTCCTTGTACGAGCTATGATTTGTGTAATCCTTCAGTAAGCCAATCCACTGGCAGGAGCTAATTCATCCAGACTGAGCCTTCTGCACGTTGATAACCTCAATCAACTTACCAAGGGTTAACATGAACTTCAGAACAAGCAAGGGAAGAAAAAGATGAAGGACTGCTCCCAGCAGCAACAAAATGCCATCTGCTTGGCTGTCCTCAAGACCTGATCTTTAATCTCTCATGAATACCAGAGAGCAAAATGGAACTTTCATAATGAGTTATGAAGTTATCAATGTATTTTGTTGCCCAAAAGGATCCCATCCTATATTGGAACTCAGCTAGAGATTCTTGCAGCTATTTGGTTCCATCGGTGTTAGAAGAATGCAATTTATTTTTTATTTACAATCTGCTATCTTTACACATTAAGCAGCAATTTTTTTTCTACAAGTAGGACCAGTGAAGATGGTAGAACTTTTCAGAACACGGTACCACTTTACAAAAAGGTATTAGAATCTGGTCACATTACAAAATGCGAATTCAATAACGATCTCTCTCTAATACAACTGCTATTTAGTCTTTTCTACATAAGACAGAGAATTGTAGAGTCATAATGTCATCATATAGAGAATGCACAGGACATAGAAGAGCTGCTTGGAAATCTACTGACAAAAATCTAGCTATTGAGTGTCATTTTTCTAGCAGTGTCTGTAATTCAATTATGATAAATTTCTCTTCAAGATAAATTAATCTTTGTTCATCATGGCTCATGTTGCCTCACCACTCAGTTTGGTTAGCAATACATTATTTAAATTAATTCCCTGATTTGCTGCATACTTTCATCAACATTACTTTTCCCATGAGAAATGGATTTGCCTCTCTACATGTACCTTAAGAACAATGTGGTAAGAAGTAATTCTTGCCAAGTAACGTTTATGCTTATGTATGCAAACATATAACTCCCATTAATTAAAAAAAGTTATCAATGATGTAGTAAGATTTGAAAGAGTCTTTTGCATGCTCTTATTTAATATCAGGACAACGTAAAAAAAAAAAAAACCAAAATGGCATACTGTTATTTAGAAAGAGAATTTGTATTATTATTCCTACCATAATGAACTTAGACTATGCAAAAATATTACCCTCGCTAACATCATTATCTTTTCTTAGTTTTGTTACATGAAAACTGCCATCTTAAATTGTTTCTGTGATGCACATAACATAAAAACATGAATTCTGCCTTTCTGTAAGGCAGATCTCTGAACAGAAGTGTACTCAGTTTCCTGAATGGAAAAATTTCCCCAAAACGTCAAAGAAACTGGATAAAATTTTACAAGCTAGGAGTCTCTTTCTGAAGTCCACATATCGCTCCTCCCACCAGGGGGTTCAACACAGCACCTTAGCCCTGCTCACTGTACAACGGTGCTGCCAGAGGGTTTCGCAAGCAGATGAATCAAAGCAAGTTACTAAGGAGTCAGGGAAACAACTTTTGGTTTAAGCTTCTAAAAGGATCATTTCAAACGTAACAAAAATACTCGAACACCTACAGCTTTTGAGTGCCACTACACACTCCAGTGCCGCAGTGAGTTTTGTGTGGTCAGCAGCATGATTTTCACACCGGAAGTTCAGAGGTAAGAGCCACAGGCACACTAATCCATTACATATAAAGCACTTCAGCCCTCCATAGTTCATAAATTACATGCATACAGTTGCAAAAGAGGATGTCATTCTTCAGTAGAGACAGCACTATCAGTAACATCGATACTCCAAGAATAACAGATTTGAGTTCATAAGATAATTTCAAGCAACCAAAAGGGGGTAATCTACAGACAAAATGTCAGTTCATTCTTTCACAAAGATAAAGAAATTATCAGGAAAAACACTAAAATTTCAGGATCAATGAAATCTTCAGTTATAAAAAAAAAAAGAAATCCTCACCACCAAAAAAAACCACCCCAAACAAACAAAGAACCAAAACCATTCATGCACATGCAGTGCCTCAAGTAGAGCAATCCTTTGAGCTAACTAAATAAATAATACTGTTTATTTAATCTAGGGACTGTTCTCAAAGCAGGACTCAAGTCAACAATGTCAAAACATCCACCTAGTTACAGGAACATACAGCCATTCCCCACACTTTTGCCATAGCCTGCCTTCTTAAATAAGCATTACTTGATCCAGCAAAGGAGCTCTACTCCTCATCTGCAGCAACCCTGTGAAATACTGTATAATGAAGTACAAGCTGCAACAGAGATCTGAAATTCAAGTCCTCAACTTTTCAGTCTTCTGCAAATGCGTCTTAATTAGATGCAATGGTCAGTACAGAACAACCGCATGCTGGTGGCAGGAAATGTGGCACTAGGTCTCAGGCTACACTTTAGGTACTTCTTGATTTACTATGTGATACTAGGCAAGTCACTTCCCATTATTTATTTATAAGTTTACATCTAATTATCTAGGAAGCCTAATTAGCTCATCTGGAAAGTGATTTGAAATGCACAGATGAAAGATAGTGTGTATTTCTCAACTCGTCATCTGTGCCAATAAAACACCTATTTCACAATAATTAGCTCTCACTGTATTTTGATAGCTACTGCCTCATCCCTAGAAATTCCAGCTCTGGAAGTCACAAATAGAAAGACTCATTGGGATGCAAGCTAATGAAGTGGTATGTGAAATATCTACAGATAAAGTTAATATTCTAAAGGCCTTTTTGCAATCACTCAGCATGCAATGAAACTTTCTTCCCAGTTGGGTTTCCCTCAAATGAAAACCAAGAGATTTATTTTTAAACTCTCATCTGTATCACAGTAAGCATTTCTAGCACAGGTCTGTGTCAGTCTGAAAAAAAAAGAACTGGCCTAGGAAACTAAATCTAATCTTGATTAAAATGTTCTAGGATGCTTTAACAAATGTGTCTTATTATTTCATGCAGAAGCCCTACATTCACTTTTGGAAATTTTGTGAAACATTATTAGGACCCTCAGAACAGACAAAAAGCTTAACCTTGGGGCAGGGGCTGGGTGAGATGGGCTGAAGTAAAATGGGGACAGAGCAGGCAGTCTGAAGCACTATGGGGGTTCCACCTCCCACGCTCCAGCCATGCACCAAGGAGGGATTCAGCAGGCCACAAATAGGAGAGAGGCTCACTAAACCCTACTACTCTTTCCAATCAAGTCTAGTGTCCTGTCTCTGCAATAGCTGGCATGGGATGTTTCAGCCAAAGCCCTAAGAAATGATGTGGGAGTATGGAGTTATGGAGTAATCAATTCAGCATGTGAATCTCTGGTTAACAAAATCAAAGAGCACATGTCCTAAAACACGTATACCCATCTGTTAAGGTTTTCTACACTCTAATCCTGACTATTTTTAACCAAGAATTTTTTCCTTCTCTGTTATGAACTGGGATTTCCAAACAAGCCCAAATTTCAATGTTCATTTTGACTGTAAGCATTCTGCAGCCCAAGGCACCTCATCTTGTGCACTGTGTACACACATTAACCTAATGAGTTCTCAGCCTTAGTCACATTCTACCATTTTACATACCACTGGAGTAAAGAAATTTAAATATAAAACTATGTAGAGTCAGTCTACTTGGCAGGACATTTTTTTTAAAAGTCAAATTATTTTCAAACACATACATCATTTTAAACACAAACATACTATTTTAAGTAAGAAAATGGTGCCACTTTTAATATATCATAATCAAGACAAAATCACATGGTTTACGGTACAGTTTACGATTTCCTCTACAGGGGATCCCATCTCAATACTTCATGCACTCCTTCAGGCAAAAGAAAAAAAAAATCTTCCTTCAATTAACTCTAGTCCCTTTTTGCTGGTGGTAAACATATCTGCTGTCAGCTTCCTGGAAGATGATCTCCCATAGAAACAGGGAGGTGGCTGCTGCTGCTAACAGGACTCCAAAGTAACAGAGAAATCTGCCTCTATCAGCATGTGAAGGAGGTGAGGCAGGGGAACCTGTGACTGACTTGACTGCACAAGCAAGCACAAACACAGTCAAACCAGCTCACCATCCTTGTATCTTTCTTCCTGGTACTTGCCCATACTTCTGTTACTTACCATTCCCACCACATTACACAGAAGAGAAAAAGGAAATTAGATTCATTTTTGTTACTGAATACAAGCCAACTGGAAAATACATCATTTCCCCCTCCCCTCCTAGACTGCATGTTTCTCATTCCCTTATTTCAGCTACATCCCTGTTTTCTCACCAAGTCACAGGGTAAGGAAAATGCTGTTGCTATTTAAATTTCTGGGCTTCTTAGAGCTAAATAAAGTCAATTTTGGCTCAGAACACTTATGGCAAGATGAGTATTATTGCTCCTCTTCAACAAAACAAAAAAACTCCTAAGAACAGTTTATCTAAAAAGCACTGCACACACACTTGACCACTAGAGCATAGCTCTACTTGATGTATTTCTCACCAATGATGGGTGATCAGTATTTCTTCAAAACACAGGTATTAGGTATATTTTGTCCTCTGAATTTCTCGTAAGATGTGGTAGAAATCAATTACCAAAGAAAGTTAAAATTCAGTATGGCAATCTGCATGAAATCTTCTGTACAGCAGTGACAGAGAGTGGGGACAGGGCTGCTAAAGTGAATTTGAAAAGCTTGGTGCACTTCTAGGACCCTCCTTGGTATGCCTGCACACGTTCAGCCAGCTGCAATTCTCTTTCTGTCCTGTCCAGAAGATTTAGCTTCTGTCCCCAACTCATCACAACCTCCAAATATCAGCAGTATATCCCAAATTTACTGAAGTGATGCAAATTCAATATACCCCCATCTTTACACTTACTATAAATAGCAGAAACAAGGAGTTGAAAATAGATCTTCATCAGTGACTATGTCACTATTAGTGACATTCAATAGTGACTACACCTAAGTCTTTCAAGTTATGTAATAAAGTCATGAATAAATGGTGTATAATTGACTGGGCAGAGGAAACGAGCACACTTGGTGCCTCTTACCTTCAGGACCCAGAAGCACAGTACATAACACAGAGTATATAACTCATTCTCACTAGCAATTAGGTACTCCCAGCTCTGCTCTTACACTAACATGATGCTCAGCTACCCAAGTGGTCAGGGAAATAATGAGGCCATCAGATTATTCCATGTCCCTTACTGCCACACAACCCTACTAGGAGCAGTTGCACCTTTTATTTCTCTCTCTCTTTCATGTTGTAGCATATGGCTGAAGGTAACAAAGTAATAGAGACATACAAAAATGTCTGGATGCTTTTGTATCTGCTACCTTAACAATATCTACCATCAAAGAGCATTTTCAAGGAAAAACTTTTGTTTTGCCATCTTATCAGGCTCTTGAGATACTAGCTAAAGACAAAAATAGAATATAGTGCTTTATGTGATGTGCATATAGTATGAGTTAAGTTTATCCACACAGTACATGAACAATCATGAAACAGGTTGCTGGTGATTCTGCATTATTTCATTTGTGACAATAGCACCCTTTCGCCTTGAAAATAATTTGGCTTTAAAAAAAAAAAAGTCTCTCTACAAGAGAACATATTCTTCCCTGCTGCAACACCAAACAAAAGTATTCTGTTTTGCTGCATTTTTAATTACTACCTCAACTGGGAATAAACCACTTATATTATAATCACGAAATAGACAATGGTGAAATAATTACACCATATAATTTTGCAAACTTTAAATACTTTTCCAGGAAGTTTTTCCTCCCTTTCTCATGCTACAATGTAACCATTTTTAAGAGTATATTTCTCCGAAACTGAAAAAAAATGAGATAAGATCATTATGTATCTGTTTCTGCATTTATATTCAGGCATTTAAAAGGTACATTCCCTGCAGAGCAGTTCCCTGACATATAAACTATACTATAGTTATTATTTCACTAATTTAACATCAGCTACAGTTAAAATATAAACAGCTCACTGCGTTCAAAACAGCTGGCATTGTTGTGACAAGTGGACTTGGGTGGAAGATGACCGATTAGGTTTCCTCATTTTTAAAATAAATTTTCAACAGCTTTGTTCCTCTGTTGTGATTCCAAGCTGCCCTGTGTCTCTCTGGCTGGGCATTACTGCCACCAAAACATTTTGGAATATCAGCAGCCCCTTGTCTGTTTCTTCACAACTGCACTTCTACACTGCAACACAGAATGGCAAAGCCAGATGTTAAACTCACAGAGAAAATGCAAGCTTGTGACAACAGCCTTCCTATGGCTCTCAAACACTCCAGGCAGCAGCTCAGCAGTGACCCAGGAAGGGCTGAAAGACACTCACACACAGCCCCAGCAAAGCATACTGCTTGTGCTTCTCAGCTGTCTGAAAACGTATGCTAAGGCTACTGAGTCATGGTAAACACATGGCAGAAATTAAATTGACTGGAGAAGCTGTATTAAAATAAGCAACAATGCAGTTTGAGAAATTAGCCTCACAGTACTCCACAGCTTCCAAATATCCTTCAATATTTATGGAACATTTATATTATACCCATAAAATTAATGAGCAGGGACACTGATCAAGATACCATGTCTGGTCTCCAACTCTCAGAGCTGCAACAAAATACAGTACTTTCCTCTGGCTGATCAAAGGATATTTAAAAGACACTATTCTGGGCAGATATATTTATTAATACATTTTAGAATGCAAAGCCCAAGACCAGCCTCAAACATGTCTGGGATTTACATTTCCCAGACTGAAACATGCAAGACTCCTACTGTTGTCCCCACATGTACCTGTATTCATTCAGGTATTTAGGATTAAACATGAGAGCAGTGCAGAAATTTAAACACCTGCAGAAGCATTTGCTGGATCTAAGTCTAAAGGAGAAAAGTGGGAGTTTATTTCTGGCTATTCTCAAGGGCTCACCTTGCAATGTTTTATACTGGACTAAGTCATACTTCTCCCATCTGTAAACATGGGAATGTAATCAATCTGTAATAGAGGTACACTTTAAAGCTTAATGAAGTGGCATTAAAGTGCTTTGAATTCTTCAGATTCAAAAGATGCTAGATAAGAGAGAAATAGCATTATTGCTGTTTTCATTTCTCTAGCAGACTTTAGTAGCAAATATTTCTTTCATCCTCATGCCCGGTATATACTAGAGAGGTCTCAGCAAGGACCATATGTAGCTACACATTGGCCTCTGGAGATGCTAAAATACTTAGCCAGTACAGAGAGATTTCACTGTATAAAAGCTGTTTTTTTCTTTTCATATTTGATGATTTCATTAATAGTCTGAATGACGGCAAATATTGACCAAATTTGTTCTCTTTTAAAATATTTTCTCTAGTTAAGCTTGCCCAACCTTGCTGCAAAGCAAGCAGCTGAAAGAGCAAAGCCAAATGCACCAAGGTCCACTTCCGCCTTATTCTTACACACTGACATTCAGGTGACACAGGCTGCAACTGCTGCCCACGTGCAGGAATCAGCATGGGTTGCAAGTACAGCCTTCATATGAGGTCCTTTCTTCCTCAAGAAAAAGACAGCAGGATACACAGTTTCTCATGGATTTAGCCCATGAACTACCAGCTGGAACACATAAATGTATAATTGCAAGTGTTTGAAGAAAAAAACCCGCACCCTTCAAAGTGCCAAAATAACAAGAGAAAGATGACAAAAAGTTAAATATTTCATCACAACAAGCCTATGGTAAAAAACATGATTGAGTTTTTAACCACTGTGAATAAAAACAAGATGCAATCATTTTCTATACTCACCAACATCAAAAGGAGTCTTTCTATATTTGATCAATGTTCCTATGTTAATTACAAAGACTCCAATTATTCCACAGGTTTTGTTCCTGAAGCATAAAATCAGATCTTCACATAGAACTCATAACTGTTTTCCCAAACGTTTTAGAGCCAGAACATGTTGTTACTACACTCAAACTATTTTTACCATTCATTTGCAATAGGTTAAGAGCTTTGAGGACCTGTTGAATGTTCTCTCATGATTACAGGCACATACAGTTTGTCACCTTCTTATGCTGGTCATCTATTTTCACCATATTTGTAGTAACTTTTTTTTCAAATCTTCTGACAAATCTGGCTGAAACTGGCCAGAAGTTCAAAGGTAATTTTGCATGCCTACTCACAAGCACATGCACATACACATGCATGTGATTCACAAGCACATGCACACACACATGCATGTGATCCAGTATCTTTGGCTATAGGAATAAACAATGAAATTTGGTGAATGTAATCCTTAGAAATCAAAAAATACCAAAAATAGCAAAAACTTTTACACCATTTCAAAGCTTACCTATATTTTTTCACTCACAGATAGTCGAGATACAATTTTCAATTCACTTACCAACATTCTGTTCATACAAAAAAACGTCCACAGCACCACAAAATGGGATAGATCAATCTGCTGAATGACTCCTGGAGTTTCAGCACGCTAATAATGAAATCAAACTCATTTTGCAGACAGACCTCTGTCTACAGGTGTCTCTCTTATATGGCTGGGTTCCTTCATGCCTTGCTCTTCATTTTCTGATTAGCTCAGTATTGGTAGGAAAGAGAGCGTGTCCATTCCAGTTTTCAAAATCTTGTGCTCATCACTAAGCCAGTGAATTCAACATGCTTTGATAACATTTGCAAGCCCAAAGAGATTGACTTCACTGCCCAGAGCCCATGTGTGTTTGTACTAATGATGAGCCGATCTACAGAAAAATACTTACAGACTCTATAGAAAATTCATTCCAGGCTTTTGGTCATAGGAAATGTGCCAAAAGACTGCACAACTACTGTTGGAACTCTGGTCACTGAGAATTTTAGACTTTCCGTGCTGACAGGCACTGACGCCCAAGAAAATACTGCATTTGACCTGAGGCTGTGGAGAAGGCTTCCAAAATTGAATGACAGAACTGGGATTATGGGTGCATAGTTTGAATAGAAGTGTGTAATAGCACATAGTGGAAAAGGTTTTAGAATAGAGTAACATAAATATATATATATATATATATATATAGCAAGATGGAGGTTTTAGGGCAGAGGTTAGTCCTTCTTTTTGACCTTCTTCTCCATAGGTCTAGGAGGTTTTTTGTAATTGGATAGAAAAGTCTGCACTGTAGACCACAGGTGGATGGCTATTGGGCTAAAATTAAAAATAATTTAGGGGTCATTTCTTAATTGGACAGTTTATCCTTAAAAAAGGCCTTGTAGAGAGAGAGATATGGCTCTATTTTTAGTTTGTTAGCTAAAAGTGCTTTAGAACTCATGGTTTGTGAGACTGTAATACAGGTAAGAATTAATAAACATCTGAGTCTGAACAAGAAATACTGTCTTGCTTATTTAATCCCGACCCTGGCAAAGAAGATAAAACGCAACAATCTCCAAAAGCCTAACTCCCCATCAGTTTCAGGGTGTGAATACACATGCAGATAACTCTGCCTGCCATTCAGAACAGATCTCAAAGCTCAGGCAGACATTCTTTACATTCATAGATACGAAAGCATTGCTGCACATTGCGAACTTGGCTTTTGTCACAGTCATAAAAAAAATTTAAAACAATCAAAATACTAGAGCAGTTAGTCCCTGGAAGGCCTTGTGATCACGTTCCTTGACATTTTGATAAATACGGAAACAGTGAAAATGTTCTGACTTGCTACACTTGTAGTCTCTTTAATGCCATTTCTTGGCCCCAACATGCACAGACTTCTGACTTGACACACCCAGAAGACTTTTGCTCACTTTCCTCAACAGACCCACACTGATAAGTCTGAGTTTCCCCAAGAGCAGAACAAAGTCATGCTTATTAAAATGTTTACTGAATTCATAAAAGAAGAGCAGCGCTTTCATGAAAATAGGTATGTCAGAGCAAATCTCCATAGGCCTACGTATGCGACCGTACACAATAAAAAATTAAACTGGAGTTTGAATTACTCTCATTCTTTAAAAACAGACTAGACTAAAATGCCTTTAAGGTTTTATGGAACACTGACTTCTAAAGAATATCACCTGCTTATGCATATTAATGAAAGAGTAACAAAGAAGCCAGACTGAATAAAATTTAACTCACAGCTATCATTTTTACCCTACTGTATAATTCACTAGCCATGGGTTCAAACGACAAAAACATGTCCAGGTAACTTGGAACACTACATATAATTTAATTTGCATAAATAAACATGAATATATTTATCAGATTTAAGAATGTTAAAGTATGCATGAGTTCTACAGTACCTTCTACCTTGCCACACCAATTTACTTTTTTATACTCAGTACAGAAGATTGTTCCAGCCACAGGAATAGAAGAATGTAATATAAAAGGAGTGGAGGAGAAAACTCTAATGCCTACATACTACTGACTAATTATTTTGAAACAAAGAAAGAAACAATCAACCATAGATTATTACAAGTTGTGCTCACTAAGCTGTTTTCCAAGGGAGGCGTCAAGATGGTTGATTGTGTCAGCCTAGCTTTCAGCTGTTCTGTTTGAAAACCAAAACGTATTTTTGACACTTATAAATTAGGTGCTTTTAAAAGGTATATGACACATTCACAAGCACTTCAAAATGGAGAACTGATTCCATCAGACACGGTAACATTAGAGGATTATGCACATTCAAATCACTTCTCCAGTGAATGTCTGAAAAATAAAACTTTAAGAAACTGAATTTGCCCAGCTATGTGTGTTGTCTCATTAACAATATAAGAAAAAACACTCTGCACATCATCCTAGAACCGAGATATCTGTCAATCATGGTAGCTGAGATTGTGAGAGTAAAAAAATTTGTAATATAATAACTTATATTTATAACTTATATTTACAGTCTGAATTATATCCTTAGACAAGTGGCAGTGGGGTAAGAAACCAGTCAAATTCTACTTAAGCCATCTTTTCAAGATATGCCAAATACCAACATTCAGCCTTGCTCTCCTAGGACTACAAATTTACTTCATATTCAGCATATTTGGATTAAATTTTTTAATGTTATTGAAGTACAAAAAACCATTTTAGCTTAAGCATTAATGCACTAATGCCAATTATTAACTAATGATATTGGAACAAAGTTTTGTATTCGAAGGATAATTTATAGTAGAAAAGTTGAAAACAGCAAGAACTTGCTAGGAGAATAAAAAAAAAAAGATCATAGCCTGGTCTGGTTTACAGATTATAAAAAAGTCAGCACTGCATTTTGCATAATTTTCCATGACTACTGACACTAATTTTAGGACAGCTTAAGTAATCACTGTAACATAGACAATTTAAACTTTAAGTAGGTTGCACAGACAGAAGTAAAACCAGGGTAAATAGAAAATTTGCCCCGCAGTTAGTGCCAGGTGGTGCATAAACCCAATGCAAGTACAGTGTATTCCACGTTACTGGGGCGAAAAGAGGAGAACTTTGAATTCACAAAGAAAAACTTGGTTATATTAAATTCCTAGAAGTACATTCTAGTTATGAATCAGATGCCAGTGAATCTGACTACACTATTAACTTGAATACTAAGAAAAAGGTATGTGAACAAATAGCAATGCACCAGCAAGGCACAGGTAAATGCAAACAGAAAAAGCTCCAAGAAGAGAACAAACACTGAATACCAGCACAGGTAAGTAAAAGAAACATGGAAAGAATAAACACAGGAGGAATAAAGAGGTAAGTTTAGAAACCAAGGACAAAAAAAATCCCACCAAGGCATACCTAATATAAATATAGAAAGCATCCAGAACTCAAACAAAGGTAGAGGACACCATAAAAGCACAACATATTTCATTACAAAAACAAAGAACAATGTATTTACATTACAAAAAGTAGAAATACACGTTGTTATTATATGCATACTTCATTTAAAAATGAGAAAAAAGAAACCCTTTTCATGTATACACGTCACAATTCAGAGTATCAAGAGTTTCTGAATGGCCTATGTGCAAATAGAAAATAAGCATATATCTAAGTGAAAAACAGAACTAAAAGAAAATAAAGAAGGAAAATACAGAGCATGGAAGGACAAAGATGAGATCAATAAAACTCCAGATAATTGATTTTGAGACTCAGCTATAGAAAATGCCAAAGAAAAGCTTTGGCATAAAAAACTCAAAAACTTTAGCCTTCACTTTACACATATTAAAATACTTGTCACAAGCAGGGACACACAAGTGGGCACCAACTGATTCATTGCCTTTTTTTCAGCTATAGTAGAAGAGTGTGTTTTCTTGAGAACACAGAAAAGGTGACTGCAACAGGATAGTCCCTTCAAAGCCTACCAAATTTAGGTTAGATCACTTGCAAGAATTAAGCAAATCCAAATACATACGGAGACTCTGAAGCAGTATAAAATCTCTGCTTTCCCTTCTCTTAGAAGTCTCTCTACAACCTGAAAGCCAATTCTCAAGTGAAAAACCCTACCAAAGAGCAAACTTATGAAGACTGATGAAAGGAACGGAGAACAAAAGTTGAAAGATTTTAAGCTTTTACTAACATACAGAGTGTTAACATTCACCCAGAAAACACAACGTTTTCTCTAAAGGCTTCAAATGAAGAACCAAAAGCTGTTTAGATATGAAGTTACGAAACTGAGTTACAATCTGAAATGTTTCTTAGAAGAGCAATTAGACTGGCTGGAAAAAACACATGTAAGTAAAAAACATAACATTGTAAATGAGGCTCAAAATACACATTTTTTCTTCTTAATTCTCTCTACGAGTGTAACCTCAAAGCATAAACAGACCATAAACACCATCAAGGACCAGAGCACAGCCTTGAACACTGTCTCCAAGGAAACAAGTAGCTGTATCAAGAACTACATCTAGTGAATTCAAAACCTTACAGATTGATGGATGACAGAGAGTACAGTTGTATAATTCACATTCCTAAAAATGAGATTGGTTGGTTTAAAAAGTGCAACTGTTCAGAAGGAATTTTATTATGTTAAATATTATCAAATTATAATAGCTCCATGAGCACAAGCAGGATTAAGAGCAAGATGAAAAGTAATAGTAAAAAGAAGTCATGAATGGTATTTAAAATTATTAACTGGTATTAAGACCATAGTTCAGTTTCAAATAGAAAAAACTAAAAGCTGTGAACTTTGGTAAAGACTCCACTGCAGAACAAAATGCACATGATCACAGGTAATATCATCTCATTCATATTCCAAATTATAAAAGGTAGAAGTTAAGGAATAGACACAGTTTAGCAATTAGCTGCAGAATCTTGAGAAGGCATCTGAAAAAAACACTTAAGAACAGAAAGAGACAGATAGAAGCAAAAAAACCAACAACAAGGAAATCAAACAATCACCCACCCCCCCAAAACCACAAACAAACAAAAACCCAAACCCAAGCTTAAGTATTGTCATCAAATTAATGACATTTTCCTAGCTAGAAAAATTCCAAATCTTCGTTTTATTAACAAGTTAGTGACAAATAAAAGGGCCTTCTGTCACAGGACTAACACACATTTCAACCTCTTCCAGTTTGTCAAGTTAAAATGTTTTAATTTCCCAACTGCCTAATACAGCAAGAAGATCATCAAAATAAAACACCCACATATCTTGTCCTACCCAACCCTATTACATCTTAAGGATCTAAAAAGATAAACACAATAAATGCAATAAACAAGTCCCTTTGGTGGCCTGGTAACTTCACACTTGGTTAAGACAGACAATATAGAAAGAGAACAAGGGTGCACAAAGAGGAAAAAGATGTAAATTTTCCCTTTGCTATAATACAGAATATTAAGTTTTTCTTCATTTTGAGCAAAAAAATGACCTTCTATTGCTTGGCATCTCTTCTCTGGACCAATGAGATAGGGAGGGGCCAAGGAGTGCAACTTATTGAAGAGCACACACAAAGACTGTGTACAAGTGACCTCCTGATGTGAGAAAGCAGACTGGAGAACAAGAGCAGAAGGAGAATTGCTGAGTGTTCTGCAAAAACAGACTGCTAGATAAACAGGATCAAAATAAACTGCTCCAACAAGTACTTAAGACTGATGGACAAAAGGCAGCACATCCCAGCACCTGCAGTCTCAGGTGGACTTCCCTCTATGTAGCTCACACTTCTGTAGTGCAAAAATGATCAAATAGATCTAACAACATAATGCTACACTATGCACTCAGAGTGAAAGAAGAATACAGATGGTACACGATTCCACTTCCTGTGACACTACACTGATTGGTTTCATTGTGAAGTCTATTTATACAGCTGATTATAAATTCCTAGTGTGCTCTGATTAATGCAATAGCAGCTGGACTACTTCCTTTCTCTTAGCACTTAGCTGCATTCTTGATTAGTGAGTGGTATATGAAAGCTTGTGAAACAAGTACAGGAAGATCAAACAAAAGCAATGATTTCCTCTTAGACCACTACATTATATTAAACCTGCCAACACTAGACCAGTTAGTCTCTGACCTGCAGCAGCTGGGAGTAGCCAGATTCCAGATGGTCCTAGAAAACTGCTTTTGTATGGTCCTTGTCTTCTTTACCTTGTCTTATTGTACCAATCTAACATGGAAAGAAAAAAAATCAGAGCAAGCTGTTTGGGCAACTCTGTGATAGATGACAGCTCCAAATATAGCAAATTTCCAGTCATCCAGTTTGTATATGATATGTACAAAACCTATCAGATCCATCCCTACAGGACTACCATCCCTACTGAAAGTCACATCTATTTCCACTACATTAAAACGTGTATATACAGCCCGCATGCCACTGGCATCTCAAGATAACAAACCACTACAAAATACGCTATCACATCCCCTATCCTGAATCCTCAGCTTTCCAAAGAAAGAGGAAAGAAGAGTGGATTCAAGTCATTGCTCTGAAGTTTATGTGTGCATGCCATAGTATGTAAGATTTGTAGTGCTAACTAGAAGAACAAGCACAGATCTCACTCAATATATTTTTATTTTCAAACTTGGCAGATGGTGGAGTTCTACATAAGGCTCGGAATTACCTGAAACGCGTACGTTTGTGTCCCCTTTTATACTGCAAAACAATTCAGAGCTAAAAACTTGAGGAGTTCTCCCCAAAATAGTGTTTTCAAACCTAAAGCAAGCACAGCAGTTAAGCTGCAACTGCATTTGGCCTTGGCTAATTCAGGTACCAATACATGCAGTGAAGGATACATCAAGATGAGTTCAGCATAAATCAAAATACGTAGACAAATTCAGTAATAAATTTAAGTTGACAGCAGCATAATTTGTAAGTTTTTCCTGTTTTTACTGTGAAGAAGAATCTATATTATTTTAATTTCACTATTGACTGGTGAGATGTTCTCAAAATGGATTTTTTTCTTATTCTTTCCTATCATACAACTGTTAGCAAAATTTAAAGCTTCTCTGTTCCAAAACAGAACAAAGTAACAGAATCCAAATCTAACCAGAAAGCTGTTTGGAGAAGTCTCTCCATTATTTTTCCCCCAGCTGAAGGTGAGCAATGGATAATTAAAAATAAAGCCATTGTGGGGCATTGGTTTTTTTTCCTTCTGCACTCTTGGGTAATGAATAACCTGTGACCTAACCCACAAAAGGAAAAATTCTTGCCTAGGAACATGCAAAGTTTCAAGTCATTCTTTCTAGAGGCAAAACAATTGTTCCATCTCTCTTGTTCCCAATTTCTATTCACTTTATGACATCTTCCTCCACCTCCTAAATAAAAGAGAATCACAAGCTTTGGGAAATTGTGAGTATTTTAAAAAATCTTGTAAGGATTCAAGCACAAGAGAAGCAAATTTGTCTTGACACCAGCCAGACTTGTATCAGACAAAAGTGCCACAGCACAGAATTGAAAATACAAGACTAAACAGAAAAGATGTAAGTAGCGTATTAATTTCTTCTGCAGTTCTAAATACAATTTGCCCTATGTGCCACAGAAGGTAGAGGCACAGTAATTCAAGGTGCATTTCAATGGCATTTTAATCTAAATCAAGTTCTCCTGCCTCTAGCATTACAGTGCTTAGTCCATCTTAGACAGCGTAATACAAATTGACAACTCTATCCAACAAACCCCATCTTAGCAGTAACCATTACTAGAAAATACCACTGCATTACACTAGATGCAATGGGAGGCTGCTAAAAAGAGTTCTATCCAACTTCAGTCACCATGTTCATAAAATATGTAAAATCTTCAGAAAGGGAAAAGCTTACTTTACTTTTTTTATTTTGACACTTGAGCAATATGCCAGAATTGCAAGATCACTTTATGGCACAAGGCTTCTGCTTAGGAAAACTCCATCTCAGTGACAATACGACAATACTGCAGATGGGGGTATCAGCCCCCTTTGCTAACCAGCACTTTCCATTATTATTCACTTTTAGTTCCATAGAACTTTATTGCACTTGATGCATTTTAACTCTCCAGCATGAGACCTAAAACAAGGCTACAAAAGGACAATTACAAGCATGGAGGATGGATCTCAACAAAAAGTCATTTTGTTTTCTCCCCATTCTGAAGCCTGTCATCCAAGGCCTCACTTACTGCACACCAATAAAGTTCAGTTCTAAACACCAAATTACTTTTTTCTTTAGCAACTGGAACCTACACTGAGTGCTTCACAGCTACTTTGCCCTCATAATACCTCCATCCTGAGAGAAGGATTCACCCATTTACATGTAGGGAATGAAGCCACAACAGATTGATGTGAAGAGTTTTGACTCTTCAAGACCTGTTTTGAGGCACTCAGGACTCGAGTGTTCCATTTAATATGGCACGCTGTAACATTTATTTTCTTAAAAGAAGAGCCTCTGCTGAATGAGTTGTAGAATTGAGCATTTCACTTTTAATCTCACAAACCAAGTACCCACAAAATGAGATGTACTATTAATGTTCAGCCGTGAAAGGCCTGCTTAGAATGGTTTAGTCATCCCTAAGTATACTTACATATGTTTATTTTACCAAAGGTATGTCTGATTCTCGAAGGAAGAGTTCACCTCTCTTGATTAGGTCTTATTCACTTTGGAAAAATCAACCTGTGCAACACCAAGAATGCAAGGATTTCAGATTTCAATAATCTGAAAACAGTTTCCTTCGCTGCAAACAGACTTATTCCCTGAGCAGACTGAGGTAGAGATATCACGTAAAATACAAAGTGAGATCAGATTTTCTCATAATACCAAATGAGGAAAGATTGCAGAGAAAAATTTAATCCTCAATTCTCTAATTCTTGACTTTTAGTACTACTGCCCTCAATATTGTCTTCATATTTTTAAATGCAGTTCTATATTTGTTTTCACATGGGTTATAGTAAGATGACTAAGACTTAAGCATTATTCTGATTCATTTGAGCTCATGTTCTAGATACAAATAGCTGACTTTCAGGTGAAAATCTCAGTATTTCTTAACCAGCAGCCAGAATACCTCTAAGTCTGAAAGTTCTTCCCATAGTTTATCCACAGTGCTAATATTTAATTTTTCACCTTTAAAAATCTGTTATTCAACAAATGCAGTTGGCAACAGTTAGATCATTCTCCACTTAAAAACAAACAAACAAAAAACAATCAACCAACCAAAGAAAAAGAACTCAGAATTTTTGCTATCTCAAGTAACTGTCTTGGAAAAAAAAGGAAAATATGTGTATGTGCATATATATATATATCTATATCTATCTACTGAAATATAATAGACAAAAATATAAGCAGAAAAAGAAATAATGTGTTTCTTGCAAAGCACATTTCATGTAATATACACCGAATTACAAAAATTCCATCCATAATTCACAAGAAAGGAAATTTATGTAAGAACTACATTTATTTGACATTTAACTCTAAATTTTATTACCTTGGCTCCACCATAGGCTTGTTCCTTACATGCATGGCCATAGTTACTTAATTACTACCACATACTTCAGTAAACTCTTGACAGTATGAAATTTTTCACCTTCTATGTATATAACCTCAACCCAAGAGTTAGAAACTTCAATCTATAAAAATTTTTGGTTCCATTTGTACCACTGTACTTCAACAGAAACTCTTCCTGCAGGCTGACTTATGAGTCCAAAGCAGGAATTACTATAGCTGAATTTACACACTTGCGAGCACTGCAAACACATGTCAGGACATTAAAGCAGATTAAAGCTCCTACAGCAATTCAAGAAACTATTATGTATTAGTATTTTAACCAAAAACCAAATAAAGACAGATGATTACAGACACTTACGCAAAATTGAAAAAGTTGGTCTTGTTTTAAAAATTGCATATGACACCATCACTTCATATTGCATTTGGTAATATTTGCAAACCCAAGAACAAAATCCTTTGACATTCTCAACTATTTCATCAATTCTAGGTCTGCCACTGACTTACTTAAGTAATCTTTGAAGCAGTACTTTATGTTTTCCATATTTCACTTACCTAGTTGTATATTAATTTTTTTATATCAAACAGATTTTAGAGGAACATTTATTTGCAATGTGCTTTGAGAATGTAAGATAAAACACCTTAAATTTTCAAAATTTGATGTCTTGCTTGGTTAGGTCTTATATGGTATTCCTGTCAAAACAAGTTGAAAACATAATCTCTAAATTTCAATAAACTCTGTGAGAAATAAAAATAAGGTACCAGAGTCCTGTAATTTGTATTACCTTTCAGTGCATCTCAGCAGATGTTACAAACAAACTTTGCTATGGTCACACAAGGATCTGAAAGCTTGCTTGAAAAGAACGTGGTGTGCAATAGCTGAGTGCACCTCCAGGTGTCTGCATAGACAGACATGTTTGTTTACAGAGAATCAAGACTACGCAAAACAATTGCTAAAACATTTAGCTTTTAGAACCTTCAGTGTCAACACTTTGCAAGAAACTTGGTATTATTCTTGGCAAGAAGCTGCAGAAACTGGTAAGAAAATAGTCAAGATACCTTTGTATGTAGGTGAACTGCAATTTTTCACAGAACAGTTTCTCTTGTAAATTTGTCTGCACCTAGTTTAATCAACAAAATTTGCAGCTGTTAACAGATTGTGCCTCCATATGCTACCTGTTACAAGTACATTTCTTAAGACAGAAGCCTGTTTACAGTCCAATTGTTTTAATTGGACTTGGTACCAAAAAAAAAAGCATAAATAATAAAGCTACCCATGAAAAGAAATACAATCGAGAGCAGGTTACAGGAAAACTTTCCACTGTCCTTGTGCTTTCCTCTGGCTTACAAGGACAGTGAAGGTTATTTAGCTTTGCTCACATGCACAGCATTGACAACAGCCACAGTTCAGGCTTCCCGACCTCAGGAGAAATACACTTCCCCTCACTTAGTGCCAACTAATTGTGCTATGGATGGATGGAGCACAGTTAAGATACTTTCATCAAAACTTTAAGTAATTTTTGTAATCCTACTGGAATACACTTCATAGTCATAGTACATGAAATGTCTTTATAAAGGCTATTTCAGCAAGTTGTTACTGATTATTTTAGAGGCTAAACTGTTCTTTGAATTTCTCATGGCTTGCAACCTCTACCCCATCTTTCAAAAACAGGAAAGGAAACAAACTCGCCTGTAAGAATTTCTTAACTTTTTAGGAAGGTACATTTGTTTGAGGCCTGAATCATTCATCCAATTAGTTCCACCTCATTGTTTCAGACTAATTAGATAGAGGGTGGGTGCATGGAAGTGTACTTTGGGTTATTGTCCACATTCTACATTGCATTAATTATTAAGTTTACCATTCATTGTTTATTTTAATCCAAAAGTAAGTTGTTCATCAGACATACTTAGATTTCAAATGTCCTACCACTGAGAATTTTGCACATTGGCCATATCCATTCCTTGACCATGCTCTATCTTACTCAAGCTTACTGACAACTTGGTAAATTTTTGTTTCTGTAAGGACACACAATTTCCTTGGAGCTAAGTCCAAACCTGCACTCACAGCTTGGCAGTAATCATCAGAACTATTACAATCTAATCCTCTTTAGTTCAGATTTTATAGTGTCAAAAAAATGCATATTAGGATAAAAGAAGTGAAAGGCTGTAGAGATTAGTTTATCTCTATAATAGCCTTTCCTCATCAGGAACTCAGCAATTTATAAACACAACATATCCCAGCAACTTAAGATCCCCAGGAGTAGTAGCCTCATATGTTTTGCCCATGCTTGATCGGCATAGTTCTTAACAGGAGGGACAAACCTTGATACTAAATACCAAAGGCCTGACCAAATGACCTGCAGTGAAAATGAAGCCTCTATTGGCTTTTAACACCCACATAGCCCAAGACAAGGAAATACAAATTCTTCTTATGACACAACCAAAACGAATCCTCAAGGAGATAAGGACATTTGTATAAGAAACAACTGGAGATTTTAAAAACAAAGGGGAAAATAGAATAGGTTTTAGATTGTTGTCGATTGTTAACCAAACAAATTAGAGCACTACACTGCAGAAAGTCATGAATTAGAATTTGAATCTTGAATTAAGGAAGTTAAGATAAGCTGGGGAGTGTGAATAACTGGCTGCCCTTAGGTCACTCATGCAAATCAAAGATGATAAGGACCATGAACACTGTCTAGGTGAGAAAAATCTCCTTGCTTAAATTGTTGATGGGCAGGTTTATTCAGAACCAGGCAATATATACACACAATCAGCTACATAATTTATAATTTACAAAAGAATCTCACTGCTATCACCATCACACTGTACCATCAATGTGCCAAGAAAGGAAGGAGTAGTTAGAGAGTCCACTTAAAATGCAAGGTCTTCCTTTAAATACAGCCAATGTTTTTAAAGTATTTTCATCAACAANGCATCAGCAAAAATCAAGAGGATTGTTTATGCAATATTAGTAGCATGGTTTATCTTTAAATATGCCAAAGAACAGTCAGGAAACTTCGGACAGAATGATCCATCAACAGATCTTGTGCAGATAAAAGTTATAATAGTTTCCATCAGAAAACCACCAGTTTCTCTGATATATCATTTCTCTTCTTCCAACTCTTCTCAAGAAATAAAAATTATAGAAGTTTTTCTGCTAGAAACTAAAAGTTAGCAAACAAATGCTCACTCTCTCCCCCTTATTTCAAAATTATCCTGTTATACTGGCACACACATAGCAATATTCCATAGCAGTCACATTGATATACCATGAAAAAGTAAAGCTCATCATTCCCACGAGTATTCAGGTGAGAGTCTTAACCTTCGAGGCTTCTCAGACCAATGAGACCTGGGGATGCACAAAACTCCTGACAACACATTAACTTTAGTACCACGGAGTTGCTGTCCTCAGAGCAATCAAGTTCGAAAACCTTGAAGACAATCTTGGCTTATAGACTGATTTCTAGAACAAATCCACTAGTAAGTGTCCTCTCTTATCCAGCATTGTCTTCTCAGAAAAGTTTCGCTTTTCAGCTCCTCCCTTTTGGCCCTTCTCTCATCCTTACTGCACAAAAACTCCCTGACCACCACTTGCAGTCATTCAGTTATATGGAGATTAAACAAAAAGGGGAAAAAAAAAAAGAAAAACAAAAGAATAAAAGGAAAAAAAAAAAAAAAGAGACGTGTTTTCCTCACTCTATCCAATTTTTTATTCTGAATCAAGTACAGCTGCTTCATAGTGATGTGGAGAAAGGAAGGCCTTTTTATAGTAGTATTACAATTAACAAATGCTTTGCAGAGCATTTCTTCACTGCAGGTTTGCATATGCTCATTTAACAAAAGGATTACTTTTAAAATCCATTCCTTGGAAGACGAAACAAGCCCATGTAGCTGAGAAAGCAAGCCCTTATTTCCCTTTTGGTGCCAGTTTAAGCTAGCTGAGGTAGCTCTAGAGTACACTAGCAGGATGTAACATGATTGGTGCTTGATGACGCACTTCTTCCAAAACCCCAGTGCTAGGGGTTTCCAAGCTACCATTTAAAAATCCATGCTGAACGATTTCATTAGAGAAGCAAGGCACTACACAGATCAAATAATGAAATTGTATCTGTGTGTACATTTTTCTTTTCTGCAGATCAAAGATGAATCTCCTAAACCATCTGCACTGCTCCCAACTTGAGACAAGTAGACACTCAGCACAGTGTCACCAACAAAAGACCTTCTCACAAGATCTTGTGGAGTAGAGAATAACCTTAATCTCTGCTGCGTTTTTTTGTAAATGTCTTTAGCACACAGTAAGAACAATTGCAGTAACAGATATTTGTCTTCCGCTTACAGCTTTAAAGGACATCACAGATGCGCTGAGCTTATTCAAACCTGTGGAGTCAGCAGTTTTGAAACAATGCTACAAGTGATACAATGGTACCAGACACACAATGACGACATCATTAGGTGTTGCAACTAAAAAAAGAGATATTAAAGAAAACCAAAAGGACAGGTCTTCATGTTAGTTGCAAGTTCAAAAGGGATAGAGTACCGTTGTGTACGACTTTTTGTTCTTTTAAAGGGAGCAACCACAAATTTGTCAATACAAAGATGTTAAGAGTTGAGCCAGTGACAGCTAAACAGTAAAACCAGGCCTCTCCGACACCTTTCATTTTATGATTTTCTTAACTGTAATTCTTTCAACTTTAAAACAGCTTGAACCTGTGGATCTCCTGTTTTCTGTAATTTCACAATTCATAACCTGCAGGGCTGCTCCATTTAGAATAAAATGTTAGAGAAGTGATCAACAGTAAATCACTACACTGTGCACTTAAAAGTCTCATAAAGTGAAGAGCTGGAAAGCAGAGACAATTCACATAAAAACAGAGGGGAGGAGATAATTTGCAGCTTATGGCACAGGACTGTAAGTTAATACATCTGGGTTCCATTCAATCCATTAAATGGGAATAACACCATGTGCTTTGTAGAAGTTAAAGGAGGTTTTATTCATCAACATTAATAAAGCATTTTGAGGTCCCAAGATAAAGTATTTTAGCAAAACAGATACTACTGTGTGTTATTTTACTTTGCAAATTATTTTACAGAGAAAAACAATAGTTTAATAAATATACAGTACTCTACTCTCTCAAAGACGCTGAAAACTGGCAAGTATTTTCAAATATCCATATTGAAAGTCAGGTTACCAAAAAAAAGCCCCAGGAGTAGATACATAAATGTCATCATCTTGATTTTTAAGCAAAGATCACACAAGTTCAAGTCATGCACTCAGTCTCTTAATCACTGACATTAAGTATTGACATTCCTAAATTATGTTTTACAAAAGCAAGACACATACTGCCAAGTGGCCCACTAACATAACTCAGATGCCCACAGAAGTCAACTTTGCTTCAGCTAAACAACAAGTTTTTCTTTTCATGAAAGCTGAAAATATTTCATGTCATGAATGCCAACCACAAAGAAACTAGTCTGAAATTTACCCAGATATTATAATGACTCAACACTCAAATAGCGAAACACATTCGTCTTTCTACCTATCACATCTGTTTTTTACATTAATGATCTAAAAGCCAATCCCTCTCCATGTCACCCTTTTGACTTTGGCAGTAGAATCCTGTCCCAATATCCTCCCTCCAAAGTCCCACAGATAAAATTTAAAGCTTAACAGTAGAGTAATACTAATAAAATACCAAATTACATCATACACCATATCTCAGCCTGACTAATCTTAGCTCTCATTATTTGCACACACTACCAGGAAGGTGAGGTATCCTTCCTAACATCCCACTACAGTCATTTGGAGCTTCAGTACGTCTACTGTCTCTTCAGTATGTTTACTGCTGCTTGGATGCTGACTGAGCAGTGGTGAGTGACTGCCTTTGCATCACTTACTATTATTTTTTCTCCTCCCTTCACTTATTAAACTCTCTTCATTTCAACCCACACAATTTTCTTGGTTTTGCTCTTCCAGTTCTCTCCCTTATCCCCTGAGAGGAAAGAAGCAAGCAATTGGTAGGTGTGTAGCTGCGGGGTTGGGTCAACTCAGTAGAGAACATCATCAAGAAAAGGCACAGAAAGACATTTTATTGGTAAATCAGTGTCTGAGGAAAATCCCATTTTGACTTCAACTGCTTTTACAAAACTAAGAAACAAATCCTTCTGATATTTTTGAAAGCACTGAATAATTACTCGTATACTAAGACAGATTTCTGCCCTCACCGAATTGCTTCTAAGTTTGACTCAAAGCTGGTTCATCTGAATGGAAATATCAAAAGATTACACACCAGGTCCTCGTGAAACTGAAATTCACAGAACAGAAGTTCTTGTGCACAGAGAACTTTTGGGTAGCATTGAATACTCATATTAAAAAAAAAAAAAAAGGCCTTAGTTTTATGCAGAGTTTAACCTGCTTATATTTTCTAAGCATATTTTTTTACAATCCTTCTCCTGCTTTTCCAAGCACACTACCCAAGCAGAATGTAAATTCTGAACAACAGATCTCAAAAAAGACTTTGATCATAGGATTGTTTCAAATGCCATTCATGTTTGGTACTATATTCTGTGTTTAAGATTTTATAAAAACACAGATATCATGCAAAGAAAGTCTAAACCAATCACAGGCTTACAAATGGTGCTCAAAAAGGTTTAGGAGAATCTAGGAAGGAATTCGAATGCCTTGCTGATAATTGTTTCGAACAGGCATGCATATGTACTCATGTGAAAGCAAATAACAGATAGAAATAAACAGAAATGGAAGTTCCAGAAAATGTCTAAAACTGCTAGAGAAGGAATTTTTGGGTTAAGTATAGACCGATAGTAACTCTAAAATATTAGCGAAGAAATTATTTGTCTGTCTGATTCTGCTGGCATCTGAGGCAGGAAAAATTTGTTACATGACTTATAAATAAGCAGTTGAATATCAAAAAAATGTGTCTCAGTTTCTCCTCATGTGTGTAACAACCTGCAAGAACCCATGGTTTTGGCTAAAACAATTATATCTTTCTCTGTGAATTTAAACACATTCTAACTCACTGTGTTACAAGGATTTCATCTCCTCTCAGAAAACATCAGGCAGTGTTACTTATCTGCTACCTAGAAATTGCTCCTCAAATCAATGCTATTAATAGTATCATCCTTGAACTTCTGCAGAGATTTAGAATATAGGAAGAAGACACGGGTGCAACTCAGAATAGGAAACACAACACAGTGTGGCAGATGAAGACCTGGCCTAAGACAGTGCCCCCAAGCTTGCAGATCCTTCACAATGGGCTAGAATCCAAGAGGTGACATATACAGATTAACCAGTTTCTTAGGGACTGAACATTTTCCTTCCCAGCCCTTTCCATCTGACAAATAGCAGCTGCCATTTTTTCGTTACATAAATAACCAAACACCACATTTAATTAAGAAGCCAAAACACTTTAAAATACTACTTCATATTCAAGAAGTAAAGACCTCCCATAACTCCCCCTTTATTAAAAATACAACTTAGAAATAAAACATATATATCAAACAAGCTCCCTTTAATTGACTTTAAGGCTGTGAAACAATGTTACAGTGGTCTAGGAAATACAGAGGCCTAAAAACGCAGTTTCACCCCAAGTCACTATTTTTGGAACTTATTTCTTTCCAGACACAGGAATTAGGCGGTGCCAGTGGCTCCTTTTCCCTCTTGGTTTGCATCCATCAAAAAACCAGAAAATAAACACACTTAAGAGCACGAAAGCACACAACTCTAAACACTCCACAAAAAACAAGAAGTGGCCAAAAAGAGAGAGGGGAATAACAGACCACATTGCACTGTATCCTTCAAAGGAGGAAGATCAGAACCTAGCTGTAACGTGGTTTTAACTTAACCAGCTACAAGTATTTCAATACATACTGAATGCCAACCTGGCCATGTGATGCATTGGTAACATTAGGTACTATCAGGTAAACTTACTGTTGATTAAAAACGTTTCTGAGGTCCTATTTAGAAGTGTAAGAAAGTCATCACAAAGTCATTCATAAACAAGCAATTTATTCACAGGAGTGCTGAGATTTGGTTTCAGACCAGGATAACCAAATGATATGCACCACAAGGGAGAAATATGTTTCCTAATTAGATATTAAGAAAAAATTCTTTACTGTGAGGTTGGTGAGGCACTGGAACAGGCTGCCCACATAGGCAACCTATGTGGATGCCCCATCCCTGGAAGTGTTCAAGGCCAGGTTGGATGGGGCCTTGAGCAACCTGAATTAGTGGAAAGTGTTCCAGCTCATGGCAGGGTGTTTGGAACTAGATGACCTTTCAAAGTCATGTTTCCATCATTCTGCTCAGCCACCACCCTCTACACACAACCAGGCAGAAAAGAGAGAGACTACGCTCAGGTCAGGATATTTGGCCCCGCAACTCAATGGGCTGCATGTCTTTTTCTACTCCAAATTATTGTCCATGTCACACACACCCCTGTGAGAAGCTCTAAGATAGCCACCACTTAATTTGAAATTAGACATTAAAGAACTTTTTAAAAACAAACTGAAAGCATTTTCTGGAAGCCCCCAAAACTGCATAATGTAACCTTGTGAGGATGCAAGGATTTCCAGCCAGCCACGTTACAGATGTTCGGGATATTGGCAGTGTTTGAACTTTGTGCGTGGGCAGGGGAGGGGAGTACTGGGAAAAGCACCTTAAAAGGAACAGACACACACAACACAGCAGTAAAACATGGCTGTCTTAATTCACACTCATGCCACTGCAGTCTGGTTCAAAAAGCCTTTGCTGAGTGATTACCAGAGCCTTCTCTTCACTCACTGTGCCTGTGACAAGCCAAGATTGAGATGTTAATTATTCAGCCATTTACAAGAAAAAACAGAACGATGCCTTCAGCTAAGACATGTGAAGCTCCAGGTGAATGAAGTCTTGCTTAAGATGAGATTTGCTTCATAGTAATTCCATTTCTGTATTTGAGACACCTGGTGTATATCATTAAGGATATATTCAAAGTGGAAAGTGCCTAAAGGGAAGTCTGCTATCAGAGCTGGGATCTTTCCCATCCACCTTACCTGTGCTGAGGGTAGTGAAGAGGACACTCACTGATGCCTGCAGAAAACAACACATAGTAACATTTACACAGGAAGATAACGAGTTGCCAGGCAATAAGACCACAGGCAGATATCCCATCTACATAAATATATTATCACTGGATTAATCCTCAAAGCCATAAAGATCAGCAGGACAAGACACAGTGGATATTGCAAAGGACCTCCTTACAGGAAAGTCTTGGCCCTAAATTTTCTCCTGGCTTTTACTGTGAACAGTATTTTATTCCATTATTTTGTTGGCACTAAACAACTGAGAGAAAGCACTCTCTTCTTAGGAAATTAGGAGATGTATTAAGCAGGGCCATTTCATGGATTAAGAACTTGCAGACTTCTTCCTTGGATGTTAAGTTATCCAACATTTTAGGGGATCCAAGAGTCTCATCATTTCCTGAAACACCCTTATACTTGTGAGGCAATACTTGAATCCCAGCAAACTTGAAACACAATTTTAGGAGAAAGAATATCTTTCAGACAGGCTGCTAGCATGAAACAGAATAAGCTGTATTGGACCAAGTCAGCACATATCCATATAATATTTTGCAGGCAGATGACAAGGCTGTGCCCTTAATAGAGGCTTGTTCTATCAGCCACCCTAAGCTGATCACAACACAGTACCACGTCCCAGCTAGCAAATTAAATTACGTAAAAGACAAATGCATCGAAATGTTGCCTAACTGCCCGAAAACCCAAAGCACTAGAAGTAATAAATGTTACCTTCTTACAGTTCTACTGTGCTGCATTTTTGCCATAATCAAACTATTTTTTCCCAAGGAAATCCAGCAAATCTAGACAAATATATTTAATATATTTAACTTTTTTTATTAAAGTTTAAATAAGTGAAACCAATAGTGTTTTAACTTTGAACTAAGCCAAAAATAACCATATTTTGCTTAACATAGTGGTTGGATAAAGGAACACCTATAAAATGAAATTTTTATTAGCCTGTTTGTAAAATTTACTCATCATTTTTCTCTCATTAGACCCTCACTGATCTCTAGAAGTGAAATTCTTTCAGAATTGCTTCTATATTCCCCAAACAAAATGCATCAGTATCTAAGAGATATCTTTTCTTTTTAGTAACTTCTAGAACAGGGATCTTCTGTCTCAGGGCTGAACTGAAAATGCCAAGCATTTTTCTGAAAATGTAGGCAGACATCACATTCTACTTTTTTTGGTAACCTTTCTGACTTATATTTAAATATTCAAGATCAAAACCATTCTTGAAAATAATCTCTCATTTCTGAGATTCTCGATATTAAAAGAAAATATGACAACCAATGACACCCAAGCTCCAAAATCTACCCGATTTATCAACATTTATACTAACCGGGAAGTCTTAAAAGTTTGAATGTCTTTTGATAAAAAGATTGTGTTTTATTACTTATTTGGCACTGCACTTAGATTAGTACATCCTCTGGCAGAACACGACCAGAACTTTCAAACCAACAAAAAAGCTCCAGTAAACTGTCAACACGCTTAATCATAACAAATGGCACCATAATGTCAAAACAGATGATGCTGACATGGTCTGACAAAGGTGTTGGGGTCACTTAAAAACTGACATATATTTTCGCACTCTCATCTCATTTCCAAGTTTTTGCTCACCTTTTAGTTCCCATTTCAATGGAAAGTAGATTATTCTTTTTTTTTGTATTTATAATCTTACAGTTCAGATTAAAAAATAAATATGGATTTTGAGTGAATATAAAATATTTGCATTGACTCATTAGTTGTTCTCCAACTTTACAAGAAAAATAAACATGAAAAGTCATTCCTTAAAATTACATCTTATATAAATGTCTATTGCCGTGATCTGTGATCTTACACATTTTTGCAATGGGTACAAATTCTATATCATAATGCCTTCAGGTGAGGTGCATCTACTTAAGCAGTTCCAAAACTCAGCCAGACTAGAGATCAACAACTGTGACCATTATTTTGACTGCACCTCTTTAACAAGAGGTAAAGAGGGGACCAAAATGCATTTACCTCAGAGAAACAGCTTGTGATGGAAAGAGCAACAGAATATATTTTAAATTTGTATTTAATATGATAGCAGTGTAATTTTTGGAAAGTGACACCTGAGAGGCACATATGGGCCACAAAAACCAGACATTTGTCCATTCAACAGTTCAGGTTTAAGTGTATCAAATAATCCAAGCAAGAAACAAAGCATTTATTATTTCTCCTTTCTTGGAGCCCTTTCTCTTTGGTTGATTTTGATAGCTGCCCGTATTTTTCTCAGAAGTTAAGAGATGATCTAAGAAAATCCCATGAATTTTTATACACATATTCTAAACAACTGAAAGGAGCCTTGTATTCACTAATGAAGTAATCACTTTATCAGCAGAGAATATTCAAAAGCACTACTACTTATTGCCTAAGGAAGGGGACTAAAGACTACATTACAACCAAAAGCTTCCAGCTATCAAGCATTGGAACAGGCTACTAAGGGAACCTGTTAAGTCACCATCCCTGAAGGAATTGGAAAGACATGTTGTGGTGATTAGGGACTTGGTTTAGTGGTGGACTTGGCAGTGCTGTGTTAATGGTTGGACTGGATGACATTAAGGGTCATTTCCAGCCTCAATGATTCTATCATTAATACAGCAGAAATCATAATCTGGCCATATATTTTGTGTGTGTGTGCATGTGTGATTTTCCAGGAAAAAATCCCTGCTTAGTGTGATATGCAGTTCAAAAATATAGAATTACCTAACACTTAAGAGTTAATCAAAACTGTGAGCTATGAAAACTCTATACAGGAATGTATTTTCCTGTGTTCATTTCCAAAACAACAGTTAAGTAAAGCAGCTCTTTTACACATACTGAGATGTTGAACCTTGCAAAGACATTAAGTCTCCTAAACTCTTCATTTATAGAGAATATAGACACACCTCCCATATCCTTCTGGTTTTGTCCAACTGGCTACAAGTTTAAATCTACAGTAAGTACTGTAGGGATCACACCAAATGAACTGCTCATTATTTAATACCTGTACTGCTCTGAGACTCTCTGACACTTTCTGCTTTCTAAGCTACAGGCTTAGAGCCAGTCCTGCAAACCCACTAGGGGGAAGATTTCTGGAATAAATCATTTTATATGGCAATATTCCTCACTGAGACAATAAAATACAACTCCCAAATTTCCTCTGGGGACTTCTTTGTGATCATGGAAAAAGTGCACATCTGTAAGGGTTTAATACTACATACATTTCATTTACATGAAGGCTTTTTAACAAAGATTTTTTAAGTGGTTCATCTACTGGACTGTAACATTTTTCTTTCACCAGGCCACTATCATCTCTATCATCTACTTACCTATAAATCTTGTTGAATAACTACAAAAAACAAAGTTCTAGCATGTATGAGGTTTTATAGCACAGAAAAAGGACAATAGTAACTTCAGAACCATTAATTTGATGTACTATGGGTTAGTAAGGTCAGTAAAAAAACAAATGTATTTACATTCCTACACCAGCCATGACAAATAGAAACCTATTTTATTACATTTCTTATCAAAGAAACTGGAAACCTGTTTTGTTACAAATACCCAGTTATAGGTATTTGTTTAATAAAACCAGAATATTCAACATGTCTGCGATCTACCAAAACACCAAATCAAAGCAAGATTTTCAGAAAACTCAAAATTAAGGTAGGCAACTTCTCTGTCAAAACAGAGAGTGTTAAGAATATCTCCCTCTTGATGGACATGAAGCTGGTAACTTACGGAAAAAATTAGCACCCAAACTAGTTCATGTACACCGCAATCAGAACACACTAAACCACAGCACAGCAGCAGGCCAAGCAAGATGCAGCTCTTTTTTCAATATAATACTTGAGAAGAGCAAGCGTTCATCTCCCATACACAACATTAAGTTGGTTATAAACCAATTCCTTGTGAGAAGTTTCTTTAAAGTTTAGGAGTTACCCTTATGAACTGCAGGCAGACTTCCATTTTAGATATATATTTATTTACATATTTTTGCATATCATGACTGGTTGCCAATGGCATCATGCCCATTTCAACTTCATCCACACTACATACACTCAGCCTCACTCTTCAGTGAGAGGCTTGTGTCAGTCTTACAGACAAAAGATAACTGTCCAGAAGGATGCTACAACTGAATTGGGCGCTGTGGGGGCAGAATGGAGTAGAGGGAGAGGTGGAAAAAAGTAACACTAAAAGATTTCTGACAGTGCAGAATGAAAGAACATAAGCATCTCAGGTCCCCTGAAGACATTTGGTACCAAAACTTTAATCTTCCTTCTGTGGAAACAAATCCAAGAAAAGAAAAGCTAGATGCTGAAAGTCTCAAGACAAAAGTGAAAAGGTTTTATACAACTTGAAAAAACAAAATTTAAGAATCATGAGTGAAAGCAAGCCAGTTAAGCTGAAAGTATACTTGAAGCAAACAAATATAAATCTTGCAGTAGTTCCTGACTTCTTAACACTGAATAATAAATGAGAGAGACATAACAGCTAAGTAAAACTTGAAGAGACATTTGGAACAACAACAAAATTCCGTACAGAAGTAGTTAGTCTTCAAAATTTCCCTTAAAAAATAATGACTTGGTGTAAGAGATTGACTTAGAAGTTTCTTTAACATTGCTGCCTTTAAGAAGTGACATTCTGCCCTATACATCTTTCAGCAGATGTGTATTTTGCTTCTTTATTATATCTTATACCCAAGTACTTGACACAAAAGTATAGCCAAGTAAGTGAGCCGCTATAAACTTTGAAAATTAAGTACCTTCTCAAATTATATTACTTTCCAACTATACTAATGATATTATTCTGAGAAATAACACTACTGGTATCTATTTGGTGTACCATTTCAGATTCTTTTATAGGAATACACATTTTCAACATAACAAAATAGTCAAGTAATATCTTGGATTACCTTTATGCACAATAAAGAAATAAAGCCAGCAAATAATATATTGGAGGTAGAAAGACTTCCCTCATTTGATGAGAACTTAGAGGACAGGATTCTGGTAAGAAAGAGAAGTCAGTCTCTCCCTGCTAGATGGACCTGATGCTACATGTTCATTTTTCTCTAGCACTACTTGGCAATGACATAGCTTTTTACTTCTGTTCATTCCTCTACAGGCTGCAAACAGACTACAAACTGGAGACCTATGCTCAGCTTCTTAATTATCACTGGCATGGCTGCTGGGATCCTTCATCTATCTAAATATGTTTATGGATGCATACAGATGCATTCATTTTCATCCCTCTAATTTAATCCAAGGCATTCACCGATTTACTTTTGTTCACATGTCTATGCATATTGAGCATAGATAAATCAAAATCAGAGGGAGCTCCTGCCTAATCAACATCTCTATAAATCCCAAAATATATTTAACATGATATGCAGTTCTCATCTGCATGAAACGAGATAACAGTCTGCTGAAGTGGGAACTAGAAGCCAAATTCATAGTTTGTAAAGATAGTTCCGATTCTGTCTGTAACTGTCTGTCTGCAGTATTTTGCATGCAGGAGTCACAAGGAAAACCTTAGCACCACAGTAAGGCAGTGTGTATCGTACAGATCTTTTTATCCCCAGCCATCAAAGACTAAGCTACAGTTCCTGTTAACACTGATATATACCTGTTTCACTAATACATCAGACCAGTGGTATCTCCAAATAAAAATAAGACCAACTTCAGAGTCAAAGAAACACCCTTCCTTCAATACAGGTACATACAACTGCTGGTCCATACTGCACATCACACCCTCCTTGGCACAGTGCAGACACAATAAACGCCCAAGAGTTAACAGTGCTGCACAGCACCACACAATCATTTTGTTGCTTCAAGTCCTAAACAAGCCCAACAGGTTTTGTGCAGTTGGTAAATTCTCCATTGTAGCAGAAGTGTGTGTGTGTGTGCATATGGACATGCAAAAGCTGCTTTAAAAGTAAATCGTAGAAAAATAAGCATGTGCACTGACACCATTCTTCTGGCCTTCCCATCCTACTACATCAGTTGCCTGGTCTACTTTAACATTTTCACATTAAAAAAAACTACAAGAAAATCACATTTCTAATTCTCCACTAGGTACTTTATTCTAGTTTTACTTAGGCCCTGAGAGGAAAGCATTACCCTAATGCCTTTTATAAAACACATGCAGCACATACAGAAGGATGAAAGGAAACAGCCACTCATCACCACCAGTGGAGTCTAAAACAAGGAAAGGTATCTGAACTGGCAAAACTCAGCACAATCCCTTAATAACAGAAAGGTTCTCTATGATACTGCTGTTCTAGCTGACAGGCTTTTGGGTTTTTTACAGGAAAGAGAAACACTTCAGAAGAATGATTCACAGCCATAATTACAACAAATGGAAAAGAAGTAACATTTGGAGCTTACTCACAGTACTGTCAGACTTGAACCTAAGGTGCTGAGGGGTCACCAATACACTTGTTATTTTTTACAGTCTCAAGACTGATGTATACCTTGTAATCAGACTACCCACAATAGATCTTAGAGTTTAAAAATAGCCTTCCATTACTTGAGCACTTATAAAATATAGCAATGACAGCTGAATATATGCTTGTTGCAATAAATAAAAAGCCCCAAACTGATAATGACCAAGCAAGTATTGAAAGTAAAAGAACAATCACTACAAACTAAGCTTTAGGGTCAAGTTATCAGGTGGCACCATTTTAACAAAGGAAGATGAGTAATTTTCAACAGTCAAATGAATGGTTAAAGGATCTGGTATCACCTACAGCAAAAGCTTAATCTTGCCCTTTGCTTTTTTGCTAAAAGGAAATTACATTGCCCTGTAACTTCAGGGCAGGTCACTATACTTAAACAACAGCACAACAGTAATTTTATTTCTGAATATCCTATCTTTAAATAAATAAATAGCCACACATTTGTCTTGAATGTACTCCCCCCATTCCTACAATCTTCCTATTATTTTGTATTAAAAAAAAACCCCAACAATAATCTATGAGGGCCATCTCTCAAACAGAACAATATTTTTTTAAGAGGTTAAACACTAAGGGTAAGCATCCAAACACACATTTTAAAGAAACTTGGTTTACTTGCACAGTGGGCACTTAAAACCTTTCTGCAACTTACATGGCCAAGAAAGCTATGTTAGGGGAAATCTTGCTGGACAGACCACTGTTTCACTCAGGTATTACTCTGTGAAATACATCCTGCTGCTTGAAATTCCCAAACTCACAACACCCATTAGTCAAACATAGCAAAGTACCACTTAAGCATTCAGGAAACCAGTGATGTTTACTTTGAGGTTCACCTTCAAATGAATAAAGAATCCATATACCATTTATACTAGTTATCTTTGTTATGAAACATTTTCAGGTTTAGCCCATTGGGCATGTTGAAATGATAAATCATGTTTGGCTGTACAAAAAAAAAAAAAAAAAA
>VXBB01006149.1:142134-259035 GCA_013399915.1 Illadopsis cleaveri
AACTTCACTCAGATTCAAATGCCCACAGGGAAAATAGCATCTACCTAAAGCAGCACAACATTTTAGCCATTCCTTTAGGTTTTAACCCTAGGCTGATTCTGCTTTAATATGTGCAAATTCCACATCTTTGACAAATATAAACACACACCCCCTTTGTTTCCCACTCCTTTATTTATTCTTCTCAAACTTTCCACTCAGCCAGTCTGTCTTGAATATGAAAGACTAAGGGCACTTAACAAAATACTAAAAGATGTGCTTTGTAATGTGAAAGTTGCAGGGTGAGGGGGAATATGAAATGCTGTTCTGTTATTGTTCTTAAATCTCCATTAGTGTTTGCATTTCAAAACAAGAATACATGATACTTCAAAATTCAAAAAGTATTCCCATTGTCTTTCATTCCTTCTCCATTTACTAGCTGATATCCAACTAGATTTACAAGCTACATGTTGTTATTCCAAAAAATTCTACAGAGGAATGGACCTGCATCTCTCTGCCTCAAGTTTGACGTATTTAGACTGTAGAACCACAGTTTCAGTCTGTCAGGATGCAAATGAAAGCAAGTAGAAGATCTTTCAGATGAGGCTTTAAAAACTTAACCTTCCTCTACTGACTGGACAACAACCTCACAGCATTTCTCATCAGCAGATGTACCCAAATCATTGGTTGTATTTTTGTGTGCACTATTTGACTGTCATCTCACCTTAGAGATCTGGCTGCACTACTGTAACTGGACAGTATGTGTATAAACTGGCCCATATATGTGCAGCTAAGATCAAATGAGGTGGAGAAAGTCCACTCACTTTCACCACTTAGCCTCAATAGGTTACTAGCATTCATAACCTAGTGAAGAGAAGCACCTATTCAACTGCATCTTTCATTAGCAGAAAAGTTGCTCCTTTAATGACACTGAGGTACCCATGCCAGGCACGATAAAGCCACCACGACAGAAACAAGCATGACCTGTTTGACACAGACAGAAGTCCTACTGTTGTAGCTCAGTGCAAAGGCATCCAAGGACACTATACACTTCTTAATGGAAAAAAACAAGGACTCCCATTCCATTAATGAAAAATCAGACAATTAGCTCACCATCAAAATAGCATCACTAGTGATAAATACCACCTTACAAAGTGAAAGTGTATTGCAGGACCTAAGCTAACACATTTTGTTGAATGGTGCAGGATTCATTCTAGAGTGACCAGACCAAGCAAAAGCAAAGAATGGGAATTCATGTTAACAGCATGGCTAGTAGACAGAACTAGGGCTGGGAAAGAGCATAAGGACAAGGCAAAAAGCAATCCTTCCAGCAAAACACACCAAAACCCACAACACCATCACATCTTTTAGGCTGTGAAAAGGGAAACACTGAGTAGTTCCTAGTTCTTCACATAATTCTCACAAGATTCCTGCAAAACAGGCTCTCTTTTCCATCCACTCAATCTTAAAATTATACCTTTCATATGGGTTTAAAGATTTTGCTCATCTTAATTCTGAGTTTGTCCTCCCCATCCCCCCAAAACTATTGCAGTTACCTACATTAAACAAGTTTTGCACTCCATTTGCATGGTGCTAAGAGAAGCTATGAAAGCTAAATTAAGCTGAGCATTGGTTCCACAACAGAATGCTTTAGAAGCTATTGATGTCATATGAAATGTCTTCAAATGATTGAAAAACATGTTTTGCTGACACAATTTTCAAAATTCCATGTCATATTATTAAAAAACTGCCGTATCTTTTTTTTTTGATGTGTTCTTGCCCATGGAATTCTACACTGCAGCATATTAATGAAACAAGCTAATAGCTCTCCAAGATAGGACAAAAATAGGCAAATTACTGGGGAAACAGTTCCTTCCTTAAAGTAGTTTACATTTTCTTTTGTATTTCTAATTTTTGCCACAACGGACCCAACAGAGGCAATAGAACTTTATAAAGCCATGCAAGAGAGAGATCAATCACTTTAGCCAAAGAATCTGAATTTCCCCTGTATTTGGAAAAATCATCCATTTTTTGAATCCTCATAATCACTCTGAATTCAATCCAGACTTTTGGTTACATTAAAGCGATTTCTGGTCAATGCACAGGAAAAGAACAATGCAACCATTCCTTAGTTTTGCTTTTTCAAAACCTAGAATGCAATCAACAGTTGCAATGAACTTTTACTTAAAGAGTACCAGAAAAATATTGTCCTGGAGGTCTGTAAAAACAAAAAAATCCAGTAATCAAGATAATGATGCATAACTTACAATGCAGTGCTTCATCAACCTCCTCAGATCTACAACAGTGGCAGTATTTTTTTATTTTCCCTATTTTCAACGTGTCAATAGAATTAACTTTATTAACAAGGCTGTTGGCTTTTTTGTTTCACTTTTAACACTTAGCATATAGGATTGTACATGCAATAAAAACCTTACAAAAGCCAAGCAGTCAAAAGGAATTTTGCATTTCTATCTTTGTGAAATTATTAATTGTTTAACCATTCTTATTTCTCCCAGAAATGAAAGCCTTTGGTGAAGCTCCTGTTTAAGTCCCAACATTCTGCTTGCAAGCCTCTTCTCTCAGTGCTTTCTTCTAGAAAGGTTGTGAGACAGTCAAAACCATACTCAGAGAAACTGTAGGTCCTTCAAGTACCTGAAGTCAAACCTGTGGCCAACTGCAAGATCAAAAGAGAAACTGTGAATAGAAATCTTATAGACTGCAAAGTTTTGTGGTTATATGCCTAAAAAACTCACACTATTACAGTCACTCACCTCTGTAATAACCAAGAGTAGAATCAATAGATTGGTGAGTATCTAGAACAACCTTCTGGATGGAAGCTTTTTTTAAAGCTCCCACTGTGATGGAACAGACAGTAGTACAAAATACTTCTTTATCAAGCCTGAACCTGGTCATAGGACTATTATCTTTACTTCTTGATTTCAAGTCAAAACAGAGTGAATACAAGCCAAGCATACTTTAGCCTTCTCTTTGGTGCTGTGTTCAAGGATCTCTGGCCTAAGGGGATGCATTTCTATGCAGTTTTCTGAGAAAGGCTGGCACACCTATAAACAGCTTTTATTTGAATGATATGATATAAGGCAAGGCACAGTGGAAACTTCTTGTACCATGAAAAACTGGGAGGACTCCCAGTCTTCATTCTATCTTAAACCGTATCCCTTTCAATTCTCGGGCATTCACATATGACCATATACTCAGCTCTCACACTACCATTTGTATTTCAAATTACCAGAGATATCGAAAAAGCCTGAGTCCAGTAAGATTATTTACTTCCTTCCAAGCCATCCTACAATCTGCAGGATTGAAATTCTTCAAAAGCAACAGCAAAGAATCACTTGCAGTACTAGGTAGGGATTATGGGACTCCTTTAGCAAGCAAACAGTCTAAAATAATCTTTAATAAACACTCATTTCCATATGCAAGATGGATAAAGATACAATTTTACACTTATCTTGAAGTTTTTCAAATATGACTTTGATTTGGAACCACATTCAAGAATTTCACCTCAGTGTCAGCTGTTGGGAGCCACTATCATAAGAAAATCTTCAATGTGAATGACAAACCCTACTTTAAGCAGTTAGGAGCAACCACAACTATTGGAATAAATGCATTTGCTACATCACAACAGTTTAGTGGCATATCCAATGTGGCCTAGCATTTGTGAAAAATACAATAGGGAATGCAATCTAAAAAAAAACCAAGACAGTGTTCTTGCTAGCTATCACCTATTTCATCACTGCTCTTCAAAATCTCAAGAAAGATCAGTTTTACTGAAAACTGTCCTAAATACAGCAAGAAAAAATATCTCTCAAAGGAAGTTCCCACCACCTGAATCAAAGACAAGGAGCATATAAAGGTTATATTATTTAAGGTGCATACTCATATTTTCAAAATACTGAATATTTGGTTGTCTACACTTGTTTGTTAGGTTCTGTTTGCTTGCTTAAGGATATAAAGACTTGCAGTTTCATTGTTTAAAGGAGAAAAATTTACCTGATATATTTCAACATATACCAAGGAATCACCTAAGACTTGAACTGGTTCTGCTTTTCATTGTCATTATCAAAGCTAGGATGTACAATATCAGAGAATAAACACAGAATTACAAAAGCTAGATTCCACTACAGTTGAGAAGAAAACCTACACAACTCCTATCTATTTCATTAACACAAAATGCAACAGATGCATCTAGATAATCAAACTAAAGAAATTCACACAAGGTATTTTTGTAATGCTGCTAGTAAAATAAACAGCAGCTAGCTAAAATACTCCAATATGGCAAAGCGCTAAACGAGGTCTCTTTCCATCCACCTACTAGCAATTCCAGAGGCCACAAGGCAGCTGCACTGGGGATTCGCAAGGATGGGAACAAAACAGGAAACGAAACAGGCAAAAAGTAAAACCTAGCAGGAATACATCTTGCGGTAGGAATTTTAAAAATAGGTAGGTGTATCATTGGTCAGGCAAATTATCACGGAAAAATCAGAAGCACAGTCTGTTTCACTTGAAGAAAAAAAAAACGAAAAGAATGATTGGTTGCCAAATAGAGATCACAAGTACAGCATGCATGTATTAGCATTTTTGTGCACCGAACTGTATCAGAAGCTCCAAAAGTTTTCTGCTTGTTTATAAAATATAAAAGGGCACACATGCACTCAGACACAAGAAAAGCTTAATAGCAACATAGCTTAGATGAATTCTAAAATATCCAACTTCTAGAAGCAAAGTTCAAGTCTTGGTAATGTCAATATAAAGTTTTATTTTTCTAAAGCAGATAGACCAGGTTCCTATACCATTTTCCATATTTGCCTAGCAGCTTTTTGGCAGGAAATTGTTTTGGATAAGACTTCAAAAACTTAAAGTCTTATTTGGTTTATGTTAATATTAATGTTTTCATGACTTTTCTTCAAGAAATGATGGTTGGCCTGATGCCTCTGACTTAAATTGCCATTCTCTTTCTAAAGCTTGTAGTTTCTTTCCATCAAAAAAGGACCTGCATAAAAACCATAGACTATACTAATCAAAAACTGCTAGAAAAATAAAGAATATTCATCAGTTATAGTCACAGTAGACTGCTAGCATGATTCAACATCCAAGTTGCAGATACAATGTGAAAAACGTACGTGCAAATTCCCTTGTGCTTAATCACAAAAACAACATGATCATAAACTGAGGCATAGAACATATTCACATAGGAAGGGGGAATTCAGATGCCAAGAGAGGAGTAAAAAAAAAAGATTTTTCAAATAAGAACTAAAATTGGCTAGTTCATCCAACAAGGCAGAGTAGTGCAGGAAGAAGTTGGCAACATCGACAAAGACAGCTCTTCCAATAAATCAGAAGTCACATGGAAAGAGTGGCACTAATTCACAGTGAAGGAGATAATGAAGGTGCCTGAGGCAGGGTTCTAAAACAATTCTCACTTACATCCTAAAACGAATGTGAAGTTAGGCAAGATATCTGAGGATAAAGTGATTGGGAGAGAAAAGGGGAAAATGGAGGAAAAGAGATAATAGGAAATATGGAAAGACTCCCAGTAGAAAGTAGGAGTGACAGCCAAAACCTTTCCAGCAAAATAAAAACCAGAAAGCATAAACCATATTCTACATTGGTCTACAGGCTGAGAAGGAGAGGAATTACGCAATATACTGTGGCAGGTTGTTGATTCAAATCTTAAAATTTAAATCGAGTTACTAGATCAAAGGAAGACTAATTAAAACAAAAATCAAGTACAGGGTGTGCAATTCCTCTCCTTAACTACTCCAACCATAAACCTCAAGGCTTCACTAAGTACTTCACATTAGCTCACTTCTTCCACAGCTGAGCTGTTCCAAAGGCAGCAGTAAAGGGATGGTTGCCTGGAATTAAAATGAAATGCCTCTAAGTTCCAGTATAGTCTTAGTAAGTCGATGTGGGTTTTCTCCAACTGGCAAAGCAAAAAAGGCACCTCTTTCTGGGAAGACTCAATCAAAGAGGAAAAAGCTGGCTTCTTGGAAGGAAAAAAACATGACTAGCTGCTAAAAGGACTTTACTTTCTAACATTAATGGAGCATCCTGAATCAGGGACAGATGCAGCTACATCATCAGAGGACTTGTTCTAATCATGAAACGAAGACACCATGCTTGCTAGTAGACAGTCATAATAATTTACAACCTCAAATAAAATTCCCTACACTTTTCTATTTGTTTTTATGTTTCTGTCCAGTACACATCCACAAAACCAGAGTACAGAGAGATAAAACCCACTGGCAAAAACTCAAGGCAAAATAAACCACGACGTAAGCTCCTTGCAAAGTCACACTGTTCAAACTCTGTGCCAGGTAATATCTACTTAACACACAGAGGTTTTTTTCCAAATATAGTGACAAATCACATAAACATTGGTTGAGCATACATAAATGCCTATACCAAGTGCACTCAGGTCCTTGCACAAAAGCAATCCCACCGAGGCAGGAATAACCCAGAGTGTTTTCCCCAGCATGTTTTTAATGCACATTACAGGAGCTTTATCCGCTTCTACGCTACATAAAAACTTTGCTTGGGCAGGGCCAGCCTGACTGGCAGCTCATCTGGTGTTGACAAAGCAGGGGGCCTTGGCTAAATGTGTATCCCAGTGTTTGAAGGCCACACCACCCACTGCTCTTTGTGTAGTCTTTAACAGTCCATTACATTGTTCCATCTTTCAGAGGCTGGTGCACAACAGGGAGCGCGTTATACCCACTCAGTGCCATGTTCTTTGGCCTAAGTGTCTATGAAGTGGTTTTGGGGTTTATTGTCTGATTCAATTCCCTCTGGAGTACCATGATGCCCTAACACTTGCTTTTCAAGGCCCAGGATAGTTCCCATGCAGTGCCATGGGACACAAGATATGTTCCTAGCCCATCCTATGCTTGCTTCCACCGCCATCAGCACATGGCACTTGTCATGACAGGTTTGGGAAACTGTGATAAAATCAATCTGCCAGGCATCCCCATATTACACTTCAGCCATAGTAAAACCAGTAAGGCTTTACCCACTTGGCCTACATCCCCAAGCAACCCAACTCCAAGAAGCCACAGGCCCGGAGCACCAGGGAGCTGCTACAAGCCTCACACCATCCATGGGCTGCAGCCTTGATCACAAGGACTTGGGTCCCATGAGAGCATCATCAGGGAGGGGCAATTCTGCACACCACATGTCCCATGCCCCACCACAGGGCAGCGATTTGGCACTGGGTTCATGGAGACATGGCATGGTGCAGCTTCTGGAAGCCTTGGAGGCAACCACTGAGATCTCTACGTATTTTAAAAACATCAGTTAAATAAAAGATAAAGTTAGATCTCTGTCCTCTAGTAATAAACATCAATTTTTGGCTTTCAAACAGTTCTATGAACCCTAAAACCTGGAATTGGCAGAGTGACTAAAAAAAAACCACAGGAAGACAACACAAATGAAGCTCATTTCTTGGTCAAGTCTGGCAGCATTTTCATTAAAACAAGTATTATAAGAGCATCAGCAGAAAGGCCAAAGAATGAATCACGGACTAAGTCTGACTAAACCTTCTTAACTCAGCAATAAACCTTAGTGCTGAATCATAGTGACAGGATATTATTGGAGAAGTCCATATTGTCACTTCAATTCTGAGGACTGCCAGTCCATTACCTAATGCTACTACTGAAAATGCTGAGAATCAACAAATGACCAAACTGTACTGTCAAAGGGTACATCACCAAACACAGCATAAGGTAACCACTTTGGAATACCCTAAATCAAATGTTTACATTTTGATTAGCAGAACTACCAGCATATTCTTAGCCTTAGTTACCAAACCTAGCCACAGTAAGGAACGTTGTATTCAAACTGTGTTGATAATAAGACAGTATTGTTAGACATACAATTTTTTAGCAGATTTTTATCTTTCATCTGCTATCAGAGGTCACACCACAAATGTTCTGTGGGAGTAAGCAAGACTAGAAAAACTAAGAAAGAACTTCTATTAGAGAATAAGCTGTAAACAACAGATTACAAAACCAAACACTGGAAATAAGTTTGAAGGGAACTTGGCACTATATATTTATGATTCAGATTGATTATAATTCCTGTCGAGTTTTCTTAATAAAACTTCAACAAACTCAAGGACTTGGAGATGGTCTGCTTGTACTGAAAAAGAATTTGTGCATGGTTTCATTTTTTCCCTAGGACTATTTAACTGACAGCAAATCTTTGAAGCTGTTTTTTCAATGAAATGTGTTTATTGCTACAAACAGCTAACTCTGTAACTGAGTTTGGCTTTCCTTCCTACACCATAAAAGTAGTGACTCAAGTGCCATCTACTGTGTCTGCACTCAAGTGAAATGGAACACAGTGCCAAAAACATCATACAGAAATAACTCATCAATTTTATGCCAAATTTGATATCATATCTTCAAGCATTGTTTTCCATGTAGATAAACATACACACTATGCTCAGAAAACTAGACAGTAACCTTTGCAGTATGAAATTCAAGTTAATACAATAGTCTAAAGCAGATCTTCATATTTTCCATTAAATTAAAAACAGAACAAATAAAAAAAACACAATAAAGAATTAGCCTGGTTTTCCTCTCATCTTGATTGTGCTCTTAAAACTTCCTGTTTTCTTTCACAAGATCAGGGAACTCAGATATGGGGGGAGAAAAAAACTTACAGCAAACACCAGAAAAACAGCATTTACATTTATCCAGAGTCCTCAGATAATTGCCACGAAAACAACACTGCATTTTGCTACACAAGAGCTTTAAACAGAAAACATATGGCATCTCAAAAATACTGGATTATCAAATCTTTTAAGTGTACTGTTTATTAGGGGAGAATTCCAACACTTCTCTTGAAAAAAAGCTTCTTATAGAAGGAAAACACAAGTAAAATGTTACAGGAAAAATACAGCTTGGAGTTATTCACACAACACACACTTTTAACTATCTCATACAATATCTTCTATTTCGTGATGTACAGAACTTTGCAATAAAATTGCTTTGCTTCAGCAGTCAAAATACTAAAGGCAGGTGTCCTTGCAATGCTACATTAAAGTTTGCTGGTGGATTCCTCTCAACTTTAAGTTACATCCTTTTTCATTATAATCATTACATTAAAAGAAGGCTCATGGAAACTCACTCCTTTTTCTCCCCAAGCCCCTCAGCATGCAAAGAAAGTTAAGATTTGGGGCTAGAATGACCCCCACGTATACACATATCAACTGCAGACCATGGGAGCAGTTCTGCTGGGATGTTGTGGGTAGATGGCAGGTTGGGAGGAGTAGCAAATCCTGATCTTATACTTGCTTATTCTGCTGTAAATGTAGACGTGTGGGAAGCAAACAAAATAAGGTCAGGGTTTCAGAGCTATAACCTCCTTCTGCAAACACAGCTCCCTTGATTTCTAGTAGATGGAAGAAACAAACATAAAAAGACTTTGCTCTAATGTTGCTCTTTCCAGAAGAGCTCCCTCCCCAGCTTCACTGGCACATAGAGAGAAATGATACACAATCCTTTAAAAACAAAATAGCCACTCTATCACTGTCACCACAGTGAACCACAAACACCCAAGTTTAGGTGTTCAATGGAATCCAACCCCAGAATGGATGAGAGGCTGCATTCAAATGCCATCTGTGTTTCAGCATTCCTTTAAATATCAACTTTTTAAAGTTCAAACATATACACGGTTATCAAGTGACAGGGAAAATTCATTCAGACTAATAAAATATGAAAGGTTGCCTCCTACTTATTGGTTCCAAAATAAATACGACAATCAGCATGTGTGATTAAACTTTGCTTCCAAACTAAACACTGTGTCATGCACACAATTCAGGGTTTAAAATACCACAAATATTCTGAAGGGGTCACGAGGTACATAAAGGCAAACATAAGACCAATTTACAGCAGGAAATTTGGCAGAGAGGTACAAAGGGAGTGGCTGGGGGGAGGGGGTTGAAGGCTTGCTGTTCTGCAAGAAAAGAAGTACAATATGGTGCACACCTGGTTCTCCTTCAGCCCTGATTACCACTGTAACTGGAAGCACATACAGCTAGAAGAAGGACTCTGCATAGATCTCAAAACCAAATTATTCTGATGTACTCCAATGTGTTTGTCAAAGCACCATGCTATGAATACTCAAGTGCTCAGTCTGAGCTGACAACAGCCCTTTTCCCTATCAGCTGTGTTTTGGATTTCATGCTCATTGCCAGAGGGTTCACAGCTGGGAATCACATACAGGTCATGTGAAAAACTCTTTCTTTATAATAGTTCTGTTCTCAAGTCTTATTCTGCAATAGAGGGCAATATTTGAGAACATATTCCAGCTGCCTCATCTTCAGCTGGATTCACCTTACAAAGATAAATTATGCACAAGACAATGGCCAAGGCTATGCCAGTTCCCCTTTGCCCACTCCCTAAACTACAAAGCACTTGCCTAAAGCACTACACATTCTTCCATTTTCAGGCTCCTGCACAGTTCCAACAAGGTGACCCGAGCCTGATGAAAAAATGGTTGCAATTCTAGGTGTGATTTTACTCTGGCAGGATATATCATCCCTCATCTGTACAACTACAGTATTTCAGGGAGAATCTTTTCATGATTCAGCCAACATGGCTCGATGTTGATTTCCAAGCCATTGCCTTTCTCTTGTCTGAACTTCTGAGCATCACAGTTGGTTTGCAACCGCAAAGGCTAGAAAGAACAGTGAACGACAGGGTTCACTCTACATTCAGGGAGAAAAGATACTTACCTCAGTATCTGAACTTCTCATTTCTGCCAAGCAACAGGCAGAAGGCCAACACAACTTTGTAAAGACAAGTTCCTCTCCCTTTTGGGTGATGAAAAGGCACCACCTTGTGGATGTTGCTCTGTGTGAAAGGCTTCACCAACTGGCAGAAATGATTCCTATATAGCCAATCCCCAATTCTGTCAATGGGAGCATCAAAGATTTGCATCATGAAAAAATCACCGCTGAGTAACAAATACCAGAGCATGTTTCAGCTAACAAAGCACTCTGCCTAACTCAAGTGGGTAATTAAGGCTTTGTTGTGTTCATTCTCGAAGTGAATACTGAAGTTCTTCAGCTAAATCAACTACATAAAATCTTAACAAGGGAAGAAATTTAATTTACAACATATAAAAATAAGCTCCTCCACCACCCCACCTGTATTTATTATTCTCCAGCAAGCACTTATTAGATACTTATTGCAAGACTCTAAATCAACAATTGATTTGATTGTAGAAATAGTATCAGTTTTCCATAAGCAATAGCCAAACAGCAGTCATAGTCATAAGCAAATTTAATCAGGCCCTGTGCAAAACACACACTCAATACCTCAGTCTGAAATAAACCATCCAAAATCTCTATAGGACAGTGCACTGGACAACCTAGTAGGAATATCTTATTTCAGTTATTGAGCAAACAAGATTTGCCACAAAGAATTCTTCATGCATAGGCCTTTTCATTAAAGGTTCATTTTCCTGTGCATATCAAACTTGAGCCAGGGGAGATACCAGACAACACAGCTAAAAATAGAATCCAAACAACTTCTCATTTGACGTCCAGCTACTAGAATAAATGTTTTCCCATCAAAAGGCCATACTATCTTCTGAAAAGTGATCGATAGAACACAAAAGTAAAGACAATAGGCTGGTACAATACAAAATGAATAACAGAATACCTATATATTTGGTATTCAGAAAATACAGAAAACAAAAAATGCCTGTGATTCATCTTTTAAAAGGCTGTTGTCTCCTTTCTACATTATATTCTACCAACATTGCCAGAGCATTTATGCAATTTACATAGAATGAGCAACCAAAAAAATCTAGACGAACAAAAAATCTGCTTGCAATTCTTGAAAATGGTTCTATGATTAGTACTTTACTAATGCTAATATTTCAATGTCCAAAAATTTGAAGAAAAAATGGATTGCAATGACTTCTAGAACAGGAAATTAATTCTATCTAAGTTTTGGTAACTCAAAAGCCAGTACCTGTAGCTTCAGTATAATTAAAGAACCTTGTTGAAATTATTTCTTACAAATCACCTGCCATATCTATGTTTTATCAATAGAGAAAACACACCTAAGAAGAACTAGCACATTTAAGTTTAGTCTTAACCCATACAGCTGAAAAACATCTGTTGTCTAATTAGTGCTCTAACTGAAGTGAGAGGAACAAATAAACCACAGCACAACATCCAATAGCACCAAAATTTCCCTACACTGTTACTGCAAAATGCCTGTGCACCAGCACCACAAATAGAAGGAACCTAAATAGGACAGGCTTAGTGTTCAAGAAGGTCTCAAAAGACTGGAGAAATACTTGCAAAAATAAAAAATGGGCAGGGGAGAGATGGATTGAAGAAACAAGAAGCTGATGCAAGCATAACTAAGTTTAAAAAAAAAAACAACTTAGCAACACAGCTGCTCCTTACAAAAGGGTGTAGGAACTATAGCAGAATACAAGTGAACAAGTCAAAAAGCAAGGATATTGCATCCTGCCATCCTAGTGAAAAAGTTATCCAGGAAAAAAAAGAACTCATAAGATAAAGTACATATTTATTTGTGTATGATTATATATTTGTGCCTATACAAAAGCTCACAGCATTGTCAGAAAATTATGAGTGTTATTTCACCTTCAACCACATATATAAAATATTAGTGAGTCTAAATCTGATTAGTATAGCCTGAATTTTTCAGCCACACACATTTTCATCCTAACTGGCCAGGACAATGTGGTTGCGCTTATTTCAGAAAACTAAAAAATCCAAGAAATTCAACCATGACAAAACAGGCACTAACAACAGCAGTAAACCAACAGCAGTTGCAAACCATGTGGGGAACATCGCTTCAGCCTTAAACAGATAAAATGAAGAATGTAAAGAAGGAAATGGAAAACAGAAGACTAGTAAGAAAAACACAAAAAGGGGGTTTTAGGCTGCCACTTTCTTCATCATTTCCAAGAAAAACTCACTCTTGATTGAAATTAAATTTAATTTTGAGACTTGTATAACAAGGTGGTAGATTTAAAGGTGTCTTTTTAGGTGTCTTTAGACACCTAAATTAGAGAGGATAAGAGGAAGGATAAACAATAAAAGACATTCACCTGCAAAACAGGAGAGGTACACACTGAAGGAAAGGAAAAAGAAAACCATTAGGAGAAAGGCAGATGTTCTCAGCTGCTATATACAGTAGATGAAGCTCCATGGTGATGACAGCAAAAACTCAAGGGAAGTCTCAATGTCACTTTTCACTTCCAATTGCTTTAAAATTTGTTGCAGGAAGGGGGAGTCTCAGTTTTGCCTTTTCTCCCAAGATTCAGGTGGTTAAAAGTCCCCGGCCATCTAAAAGCCCTGAGCCGTGTCGCAAGAAAGAAGCAGAGTCCTTCAAGGCCTTGTTCNGGAGGGTCAGCTTTCTGCTTCCATTTCAGTATCATCAAAAACTTGAAGCTGCTTGCTCTACAAAATAATTTACAAGTATTTGTGTTTAATAAAAACTCTGCTGTCTTTATTCTTCTGATAAAACTCCCACATGCCTACACCAGGAGAGTGGATCCAAAAAGGAATATATTAGTATATCAGTAGTGTGCAGTTTACTAGATCACTCACATACAAAGGGATATGAACAACCACAAGCATTTGGTGTCTTACAGTGTATAAAAAACCTGCAATTTAAACATAAATGGAACCTCCAGATAAAATGTTACAGCAGAAGTAGGAAAGCATAATGTCTCTGCTTATCAGTAACTCCACAGAGTCCAAAGTAGACAAAGGAATGTTTACAGACAGAAATATTCTTTTTACTAGACCAACTGACAAGCAGGTTTCCCCAAGCTCCTCTTCAGATTTCTAGTGAGCTCTCCCTTTTCCTGACTGAATCAATTGAGCTAATTAAAAAAATCCAAACTTTCACCCATATCCTATCAGTACTTCTTTGCTTTATCTCATCAGTTACAACTCTGAATTGGGAAGGAGATTTATCGAAGCCAAGAAAAAAGCTGGAGTAGTAGAAATACTCTGAGGTCACAGACTGTGTTAGTACATGGATTACTGAAAAAACTCCAGCATTGATAAAAAAGATTTGAACACTATGATTCCATCTATAGTTTCTGACAGAAGCACATGACAGTAATTAAGTTTGTGTGTATTTTTTAGATTTCAGGAATATAACCTTTATGACTTTGATACCACAGCATCATGAACAGGCACCTTTGTCTGGTACCACAGAAATTTCATTTTCCTTGAGTTTCTCTTCACATTCAGCAAAATTTATGGACCAAATCTAAATTATGGTTTGCCTCAAAAGAAAAAAAAAAACGAACAAAAAAACCCACAACAAAGCACCAATTATTTATATCATTCCTTAAACAAGAGAATCTTAAGTGTCAGTTATTGAGCTGCTAGAAAGAAGGTAGTTCGCTATCCCATGAGAGTTAATGTTATCTATCCTTCAGACGAACTGGGGTAAAGTGACTGATCATTCCTAATTACCAGCATTTCTTTGGACATGATCAGTATTTGAGGAACATCAGAGTTACAAAAATAAATCCAAACTTATATAAATAATGCAGTTAGGTTTAATAGAATCAGCTGCAGTGTTTGCATGACGTGAATAGGCTTTGGGCCTGGCTACAAATACTTAGGTTTTCTGCTCCAAGCTCCAGAAGGCTGTACAAGTGTACCAGAGCTGGATTCACATTTTTAAGCAGCATCTACCACCCAGGCTGCCTTGTTGGTTCCAAACAAGCTGGTGAAATATACAGAGTTCCAGTAGGTTACTGCATTCCAGTACCAGCAAATTAAGTTGTGTGATTGCTATACAGGATCTCATTTCCTGGCTATTCACAGACCCTCTGTTTAGTATCTCCTTATATTTGGAGGGCTCTATGAAAAAAGGCAGTAGCTAAGTCATTGTACCAATAATCCATTACATAATCACCAGCATGCAGACCTTCCTCTACCATCCAAAGACTCAGCTGCAGTGACTAAGAAGAAATAGTGTAGGCATCTGCACAGATTTTTGGGTCTTCAGAGGAAAAACACAACTAATACTCCTAATCAATTATTCCTTCAGAAGGAATGATTGCAAAGCCAACTACAAAACAGCAGTGCTTCAGGGCAAATAGAACTCAAAGAAAAAATGAGCATTAAAATAACTGAAAAGAAGATATTCTTTCAAACTGATCCTATTGACGAACACTCCAAAACCAGGAAAAAAAACAAACAAAACATGAAGGCCACTGAAATACAATCCTAGTAACAGACCAGTCCACTACCACTTAATGGCTGGTAATAAGTGGCCCTCGGCAGGAAAGTAACTTTAAGGCTTTGGGAACTAATGGACACCTAACATGTTGGGTTGTATTTCAACAGCCATCATCTTAGACTGGCAAGAGATCCAGTCAGAGGTGAATGACTGGACTGAATGCCGGTGGGACAATCATGTATGCACAATGCAATTTTTTCCCTACAGCTGTTTTTAAAAAGATGACAAATATTTATTTATCTCCTATCAGCAAAAATTATGTTATTCTAGGAGACAAAAAAAAATTTCTTTTAAATATACACAAGTATTATTACTTTATAATTGAAGAAATAACACATTTATGCTGACAGATTTTACCTGGCACCAAAAAATGAAAAAAGTGTGTATCTATTGTGATTTACAAATTGCGGTACTTGGAATGTGACAGCACTAGAATTTTGAAAAAGCACATGCACACACAGAGGACCACACAAATACTTCTGGAATTTTGCATCTCCAAGCAACTAGCATGAAACTATTTTGCTGTAGCAATAATCTGAACTGTTATTCTCCAGTAACTGCTCAGGATCAAGCACAAAGTACTTTGGCAATCTCCATACGTATGACTTTCTACATCAATAGCTATCTTTGCTGCAAACAAATTCATCTTCATCCACCTTTTAATAGAGGATGTCAAAAAGCCCCACACATATAATCCATAGATCCATTCATTTCAAATCAGACCTCACTAAAGGGTCTATCTTCAGATCAAATCAGCAGCTACAATTTGCACAAAATGTTCTAAAAATAGAACAACTAGATACAGGACTACAACAACTATGTACAGTACCTCTAATGAGTTGAAACAAACCACTATTACTTGAAACAACTGCTGCAAACAATGTAGTTCAAACAGAAGAACAAGTATCATCAAGTAAGTTAAATCAAGATCACACACTTTGACCTGAACTTGAACTTACAGTCTTGGACAATCTAGTTAAGTTCTCAGTAAAATTTCCTCTTACTAGCAGACAAAGAACAGGAGCTGGAGATAATGACATTATACAGACTCTTAAAGCAGCAGCTGCAAAAACTTGGGTAATAGTTTAGCTATAGGATACTGACAGATGGATATGAAACTATTAATAATGAAGGAACGCAAGCATGTTATGAACTGTACCAGCTATTTTATGGGTTGTTATACATATCATTCTGAATTTTAGCACAGGAAGAAATACTGCAGTTTGAAAAATCTACTATTCAGCATAATTTCTGACCTCAGCTATAATTCATTATGCATGGATACATTACAACTCCAAACACAGCATATCATGATACATTTTAAAACCAGAATGTGCAGATTAAAACCAGGACACTGACCTAATAGCACACAAAAGCCTTAAGCAGCGTACAGATAGGTTGTATACAACCAGGCATTGGTTCACCTTTAGTCAAAGTACAAATAATGGTATGTTATACAGGCCTTCCTAGAACAGTTCCAAGTTTAAAGAACATTTCAAGTTTTTGCTTTGCTCATTCTGAGTAATAATCCCTCTAGCATTTTTACTCATGCTATCCTTTTTACTGAAGATGGAGTTTTACATTCAAAATCTCTGCTGCTGCCAGAAACCACACACTCCCGCCCCTCCTTTCTGCCTACATTAGTGCCTGTTCAGCTGCACAAATGCCCATTACATTTTTTCCCCTGGTTTGCTTTTTCAGCTGGTTGACATCCTTGTTCAGGCTGATAAGCAAGCACAAACCAGTCACAAATGTGATAATGAAATGAATTACAAGGCAGGTAGGAAAGAAATAATCTCTGCCACTTGTTGACCACCTCTTGATTTTGGATTACTCACACTTTCCATAAGCAGGCTCAATTAATCTACTACCCATGTGTCACTTGTGATTTGCACAGATAATTTATTCTGCTTGCAGCTTGTACCTGGTGTCTTCTTTCCTAGTGAACAAATTCAGAATGGCAGCTGCAGGTCAGTGGATTTCCACATTGCTAGTGGTGGCTTTTCTGTGACTCCCTTAAGCCAACTGAGAAAAGAGAGACAGCAGTAAGTGTTGCTCCCAACCCCAAACAGGATCTCTGCAGTAACTATTTCCTTTACTGTTGCCAATCTGCTCCTTGAAAATAACATAAGCATGAGCAAGCTTCACAAAGTGTTTCAGCAGCCTCTCTTTGCTTCTAGCAGCTCCATTTTAGGCACATCACAAAAGCAGAATAAAACATTATCTGCTCTAACACACAGTACTCTAGCTCTGTGTATATGTTGTGTACCCAAGGCCTCCTCAAAAACTTTGTGCTCACTGCCAGGTATGACTGTTTCCATCACAGTTCCAGAAAGAGCTGTGACATAGAACTCTACCGTACAACCACATGAAATTATACAAACCCAAAACATGCCAACCTTAGATGATGCAAAAATTTAGGACTTACAGAGAAAGACACATCATCCTACACTGAACTTCCAGTTACCCAGCTGTAGCCTGCTAGTATTGTTCATAAGCTTTACAGGAAAATAACTACAGTTGGGTATTTCAAAGACTGCTAATATCTGAAGCCATTTTGCCTAAATAAATGTTCTTGAGAAGTAAAGTACCTAGAACACCAGCATGTGCCTGCAGCCTTAAGCAAGTCCTCTTCTTCCCTAGGGGAGATCTTTATGAAGTTACAAAAAGCATCTAAGCAGCAAACACTTCTAAAGCAATTTTTTCCTTAAGAACTAAGTTCCAGTTGCATGAAAAAAAAAAAAATGAACAGTTCATGTGTTAGAACTAATCTTGCTGATCAGGACATAATGAAACATGCAATACCATGGACTGCCAAGAATCCAGTCAAGACCTCAGATATTGTTCAAGAGAAAAGCATTCTTTGCCTAGATTAAAAATAGGAGATACAATAAATACAAAAGTGACATATGGAAAATACAGGAATCTAGAGACAAAGTTATTTTAATGCTAGGGTGGGCAATACTGCTTATCCAAACTGGAGTATCAAATGTTAGGACTATTGAGTCGGAAAGAGACACACTAAAATTCAGATGTAGTCTCACCAAGAAAAACCAGCAGCTCATTTATTCCTGTCTAATTAAAGCTTTCCAGAAAACTGTTCCACTCTATCCAATAAAAATCTTGACATCTCATTTTGTTTCCTTACTATTATTATAGCAGAAATGCTATATTCTCAAATGAGATATAGCTATGCATTTTGGAAAGGTAACATGACAGTTTTGATGAGGTTGCTGAGATCATGTAGACTCTCAAAGGAATCTTTATTTGAAATGGCTCTCCTCTTTTATACTGAATTTCTGCCAAATTAATTAAAGGGTTATTAATATGATGGGTTTTCTACTTTAAGTAGAAAACTGGAGTGAAAAAATCAACACATACAGCTGAAACTTCAGAGAACAATGACATAAAATATACTTGTTCTCAATAAAGGAGATGGAGTCTTCTTGTAGAAAAGTCAGAACGAAATTTCTCAGGAGACCTTATGTTATAGCTCATAGATTCCAATTCCAAGCAAAACAGATTAAGGAAACCAGAGCAAAGAACTCTTCTAATGCACAAGAGCCTCAACAGCAGAAGAAAAAGTGGAGACTGAAAAGCTTGCCCTGAAAATCTAGATACTCCTATTCTCAAAGCAGCACAGAATCATCAACAATCTAGCTGAAATAGTTTAGTCTGGTTCTCTGTTATTACATGTGGAAAGATGGAAATTTTGCAGACTGTAAAAGGCAGGTTCTGCAGTTAACAGCAGCAAGCAGACTGCATCATGGAGCTTCCAGACCAAACTTGATCAAAAAGCAGCCCCAGCAGCACACCTAGTTCCACATGACTGCAATGTTCTCACAAAGCAGTTCTGTAGACACAAAGAGGGAAGTGGTACTGTCATTTCTACTACCCTCAGTTTCCAAGAAAGTAAAATTTTACTTTTGATCTCTGGGCACATTTGTATTATAAGAGACATATGCATTGCCCAACCTTAATTTTTGTTTTATTCCTTTATGCCTCACAGGGGCTGGTACAATATTACTCAGGAGTAGCAATTGCAGAGCTGGTCCTCATTATTCCCAGAAGTCCCGGGCCTGAGTAACCAAAAAGCAAACTAACACTAGAGAATCTGGAAATCAAATCACTAATTTGTCTATGCTGAGCTCATACAGGGGCTCAAGATTCAACAAGGAGTTCAAGACCCATTACGATTTTTCTAACTACTTGCAATCTGGCCAACTATCCTTTGCTTTAGTACCCTGTCTAAAGACTAGAATCCCATTCAGCTATGAATTATGCAAGTGCAGAAATATTCCTAGAGAACTTACAGTTTAAATAAAATCAGAGGACAAGGAAGAAGCACAAGAAAAAACGCAAAAAGCATTGAATACTCAAAACATAAGTACTTCTCTGCAGAGTCACAAATAGATTATTGGCCCAAAGGTTCAGGCAGTTTTTCATACAGTCAAAACAGTACATCTTGTCAAACCCTGAACTCCCAAGACATGGCATAAAAGCCCATCAGTACAATTAACTGTTGTTTTTTACAGCACATACAGAACAATGTGAAAGGGAAGGGGAAAAAACCCAAAACAACTCAAACAAAAAAAACCCTGTATTTTTATTTTAGCAATAGAACATCATATATAAGTATGTTACTGAAACTAGAAAGCTATGACCTAGATTAATCTATGCAAAGTTTATCGTAAAATGACACATAGCAGTTACCAGTGTTTAAAGGTCTCTCACTGAATAAAATGGTACAGTCTGCAGGAAGTCTGGTTCTACCCAATAGTTACACAAAGAATCAGTAACAGAATGAATGATCATTTTCTTGCAAAACAGGTAAGCAGGGAGGAGACAGCAAGTAAGCCATGAGATGAGAATTCAAAATCATCTCGGCAAGTCAGGAAAAATAACAGTAGAAGGAGCAACTAGCTAAGCAGCAAAGTCAGCAGATGCAGATCCAAGATTTTAATAATTGGCAGGTAAACAGCATCAGGTTGTTGCAAAGAAAGCAAACTGTGTTACAATGCATAAACATGAGGATGTCCTGTAAGGCATGAGAAGAAATCCTTCTCCATAGCTAAACTTTGCTAGAGATTCATCTGGAATACTGTCCACTTGCGGGGACCTCACTTTCAAGATTATGTCAATCAGCTGAACCCAGAGAAGTGTAACAACAATGAGGGCTAGAAAACACAAGAAACTGTTTATTTACTTTGGAAGAAGTCCTTCAAAAATTCAATTCAAGGCAGATATCAGAGAAAGTGCCCGGCTTACATTATAGCAAATATTGTGCATAATCATATAGCAGATCAAAAAGAAACCTGGTAATAAAATCTGATTCCTTTCAACTCCCTCTCCTATATGTTAATCCTAGTGTGTTCTTTCTGCATAATTTCATATGTGCAATTGTGCAGAATGATAGCTTTTGGCAAAGTCATTTGCACTGTAAAATGGAAAAAGCAATGAAGGGAATACTTTAAAAGAAAAAACAAGCTGAATTCAAGTATCATATAACTTTAAACTACCTCCTTCACTATACTCCACCACCACATGAAAACAGGAAACATTGCTCTACCATTTCTCATTCCTTTTTCTCAGCAGTATCAAATATTTTATGGTATAGATGGTCCAAAAGGAACAGCGTCAGGCCATAAACTGCATAAACATATATTCCCTAGACATATTTTAAAAAAGAACATAAATGGCAGCAGTATTGAAGATAGTTATAATTACATTTTAACCAGCCATTTCAAACTAAAACAAAGCTGTCTGCCTTCCGAGGATAATTTTTAACAACCACACGAGAAGACAAAGCCATCTACCTTTGCCACCCGAACAACACTTAGTCAAATTTGCTCCCTTTTATCAAAACTGGTTTTTGCTCAATACTGTGGAGTGGAATAATTGAAACCTAAATGGTCTGCCAATAAAAACTGAGTTTATGAAGTTTTAGCAAGGACAAAGAAAGAACATTGTTCTGCAAGTCCCCTTTAACCGTCTTGGTCTCCTAAGTAAACAACAACAAAAATTAAAATTCATGCCAAATCACACTTTACAAATAGCACTGTTCATATAAATGTGAAATTCTGACATTTACTTTTTAAGCAGGTATTTGTAAAAAAAAAAAAAAAAAAAAAAAAAAAAAAAAAAAAAAAAAAGAGGCTGACACTTTAATACTTAATTTAGAAATCCAAAGCTACAGACTCAATTCTGGGCATGAAAGTACTGCTATTTATAACATGGTAGGAAATCTTAACATCATAGAGTGGTTTGGGTTGGAAGGGACCTTAAAGAGCACCTAGTTCCAACTCCTCTGCCATGGGCAGGAAACCTTCTGCTAGATCAGGTTGCTCATCCAACCCGGCCTTGAAAACTTCCAGGGATGGTACATTGCAACTCCACTGGACAACCTGTCCCAGTGCCTCACCACACTCATTTCACAAACTATTTGTTACTTAAAACAGATGAAGCGCACTGGATAAGGTTAGGTGATTCTCTTTATACCAAAAAAGAATATGTTTGAAACCAAAAGTTCTGATACAGCTAGCACAAATGCCATTTTCTAATGTTGTTCAGTTCACCATTTAATGAGGACATGAACACCAACATGAATTTTGGGTGCAGGGGAAGTGAAACATCTTGAAGAGAACAAGAATTGGGCTTTTTTAGAAGAAAGTTAGTTTTGGAAGTAATCTTCCTGACTTAGGAAACAAACTAACTGCTGTTTTCCATGGCTCAAAACAAAGGCAGGTCTACTCAAAGATTCTTTGTTTCATACAGAAGAACAAAGTCAGCAAATTGTGCAATATCTACATTATTCTAAATATTTATGCTTCTGTGGATAATGTTCACAGCATGAATAGCATAAGACACTGGGATCTTTTCATCCTATTGAGTTGATCAGTGGACTACTCAGTTTCTCCAAGAACCTGGTGAATAATCTTAATAAAATTCTGCAGGTTCAAATGCTCTACTATGTCTTCTAATCAGTCACATTGCTTTAACTTTTATGTTGCTACCTAGAGAAATACACAAGCTTCATGGAAAAAAGTATGAAAGCTACTCATAGGAAGGGAGTGAACGACATAAGTAGCAGCCCCAGACTGAAAGGAGAGCTACATCATTACTTAAAACTTGAGCAGGCAGATGGCCAGGAGTTCAGTGTGATTATGTAGAAATACGAAGATGCTTCCATTAGCAGTTGGAAAGGGTATTCAAGTTCACATACATACATAAACACAAAATATGCTTAAAACTAGAGTGACACAACACTATACATAAATATCAGCAGCTTAACAGAAAAGGACCCACACTTTACATGGCATTCTCACTACTAGAAACAGTCTGAACCACATCTGGCCTAAATATAGCTAGTTAAATTCTGGTAACTCAGTTCCAAAACGTTTTCTTCTGATAACATGAACTCTTCATTAAAGAAACACGTGATTCAATGTGCCGTAACTTGTAAGAGATTTCTCTTTCTTGAAAACTTCAAAGTGGAACTAGTTCTCTAAGTTTTGCAAGTAAAGTTTCTTTTATTTTAGTTTTAAACAATCTGTAAGATAACTCAATTACGGTTTCCATAACACTGGTATTAAACAAACTTTTTAATAGCAAAGAATAAAAGCCAAGTTTGCATTTCAGCAGCTTTACAGTCCCGATACAGACAAAATAACCTGCAAGTCTAATGTATCCCCATAATTTTGGATATATTATACAGTGTTGCTACACACGGTAACAACAAATCAATCATGTATTTTTACCAAACTCTTTACATATTTATTTCCAGCTCAAAGGGAACTGGCATCTTAACAACTTTCCTTGAGGAATCTTTTATGTCGGAATTTGTTTTATGTTCCACAAACTAGTATTTTCAAATATCAGAACAGCAAGAGCTAAACTGCAGAGGAGGTGACAAGCAACCATCTATGTGAAAACAGAATAAAAAGAAGCAAGAACGATACCAAATGGGAATTGATTATAAACAAAAAGAAAATTAACAGCTTGAATACTCCCTCTGTGGCAAGAAAAGCACTTCAGTTTTGAGACACTTTACTACAGGAAGATGAGACAATACAAATAAACACATTTAACGAAAGACAGCAGAAAAAGCACTACAGATGTCAAATATTTTCTCCATATGAAATGATTTTGAGATGAAAAAAACTTATTCAACCTAAAAGCAAATATACATTTAGCTAAACATTTGGCTTTCTAAAGTAAATGAAAATGTTGGGTAGAAGTTTAAGTAGCACAATGTATAAGTGATTGTGAAGCACTAAAACCTATGACATCAGAGTGTGAAAACAAAATTGACAGTGACAGATCTGGTGTCATATTGTAAATATCAAGTGTATCTTTAGTTTTTAAATGGAGCATGTCGATTCTAAATGGGGAAAATGTTACTGTGGAACTTGTGGGCTTCTTGAACTACTGTTAATTTATTTAGCATAGACAATAAAAGCATTGAGGAATGATTACATAAGGTTTGTCTTTCATTTGCTCTAAAAAAATCACACGAGAGATTGAAGTTTCTCATCCTAAGTTACTTCGTATTTCCAGAAAGAACCAATAACAGAACAGACTATTATACATCTGCTAGTAAAAATAACCAACATATTGATCAGAAATAACAAAGGTTCACTTCAGTGATCTAGGACATAATCCAGACGAAAGCATGAGGGACAGCAAATGTTGTAATTTGATTAGCCTTAGGGTTTTACAAAGCAAATTTCATCACTAGTCTCAATTTGACATTTAAAAGAGTGCTTAAAGCAGTTTGGTTTTGCAACTGCCGGTTCTGGAATACTCTTTCACAGAGATGTCTAGCCAGCTTCACGTACTTTCTGAAGTATTGATGACTAGAAAATCAGAGTCTATGAACAACAAATTTTATAAGGTAAATTTTTAAATCTCAACAATCATTCTAGTCATATTGGGTTTTAGTTTTAGCTCTTTACTGAAAAGGAGACACATCTCAACTAGTCCAAACTTTCACTAAATACGACCTCCTAATAATATACAGTTTCCTGTGAATATAGAAGAAGAGAAGAAAGAAAATCCAAAGCATATTTTACTTTCTTTTTCAGGAGGCTAAGTAAGTCAGGAAGCTCAGCAGGAAACATACAGGACTGATTACCTAAATATGTAATCTGGTAGACAGCATCAACACATATTGTATGAGAAGACATTCAGATACAAATGCTCTCAACTACAAGGTGCTTTATTAACAGAGAAAGGTAATGCAAATTTTTCATATAGACTTGCATATTTCTAAAAGAAAGGGGATTTTGTTTCATTGATAATCAAGCTGTCCTTCCCAGCTTCCAAGAATTACTTTTGATCTGACTGGCTAGTTCCAAACAAACCTGGGAGAAAAAAAAGTATGTTTTGGTTACAACTTTCTGCAGGAAAGGGAAAAGGGGACACTGCTACATAGTGCCCCATGGAGACAAAAGCTTCAAAGAGTGCTCAGTCATCAGTATGGCTGCCAGGGCACCTGTCATCAGCCACAAATGATCTAAGCCTTGTGCCGCCTCTTGCTCTGGCATCACTTCAAATGCCTACAATGAACCTGGGCTTACTGCTAAGTTACAAGGAAGAAAAGATAAAAAAAGGTGATCAGGCATCATACTTCACTTTTTGAGAAACTACTTAAGCTTTACTAATGTCGTTAAATTAAAAATAAACCAATTTCACTTTTCTTTGTATTGTACAAACAACAACAAAAATAAAAACACAAAAAAACTACAACAAAAAAATTAAGGCAGGCAAGAAATGATAATCACAAACCACTTTCACTAGCTTAATTCAGTGGCTAAGATGGTACCATTCAATTAATATGGTTATTATTTTTTTCTCATCTCAAGACAAGGATTAAGTTTTCATTTACTACAACTGTTTTAAACTTTACACTGAGGATGGCAACTGCTACTTTCCAAGGAGTATCTATATATTGTCCTGGAATCAGTACAAATTCCTTGTTATTAGTAATGATCCTATCCTCACAACATCCTCTCACTGAACAGTTCTGCCCCATTAAACAACCTGAAAACAGAAGCGCAGAGAGGTTAATGAACAATCACCATCAGTTTTGGTATAATCAAGGTCAACTTCTTTTCCAAATACTTCATACCATATAGAGCTACTGTTGTAGCAGCCCTCTTGTTAGGGGACAGGAAAGAGCCAAGAAACAGACTTCTTGTTTATCACAGCATGAAAAGGGTCCTGGTTTATTCCTCTTTACAGCTGAGCCATCCTGACTCCAAGTATTCACTCACTCTGGCTGCAGCAAGCTCCTCCTGTAGGTTTCCCCTGCAGCCTCTGACTGCTGGTTATTTCCTGCTAAACTATGTTATAAATAGACCGTGCTGCCTAATTATCCAATCCAAAAAACCCCAAACAAAGTTAAATGTAGCAGCAATTTTAATTGAAGCAGCTTAAAAGTTACAATAATTTGCTGATAATGAATAATATATATTGGTTCTAATAATACAAGAGCAAAAGACATACTGCGGGGTACCTGCCGCGGGGTACGATGCAGGCCTTGATCTCCTGTCCCCCGTACAGAGCCAAAAATAACCCATTTGGACTTTTTATCATCTATGTTAACACCCCTTTCCACTTATTTTCGATTTGTAAGATTTATATCACTGCCCTTATCTCCACCCATCACCACCTCTACTGTGCATGCTCCACCATCCCCTTTCCAGGGGTCTCCTCACTTTTGGGGGTCGTTGAAGAAGGCTCAAAGAGTCTTCCTCACTGTTCGCTTGATGACCCCTTGAGTTATACATGCGTATTAAGTTAATATTATATAAGTCTATACTATATTTGGACATCCGAATAATTTCATGGTAGACTAAGACAATAAATTTATTTTAATTAACATTTTTCTGGATTTCCCCCAGAACTTTCCCATCTCCAGATAAATATAGCTTCCTTATCTCAGGCTCTTCCTCTCTACTACACATCTGTTGGAGAAGGGGGGAAAGACTCCCCCTCTCCCTCTTCTTCCTAAAAAGTTACATTTTAACTACTGTTTTTAAAATATTGATTACTGTTTCAATTTTATTAGCACAAATCATACCCATTTATCACAACTATGACTGCATGTATTGGTTTGCAGACTCTGAATGCAGGGTTTTACTGAGCTAGACTGTGACTGCAGGTTCAAACAACAGGCTCCAACTGCAGACCCAGACTGACCTCATAGTAGCAATTCTCTCTCTCCAGGACCCATCTCTCTCATGATTCCCCATCATGAGTGGGCTAAGCCACTCCCTTTTATCACACTTATCTTTAGTGGATACAGCTGTGACTCATCAGGGGTGAGGCTGTATTGGTTAATTGACTCAACTGTTATTTATCAGGGGCAAAGTCACTTATATTCCCTTCTCCGCCAAGCACCTAAGTTTGAAACAGCTCCCCTTGAGTCTGGTAAAAACTTTGACCACTAGCTACTTTTGCACATCAAACTCAATAACCTGACACCACAAACACATAATTATAAACAGTTAGAGAGTCTATAACGCCAACAAAAATAGCTGCACTAAAATCCTTTTAACTCTGGCATAACATGGTAGCACAGGGTTTCCACAAAGTTAACCACGTTTGAATGCATTTCCCTTTTAGAAAATGGGGGAGGAATGCCCACTTAAACATACTCATGATAAGCAGCTATTTATGTTTAGTAATGCATTCCTAGGATTAATTAGTCCAGTAAGAACACACCCCTTATTTGAAGTCTGAACTTGCTTAATTCAGTTTCCAACCACAGAACTGTGGTACACCTGTGTCAGCCAAGAAGAGCTTTTATCAAATACCCCTTCACCAATTAGGTGCACATTGACTAATGAAGAAGCCCTTAACATTTCCTTAGCTAAGCTAAACAAAGTAAGCACCCTATGTCTTCTCTACTAAGACTGCTCTCCCCCATTCATTTTCAAGGCTGTTCTCTGGAAGCTGCTTTTTCAGCACCCTCTCTGGACTGTCAATTGCAGATGTACTGCTCCAATAAAAGTTATAGCTGATACCTCCTAATTGCCAATTCCCTTGTTCAAATACTCAAAGTTTTTCACCGGACCTTTAGCTACAGCCAAAAGGACTGACTTCAAGTTCAAATCCTATCAGCCTCCAATTGAGTCTCCCTAACTGTTGCCCAATTTAGTATTTAGTTGCACTGATTGTACCATGAAGCGTTACATTCACAGGTTCAATTTATTAGTGATCTGAATCACTTTACAACCTCACTAATGTTCTAAGTCCCAAATTTATATTTATTATTTTCTAGGTAAGTAAAACACCTGAAATAATGCCAACACAGTTACTTACAGTGAGAATCTCAGATACTCTGTAAGGGAAATGAATGCAACACATGAAACAGCAGATTGATTTTGCAGTGGATGCCAACACTGGATTCTGCATGTTAACCAGACAGCCTTGCCTAGGAATCCATGTTTGGAAGAACCCAAATCTCTAGCCCAAGCCCTCCTAGAATTCTTAATCAATAGGACTTACTAGAGTTTATTTTGCAACATAAATTTTAATAAATCTTTAAAATACTTTAGAATCAACCAATAAGTAATGCTTGCTAAAGATGATAAAAGAGTGGTTTTGCATTTAATAAATTGAAAAATCTAATCAATAGTTGCTTCAAAAACATACAAGCTTTCAGTTTGTGTATTCACATGTAATTACATGGATCATTAAAGATTTTATTTAAAAGGTAAGACATCTCATAGACCAATTCAAAAAGTCAAAGGCTGTAATCAAAGCACAAGTTCCTGCTAAAAATCCCAGAACTCCTTACTAAGTGTTCACAATGAGAAACAATCTCAACATCAGGTACTGAAAATGCCACAAAGCAAACATATCAGTTTTAACGTAACGAAACCTCTAAATGTTAGAGCTTTACATTCTTCTTATGTAGGAAGAATTTGGATCACAGTCTCAGGCTACTTCATACTGTCCAATTCTAAGACTTGTGTGCATACCAACACTGCTCTCTGACTAAGCAGGACAGCAGCCTGAAATGTCAGAGGTTCAAACCCAGCTCACCTTCACCATTTCAGTGAAGGTGGAGGGCAGGGCAGGGGCTGTGTAAAGGAGAAGAAAATGAAGAAACAGAGAAAAATAACATCTTCTCATAAAACTTCTCCCCTTTCTCAAAGGACTGCATAATATTTTTCCAAAATACCAGAGTGCACATGCTTACACACAATTCTTTCCTGGGTGTATAAACAGTCACTACAAACATTACTGGGTGCACTGACTGGGATGCTATCTTTTGTACATGAACTTTGAAGGCACCTGTGCAGGGTTTCATCTTCTCCATCAGAAGTCTTTAGAAGTCACACGGCAGAAGGAGATCCATTCCTCTTACGGCAGAAGGAAATCCATTCCTCTTACGTTACATCAGCCAGTTCCACACTTCCTATTTCTGATGTGATAGTTTCTGTGACCTCAGGTGGATCAGAGTGAAAAAGGCCCCGCCAGTCTTACTCACAATCTTACCACAGCTTCTCTCTTACACTGCAGTGATGAGTAGGTTACTCATACCAGGAAATACTTTAAAGAGTTGAGTTTCAATGATATCTTTTTAAATGACCCTTTGTGTACCACACAATAAACACACACAAACACATATACACAGTTGACATCTTGTAAAGCACTTTTCAATCAGGTTTACCCAGTCCTTGCACTGAGTGCCCGTGTCTTCCTTTGCACTTCATGGGCAAGTCTACAGACAAGGATTTGCTGAGCTGTTACCTCTCCTTCTGCAGGAATTAGCATACCCTATCAGCTACAAAAGGAATTTACACTGCTCCAGAGCATAAGCCTTTTTGAGATTCTATTAACTAAAGTAAAAGAAACAGAGGCAGAAAAAATCTTCACTTACCCAGAGTATGCATTAGGTAGAGTGACAATGCAGTACAAAGGAACCATCAGGATAAACAATATTTAATGGCAAGAAAATGTAGGATTTAAGGAAAAAAAAGAAACAAAAACAAAAAAAAACACCAAAAAACCCCAAACAAACAAACAAAAACCAAAAAAAACCCACCAAAACAAAGCACTGAGAGACAGCTGGACACTCTAGTAATTTTAAGTCCCAAATTAACAAAAAATAAAATCATTTCTAAGAAGTTTAAAAAAACAAACAAAAAAATCCCACAGAAGAAATACACCAAGCAGAACCATTACTGTTCTTCTATTTCCCAACTGGTACCTGCTCAAAGATTCCTACTAGAATCATTGTCTGGTTTCTGTCTTCCTGTCATTTTTCTTCTTCTCTATTACTTGATACTGTAAGGCAAAAACTTAGAAAAGGAGGAAGAACTTACTGGTATTGAGAACTCCTCTGCCAAATACTTCAACACTGATGCTCCTCTAGTCAAAAAGTTACTTCTCTCTGCCAGATTGCCCTGGAGTTTTGTATCAAACTCCTTTCTGACAACTGAGGCAACAGAGTCAATTATTATAAGTTTAACTTTCTTCGAAATAATTTCTTCTTCCAAAGACATAATCCTAAAAAGAAAAAAAAGTCACTGAGAGCATTATTTACACAATAGAACCATTTTATAACACTGAAATTTTTAAAATTATTCGTTTAATAAAGTCAGTCCCTCTTTTTCCCTCCTCACACACCACCTCCATTAACATCTGCATGTATTAAAGAGATTTGGAAAGGAATCTGAGGCTCAGTGGGCCCAAGGCAGGACCTCTCCACAAGAGAGGTTTGGAAGACCTCTAGCTAGGAACAATATGCTGTACAACCCCTGAATGGCAGACAGCAAGTTGAAACTGCGCCTCACTGTGGTGTTCCAGGACTTCAAGGGGATTTTTAAGTAAGAGGGAGAGTGACATTTTACATGGGCAGATAGTGATAGGACAAGGGGAAGTAGCTTTAAACTAAAGTAAGAGAGATTTAGATTAGAAGTCAGGAAGAAATACTTTAGACCGTGGGTAGTGAGGCATCAGCACAGGTGCCCAGAGAAGCTGTGGATGCCCCATTCCTGAAAATGTTCAATGCCAAGTTGGATAGGGCCCTAAACAACCTAAGTGGGTGCTATCTCCACCTATGATGGGAGGTTTGGAACTAGACGACCTTTAACCTCTCTTCCAACTCAAGCCATTCTATATTTCTTTAGTATGCTACTAGCTGTTCTCTGATAAAGCTGTTATTAGAAGAAAAAACTATTCTGATAATAAGTCCCCCACTAATATAAAACACACAACATGATGCTAAAATACAACTTAATTAGTTTTCATTGCAACACACGTTCACAAATTAATATAAGGTAACAACATGACAATACAACACTGCACTCAGGCTGGTGACTGCTAAACAACTCCTCCCTCCCAATGCTGGAGGAATCCCCATCCTCCTGGAAGTAAACTGCCTTGGAGGAACAAACCTCTATTTCATGGAAAATACCATGGTCTCTCCACAATCCAAGAGAATACCCCTCTCATGAACATTCCCCTTTAAAGGCTTACAAGGATCAGATCACACAGAAATTGTCTATCAGAAAATTAAAAAGCATCCAGTGGATTAGTCACATGCTATGAAATGAAAAGAGCAATGTCAATCTTTCTGTAGCAGTGTTACTTTGTTGGAGACCAAGCTGGTATCCAAATGAAAGGGTCTCAAATAAATTAATTACTCTTCATAAAACTTTGGTACAAAAAAAATATTGTTATAGACAATCCAGTCAAAATGGTCTTTTCTTTTTCTTAAACTCTGGAAAAGAATACCTCTTCAGTACACAGCAACAGGTCAGCTCTCGGTACAGGTGGATGCTACGGGTCATGTAGAGCAGCTTTTCATCTGAGTCAAAATAAGCAGGGAATCTGTTTGCTGCTATCTCAATCAACCTATTAAAAAAATCCCAGAAAACAGAAGGCATAGTACTGCAAAAAGAATAATATAAGATAATAAGGCATCAAATATTCAGAAAACAAACACAGCAAAGCTCTGAACCATAAGCAGATACCAACTAAGACTGGAAATCTTTTTAAAAGGAAAAGCATACTTTATCAGAGTGAAACAGTGGAAGTCAGAACAGGTTCTCTTTCCAGTGATGCTGAGTCAGTGGTACACTAGGGGAAGACATCAGGTGTCTGTATGCAAAGAAAGGGCATATCTCCTCTAGAAGAAAAGTTTATTTACTAAATTCTTCAAGTTTTATACCAGAGATTCCACACAATGACCAAGCATTTTCCTATTCTAATTATTTTATCTAAATATTAATTTCGTTTAAATAAAACTACTCTACAACTCTAACCATCTTCCTTTTCACCTTTATCTTGCAGTGAAATCAGAGAGCGGGCTTTGTGTCACCACAGAAACTTAACAAGCTGGTGAGAAACAGAAGGTCCATTAGAAGATCCAACCAACACAGAAGCAGGACTGCAAAGAACAGAGCCCACTTCAACCCCAAGTACTTATGCAAGCAGTACACGCATGGAAAATATGCCTGACAAAGGAAAAATCTTTTCACAGACAATCTCTCCTTAAAAACACAAACAATGTAATTGCGATGGGAGACTTTCACTGAAACAGCTTCTAGTTTACATTACCTATTTATAAAAAGGGCTTATAAAATCTTAATAAAATATACTTGTTAGAACACAGGGAAAAAAAAAAAGTAAAACCATTGTGTCACAAAGTGACTGAGGCATCAGTTGCCAAGGCATCTACAACTGAACATCCATTCATTCAGACACCACAGCTACAAACAGCATGACATGATGTAACAAAAAGACTGAACAGCTGAAGTGGCTCCTTTACAGACAGAACTGAATGTGGGGTTCCATGACTAAATGCTATCCACTATCTTATCAGCAAATTCAAAACCTTGAATTACAATTGCTCATCATAGCAATGGTAATTATCAGAGTAGACAAAGGAAGCATATCAGATAACGGGTGATAACACCAAAAGAAGTCAGATGAAGGTGGATATTTATTTGTTGTCAAAATACTTTCATATTCACAAACTATGACTTGGAAAAAAATCACACAGATGTAAAACTAAACACTTTTCAATTATATTATATTTTATACATAAAATCACCAAGGAAATTAAATAGTATGCATTTTAGATATGCTGACTGCCTATAAATTCCTCAGAAATTACTGGAAAGAAGTTCCACTCCTCTGACCATAAAGCAATTTCACCTAGGTCCTTAAAAAGATGATCCAAGAATTTCACTTTGAAACCTGTAGTTACAATCTACATAGAAATTTTTTTCCACAATGAAGATTTTAATTTTTAGTAACAAAAAATACATAATTGTTTGTATTTTAAGCAGACATATCCCACCACCTATAGCTTGAAAAGAGTGGCATCTAGTGGATTATACTTGTGAGCACAACTTACTCATTATCTCTCTTTAAATTTAGGCTCCTTTCACGAAAACACAAAGTTAAAGTGATTTTAGGGAAAACAAATTTAAAATCAGTTTTGAAAGAGAACTCCAGACATTTTGAGGCAACATCTTGTTCAAAGTAGTCAGAACAAGTTACTTGAGTATTTATCTATTTCAGAAGCCTTCAAGGATGGAGGCAGCACCAGCTCTCTGTGCAAAGCTTTTTCACCACAAAGGCAGTTAGGAATAGTAAAGCTTCTCCATGTATCAGGCCAGAAATGAAGCTCAGTGTATGCCTGCTGTCTGTCTCCCAGCACACAGTCCTGTGCCATCCCCTTCAGGCCTCCTCATTGGCAAGGGAAGGCTACTGTTACATTGCCCCCACACCTTCTCTCCACTCAACTGAGCAACTCCTCGGTCTCTCCACAAACGGCAAATGCTCCAGCTCCCAACCACCTTGGCAAAAGGGGATATGCACCCCCCTGGCCCTGATAGTTCAGCTTCTTCGAGGATGCAACACAGAAAGTATAAAATATAGTCAGTTTGCTGAAACTGTGTTTATCATTTGCAACTGAGTAATACTAAATATGATTTAATACGTAAATATTCTCATCCTTAATATTATTTTTGCCACGTTCCTTTCTACATACTATTTTATTTTCAGCAGTTTCAGTTTCATCTGCATCTGCCTTCCTTTTCTTTAGCACCCATTTCTGGAGTGACAAGTCTCAACTCACTCTTTAGGTCCTACCATTTTTTACTATTTACATTTCAGGGACCTGAAATAAAACTTAAGTGGTGTGTAAGGAGCAAGTACTGTATTTTGCAGAGTCATTGCTTGAAGCCTTTTTCTTTGATACACTATATTTCAAACTTTTGTGACATTAACTTGACAAAAAGCAGAGTTAGAAATCCCAACTTCTCATCCATGATAACTTGCAATGAATAATCAATGGAAATACATTTACTTTGATAATCCAGATTCATGTCATGGCTATAGGTATTAAATCATCTGAAATATATAAGTTATTTCATTGAACCTCTTTCTGCTCATTTTTCTACACAAACAAGGATGAGACTACTTTAGTTCTTGTCCTTCCCCAGACCCTTAATAACTTTCGAACTTGCTCATTCCAAACAGGGACAAAGGAATAGAAATCTCAAAAACATCAAAGCCACAAAGTTTAGCGAAGTTGGCAACTAAGTAAAATAAATTAGAGCTACATTTAATGAAACACTGGATTATTTCAACAAATAATCAGACAGTTAACATGGGAAGAGAGGCAACAACATGTGTACCTCTCAAGCAATCCAGCATAGGGTGTCTCCTGTCCGTTCAGCATTTGAATGCACCGAAGTGCACAGCAGAGCCATTAGGGCTGCATGGGCCAAGCAGGAGACACCAGAAAAACCAGAGATGTTATATAAGTAAGGTAATGCAGTGCTACATAGCTGCTAAGGATATAGGAGATGCAAGATTACTGCAGAAGGGAATCAGAAATGCAGGAGGTCACAAGGCCCCATTTAACAGAAATAGGATGAAAATCTGAAGGAAAACTGGCAATGTCAGTCCCACTGTTCACTGAAAAACCTCCCTGCCTTTGTAGTCAAAATGCTGAGCCTTTACATCCTCTAATTACGTTCCTGTTAGCTCCACAAACCGAACTGCAAAGCAAGATTTCAGGTACAGGACTGGTAAGACCACTCAAAAATTGAAGATCATGCCATCCACCTTGTCATACCAGAACTGGAATCTGCAACCTCATACAATTAGGAAGGTGAGCAAATAATTTTAAAATTAATTTCATTGTCTGTGGAATAACTGCATGTACCAGAGGAATGTTTAATAATTACCACCAGTATTTAAAACTACACAGTTAGTGATCAGAAAGTAATTGAAGGTTCCAAGATAAAAGGTGCTAAGAAGTTACCTTTCAGCACTGAATGCAGACTCCGTGTCGATGTATATAACAGCTCCATCTAGTCCTCCCATGCTTACAGGCAGTGTAGCCAGAACACTCAACATAATACAAAATTGAGTTTTGCCACAACCTGGTGGGCTAGTTATCTGGAAGGAAAAAGATTAGCAACATAACATTCATTGCACCATAGTTCTCCTTTTCTCTAAGTCCCATCAGCCAGCATTCCCCCAGTTCTACTCTTTCAGGTACCAAAGGAGACAATAACCATGAAAAGATAGAATACAGCCCACAAAGACCAGCTTGCAGTTACTCTTGGATCTGCACCTTGCAGACAAATTCATCCCCTAAAGAATAAAAAAGCTTTTCAGACAGAGCATTACACTTACACTTTATTTCTTTGACGTCATTATTACCTTTCAAATTTGAGGTGCCCTACTCTCCCCTTCACAAGATCTTCCCAGAGACACCTAGCATCTGTCCCTGTGCTACCTTCTAAAACAGAGCAGAATTAAAAGATTCACAGTTGACATTCACATGTCATCGATGGCTTTTAGAGCTGAAAACTAAGCCCAGAGCTAACGAGCTCACAGATATAAACATCTTATAAATCATCATTACCTTGGTTAAACCAGGTCTCTCCTAGAAATCACAAGGATAATTGCTTATATCCTATAAAGACTGAATGTTCAATATGAACCACATATATACATAAGACAGATTTTATCTGCCCCAGAGACTACACTGCACAATGCAGTATGTGTTTTTTCGTTTGTCTTAACTCCCTATTACCATATTTCAACACCAACACCATTCAATGATCCAGACCAGTTCCCAATTCTAAGCTTCCACCTGTGCTCACTGAAAGCCCCTGTGGTGAAGCAGCATTCAAAGAGACCATGTTCAGCTTGTATGAAAAGGTTCCAGTATGATTTTGAAGAGAAAAAACACCAGGATCCAAAGAACACATTCTTTGATGAGATCACCAGTTTATGAGAGCAGTATTTTTCTACTTAAGATGGCAGTCTGCTGTTCTTTATCCACTGTAGATCTTCCAGAGATTGGTCTGAATGCTGGGCTCTGTGTTCAGATAATTGCAAGTTCATTACTACTACAGTGGGTCTTTAAATACAATATCACATTGTCATAGCTTCTGGGAAAGGAGATGTTGAAATCATAAATACTAGGAGGGCCAAAAAACAGCACAAAGTCAAAGTGACTTATAGCAGTGAAAACAGAGTGATGGGTTCATTCTTATGCTAGCAGCAACAAACTAATAATGCAAGGCATAAAAACAAGCCTCTCCAGGGAAGCTGAACTGTAGAATAAAGCATGCTGTCTCAAAAATCCTAGTACCGCCAGGACAATGGCCTAAATACAGAGCTATTGTTTCAAACTTAAAAACAACCTTTACAATAGACAGACACTCAAAATCAAACTGATTTTCGAAACCACATGCACAATAGTTTGGTTTCAAACAGAAACATTCTTTCACCACAAGATATTACAGTATTGCTATGGTTTTGTTTTAAGCAGTAGCAGCATGACTCAAAGCACAGAAAATTTACAGGGTAACACTGAAGGATCACATTAGCTACAGTTAACAGTTGGTTAAAATCCCTTTAATTACCTTTGTCTTTAAACAAGGCCTGAAAGTCATGCTATATCAATCAATCTACTTGAAGCTTTAGTGCAAGAGATGCATTAAATGATTTTTGTTTAGAAGCACACACTGCATTTAGTGAATTACAGATCAGGAATCAGTCACATTTCTGCAATCTGTTCCCCAGCCAGTGTACTTAAATTACCAACTATCATATCAGCAATATCTGCTACACTTTAATATGAACCCAAAGCATATATAAAAAGTGCAGAGGCAATACATATTCCTTAGACTGTGACAGCCAATGAATCTCACCAGTTGTTTCTTGTTAAAAAGAAGACTTGAAATGAATCAGGGGAAGGCATCAATCCAGTTTACTAAATTAAAATGTTTGGACAACTGTGAGGATACTTCATAAAAAGATTTGTAGTTTCAGCCTTGCCTGGGAGGTGCACTGGAACCCACATTCACTTCAGTGGCTGACACAGAAGCTAATTCAGCAGAGATGCTATAAAAACATCCAAGGATATGAGCATCATATCAGAGAAAATGAGGGAACCTTGCAGTACAAGGAAGCAAGCCAATGGAGCAAGAATGCATTTCTATTCCCAAAAAACAACAATACTTCATGTTTAATCTACATTCCTTTAGAGGGCCTTAAAACAGGTTTTAAATAATCCATAGTGAACAATTTTACAAAACTACAGCATTTTATTGTAGTTACCACTGGTTCAGCAAGTGTTTAGAACAACAGAACCCTACTTGAAATTCTTCTAATAAATTTAAATTGAATGTCTGCAAAAAATCTGTTTGGTTTGTTTTACTCTAAATTTGCTCTGAAAACAAAAAAATCACCCAGATAGAAACATGAAGACTGCAACAATTTTTAAAAGCAAGTTTCATTAGGCAGAGGTAAATTATTTTTCAGTAAGTTATATACTATTTTCTCTGGCACATATGTAGGGTTTGGATGAAATCACAAGGAGCTATTTCTACATCCACTAGAAGATTAAACTCTTCAATACTCAAAAAATGAACTATTTTAATTTTTGCTCATAAAACCTCACCAAAACCTCTGACCACAGAATTTCAGCTATGATTTAGCCTCCAATTTAAAACCTAATAGTGGCTTGGAAAAAAAATGGTCTGAGACAGCATAATGTAAATCAAATCCCTCTGGTGCTCAAAAAGCAAGAAGATTTGGCTGTAGAAAATACTACCACAAGTCTTAATCCTTCTGATAAGGTACTCAAATTCCAAGTTTCCAGCCACCCTCACTGCAGGGTAAAGTAACAGAAAGACAATGATTTAGCCTTACCAGTCAGGAAGTAAATGATGCATCCAGCATGCTTTTGAAGAGAACTTCTCTCAGACTTAAAATACCTAATTCGAAAATGCCAAAGCACGATCTACTTGGCAGCTATGCTCCAGTGAATTGTAAAAAAAGCAAAATTTTTAAATTCTAAAATCACTCAAATTAAAAAAAAAAAAGAGAGAGACCTAAAAGTGTTCACAAGCTGCAGTAGACCATAAAAGCAGCAGAAGCACAGCATCAAACCAGGAGCAGCAGCAAACTGATAGCTTTCTACTAAAATTTCATCTAGCTACCCTGATGAACACTTCGATTGCTGCCAACCTTTCACACTACTTCAGACCTCAAGACTGTTGCAAAAATGCTTTTTAAAATGCCTAGAACCAGGCTTCAAAAGAAAAGAAAATCGGTTTCTGTATAGTTAATGGTTATCTGCCTTTTCATTTGCTGAAAAACCCCTAATAGGTGCCCTAATTGCTTTCCACACCTAGTACATAAAAGGCAAATAAAAAGCAATACACTACTTCATTTTTTCTTGGAAACATCTAATCTTTTGAGTTATTCATCACATTTCTGGATCCTACCTAGTTACCTCTATATTATTTCTGACTAAATAGTTATGTATCAGTCACCAATCAAACCCAAGGTGCAGGTGGAAGGACACAGTGATGGTCTCCTCCACCACATGTCTTGTATAGATGCCAAAATCTTCCTTCCATGGTGAGATCTCCCATTTTAGGGAACTGCAGCAGGAAGGTCTCCTCATTTTTAACCAAAATATTTTAGAATACAAAAATATTCACATTCAAAAGTTTTTTTTCAGAAGAAAACTCAAAAGTGCCATATTACCTTTCTTGGCGCTGTGCTTTTCTTTTATATTCAGATAAAAGTTTGGCCTATCTTTGAATATATTCATTTCCCCCCAACTAACTTTAAATACAATGATAGGGACTATGACTATTCTTAAAATACAGTTTATCAACAGTTACTCATGTTTTCTTATATTTAAAAGCTAAATATTCTAAGAAAATACTGGGGTGTGTGGGGGGGTGCATATTAAAACTGAGTAATGTGATCATTAACCAGGCTAAGAAGTGTGCAATATATATAGCTCTGGAAAATTAGGTACTCACATTAACTTCCTGTAGAGCATTATTTTATATCAACTCAGGAAAATTGTATTTGACATTCATGCCTTGAGATCAACTGCTTGAAGAGCTTACTTTTAAATAAAATTTAAAACAAAACCAACATAAAACTTAACGCTCAGCTAAACTCTCAGCATGTTAACCACCACTTTTCCCCATAGCTCTCTCTGGAGTAATGCCAAGAACATGGCAATCAGCAAGCCTGAATTCTGTTACAGGTCTAGAGCCATTCTACCTGGTCTTCAGGCAAGAACACATCAGGCAGACTGCACTGATAGCTGAATGACAGCTCCATTTAGGATTAAGAACAAAGGCAAATATTTATGACACTGCTATCAGCAGCCTTGTAAATTAACCACGTGGCTCTTAGGACCCAAAAGGATTGCATCCACTTGGGTTTTTTCGGCAGAAAAAAAAATCACATTCAATATTCCAAATATTTGGGCACCACTTCTGAGCCAGTCATAAGCTCAAGGACAAATCATCCTATCACAGAAAAGATACACCTCTATCCTACTTCTTCCTCCTGCCTCTGCAGCAGTGGCTCTGTATTTCAACTAAAGAAGCACAATCCAGAAGTTTATGTAATGTAAGCATGTGAACAGCCATTCTCTGTCTCCAGTGAGGAATGGTTAGTGGGCCACCCAGAACTCCTGGAAAGCTAGATTGTAGCTGCAAACAAGCAAGCATCCTTTCCTTTCAAACTGGACTGTGCTATTTCATCAGTTGACCACATGAACCATAATCCCTTTGCTGATAAAAAAAATATTTTTAGGAAGCAAAAGCTCATCTCCTGCTGAAAGCACTATGCTCAACAGCAGCACAGTTACAATCTCAGGACCACACATATAGCTACTGCACATACTTCTTAGTATATAGGAACAGTTCTTCTTCAAAGAAACAGAGTTTAGCAAGTTGTTTCTTTCAGAATTTAAAGACTTGCAGTATTAATCTTAAGTTCTTCTGATCTAAATTTCTTACAGTAAACTGCAACAAAGCTAGGCCTAGATATGGAGAAAATATTAATTCTGACAGATCAATGTAAGTTCATTGATGCATTCTTAAACACTTTTATGGTAACCTGCATGGTGTATATTCCATCGTCTACAAAAAGAAATTCTCAGAATCTTTAAAAACTAACAGCCCCTCATTACATAACAGATCCTAGAGCAGAAACTGTTTAGTTCTCAACGCAGTGTTGCTTGAACTTGTGTGTTTTAAGTCACTGTTAGATTTCATAAGTCATTTCTATCAGAGCTCACAATCAATCTAGCTTGATTATAGGGTGCAAAAAAAATGTATTTTCTTCATAGTAAGAGTTTCACAACTTCTCTCACAATTTGCCACAGTAGACAAAGAAAAGCACTTGGCAAGGACTGTTCTCATCTAAAAATTCTTGTGTATTTTGTGTTTGAAGAACCTGATACAAGATAGTCCAACCTATCTGTGACTTTAGATTTCTAGGTAGAATGCTCAACTAAAGTAAAATATATTAAACAAGTTACCTCTGTGAGGGATCCACAAGGCACTCCACCATGCAGGACTTCATCCAAACTATGAAGCGTGGTGGATAAAAAGGCTGAAGAAGGATTGACAGACTTCCTTAGTTTCATTTCATAAGCCTACAAAAGGAGGGAAAATAGCAAAAGACAACAAGCAAATCAGAAAATGCTTTTTTAATGGAAATAGGAAAACTGTATTTCCTTTCAACAACCTGGTATGACTTAACACTCGATAATGAGAGAAGTATTGTTATATTCAGCTATGGTCTGCCCCTAGCTCATCACCCTTCCTTGTATTAATATTCCATTTATAGCTCAGAGAGCAAATTTAAGTCTTTTTCCTCTCCCTCACCACAATATGAAATAATAAGCCCTTAATCATGATGTGACAAAAGTTGTCTTTCCTCCTATTCAACAAGGTTTGTTTTCAACCTGTAAAACTGTCTGATCAATGTTCATTACTAATTTGCTAGCTTTAAACACACTCAGTGAAAGCCATACTAATTCTTCTATTACTAACTTTATTGCAGCATATTAGTGAATTTGAAGTTTCACAGAATTACTCATATAATTACTATGCCAATTACACATAATAAACTTGGATATGGATTATTTGTGTAAGGAATAAAAAGGGGGTTGCATGACTGAAGTCAGAACTGTCTGTATCCTCTCTGTTCTAAAAGACAGAACATATTTTTATATGAATTCAAAAAAGAAAAGAAAATGCTGCCACTGCATTGCAGCTAACATGTTTCCTTCTTGCATCCTCCTCAGTTAGGCTACTGTAGCCTAAGACACACTACAACTCATTTACATGGGTGGAAAAAGTCGTCAAGAAATTATTGTCAGATCACTTCAATTCTTGACATCACTTTTATATCTAAACCAAAGTTATGCTGAAATTCTTATTATTTGCTTGTAGTAAACAAAATTTTTATTTTCTTAGCTGCAGGATACAAACTAGAAGCAATTTTTCCATGCTGGATTGGCAGAGAGTATGACTTATTTCCCTACTGCACTCAGAACTGATGCTGCAAGTCTGAACAATCTCATGGGGCTGTAACACCTAATAAATGTAACTGCATCAACCTAAAGTGCATCAGAGACCTACATTTAAAAATAAAAACATTATGCCATTGTGCAACAACAGTGAGACACCAATGTTCCGCTTTTTCACAGATACTGTATCAAAACCAGTATCAACATGAGCATACTTACCGTCTGCATTTTGGGAGCGCAAGCTCGGCTGACTTTACAAAGAAGCTTCTGCACCTCATAGTAGCTCTGTCCTGTTACTTTCATTAGCTCCAAGAGGGAAAGACATAAGAAGTCCTGAAAGATTACAGAGCAATTTAGAGAGCTCAACCTAGAAATTCAGGCTGGGGACTAAACTGATTCATTCTGTGCAAAATTAGTACATATTCCACTGGTTTAGCAACTCTCCTTCAGATACTTCTACACATTGATGAAGTCCCCTCTCAGCTGTCTCTTCTTGAGGCTGAACAGGCCCAGCTCCCTCTGTCTTTCCTGCTAAGAGAGATGTTTCAATCCCCTCTTCATCTTCATAGCCCTTTGCTGGACCCACTCCAGGAGCTCCATGTCCATCTTCTACTGAGAAGCCCAGAACTGGACACAGCACTCCAGGCCAGGCCTCACCAGGGCTGAGTAGAGGGGCAGGATCCCCTCCCTCAACCTGCTGCCAATGCCCTTCCTAATGCAGCCCAGGATCCCCTTGGCCTTCTTGGCCACAAGGACACACTGCTGGCTCAGGGACAGTTTGCTGTCCACCAGCACCCCCAGGTCCTTCTCCACAGAGCTGCTTCTGTGACTTCCTTACCTCCACAGGAATAATAAGTACATAAAAGTTTAAATGTTTTAGTTAGGCATCTATCATTTTAAAGCTCTATTTTTATAAAGCAGCAGGCCAGAGAGAGTCTGAAATGTTCCCTACTTTATAGAAAGTAAAGCTTCCTGTTTAATTAAACTGCCTAAAAGGGAAATCGACATGCATTAAAACAACACAATCATACACACAAAACAAACCCACATCCAAAAAAACCCCCACCAATCCACCAACAAAACACCAAAACCACCAAACCAAATCGATCCACAAAATACCGACCCCCCACAAACAAAACAACTCTTTCACCTGGCAGGTAATGATCTGATAGCGACTCAGCCTTTCACACATTTCCTGAGACAACTGTGCTCTCCTTAGTTTCTTAGCGGTCATGCTTCCCAATCTACAGGGCAGACAAAGAAATTGTTTCAAAGATGATTTAAATATGACTCTGCGGACAATTCCACTCCTTGCTAAAGAACAGGGAGGTGTGCACATATACATGATGTAATGTGATAAAGATTTCCCACCTGGGTCACATTAAATTATATTACCAGTCTGAATGCAGTTTTGTTAAATTACATCTCATATTTGACCATGTATGAGAACACACCAGTGAAAAGTGTCAGCAATGTCTACAGAACAGATATTTCTGGGACATAAGAAAGCTAGAAATTATGCAGTCATGAGCTGAACAAGAGCTCCTCATGCTATACTGCACTGACAAGAAATAATTATCTTTGGATGCCTGAACGTGAACTGTAGAGCAATCACAGTAACCATTCCACCCTAGAATATACACTGCTAGAATACAGCACTCAGCTCTGGTGACCCACTGGCACTGAATTCCACTGCACAAACCACCGCGGGATGCTGTCCAGCCCAATACAACCCAAAGCACACACATACGCATGCTTGACCATGTCGCTGCCGCACACGTACTATTTAGGCAACATTTCTAGTATTAATTCATACCGACATTCAGGCAAAACAAAGGTTTTTATAACGTAGTAAGTGCAAATATTGCAAACGTTTGTCATAACACAAAACCGCTACAGCTTTGCAGATGCACAGGCCTCCACATCTTCACAAGACGGAAACTTTATTGCCCCCTCTACAAAATTCTTCTTAAACAGGAAGGAACCCCCAAGTTTAAGGCTCCCTCCGCCGCATCAGCCTTGGACACGTGGATGCGCCTGCCGCCGGAGACCCAGCCCGGCCCCCTTTCGTCCCTGGCAGAAAGCCGCGGGCACCAGAACACCCGCTCCCGCCGCAAAGCAGCCTCACCCCGCGGCTGGGGGTGTCCCGCCGCACAGCAGCCCCACGCCGGGGCCCGGGGTTTCGGGCCGGGCCGGGCCAGCCCCACCGCGGCTGCGGAACCGCGCACGCAGAACTTTGCAAAAGGTCCCCGCGGCGGGCGCCAGTGGGCGGGGCCGCCCGCCAAAGCCTGTGCTCGCGATTGGCTGCGCTGCCGCAAATCATCGTGCAGCGCTGACGGCCGGCGGCGCGCGGGGTATGCCGGGAGTGGTAGTTCCCCCGGAGAGCGCGCCTGTGATGGCGGTGGCGCTGCCCGCGGTAGCGTCCACTTGCACCCGCTAAGTGAGGAGACTGCTTTCCTTTGCGGAGGAGGGCCCGAGGAGGCGTTCAGTGTTCTTTCCGCCCGTGAACGTGAGAGCACCCTCGGAGGTGGGAGCCTTGCACGGCGCTCTTGTGCTGTAACGTAGAAATTCCTTCCGTCCTCTGCACAAAAGCGTCTACAAAACCCGAAAGTCTCTAGCATTTAAAATGCCATGCACATGGTCAGTTGTTAGTAAAGGGTATTGGAATGATGTCCTTGTGTTCATATTTAGGGCTCACAGACAGCTGGTCTGCTGCCAGCTGTGAGAGAAATGCCCCATAATGTGAATGACGGAATCAACGAGGATGGAAAAGAGCTCTGGGGTCATCGAGTCCAACACCAAACACTACGTTGTCACACCCTAGCTCTAAGTGCTACATCTAGTCTTTCCTTAAACAACTGCAGGGACAGTGACTCCACCACCTCCCTGAGCAGCCCATTCCAATGCCCAATCATTCTTTCTGTGAAGAAATTCCTCCTAATATCCAACCTAAACCTCCCCTCCTGCAGTTTATGTCCTCTTGTCCTGTTGGTTACCTGGGAGAGGAGGCCACACCCCACTTGGCTACTGCCTCATTTCACGTAGTTGTGGAGCGTGATAAGGGCTGACCCTCCTTTTTGCCAGGCTTAAGCAACCCCAGCTCCCTCAGCTGCTCCTCATTGAATTCAAAAACCTTCACCAGCTTTGTTGCCCTTCTCTGGACACTCTCTAGTACCTCAATGCACTTCCTGAATTGAGGGGTTCAGAACTGGACCCAGTACTTGAGATGTGGTTTCACCAATGCCAAATACAGGAGAAGAATCCTTTCCCTAGGCCTGCTGGTCACACTATTCCTGATATAGGGAATTTCTGAATGTAACAGGGAGGAGCAGTCATCAAACGTGACTGACATGAATGTCTATGGGGTGAGTTTTCCAATTCACTGTAGGTTATATTAGAAAGCACTGAACTTACTACTGTGTGTAAGTTATCTGCATAATCCTTACAGTACTGAAAAATAACCCAACTGAAGAAAAAATGGGCCAAACTACCTTGGACACCTAACTGAGAAACTACGCATTGGGAAGTGCATGGCTGGGCTTTTGTCTATTCTGCAAAACAAATGCCACAGCGAAGCTGCAAACTGCAGAACACTTCAGCCACTCTTCCAAATGAGTGAACAGCAGAAGCAGCAAGAAGCGATCATAAAATGCCCAACAACCGTAGTGTGTCAAAAAGGGTCAGGGAATTAATGTTTCATACCTTGAAGGGAGTTTACATGCTGAAAGAAGTCCAGAGGATTTAAGAAGCTGGGCAGAGAGTAAGCAGCCCATACAAAAGTAACTAAGAGCTGTAGTGAAAAGGTAGTTAAACGTGGAGAGAAGGCATGGAGGAAGAGCTCCTCCTAGTGTAGTCAGCCTTTAAAAGTTGACTTCAAAACTGTGAGTCACCTTTGAGAAAAGCCACCTAGGGAAAGGGAAAAGATGTCTGTTGCTGCAGTTTAGTTTCAATGTAAAAAGGAGGAGATGACCATAGTATAACTTGTCATAAACTACTGTTTCCTCCTCAGTACAGGGGTAGCAGAAGCCCTACCTTCCCACCAGAGGAAAGGGTAGCATTGCCTTGATGACTTTTCTTTCCTCCCACAAATGCATCAGGGTTTTCCCTTCACCTCCAGGCCAACAGGCTTCCTTTCCACTTTCTGCACAAACAAAATATCTGTATTAAACCAGAGAACTGTTTTGGGACATTGAGCAAGGGAAGAAAATCTTACCAGCCAATTACTTTAGAAAATTTGTGAGCAAAATCAATATAGCCAGATGCCTCTCCTACGTGTTCTTTTAATCTCATTTCTCAGAGGTGTCATGACTGTTCCCCAGTCTCATTCTCATATATGCAGATACACTTTTAAACCTACTGTCAAATAATTGTGCACCATCTTATCCGTGTAACTCGAGAGAGAGAACATTCAGAGGATTACCAGAGATGTGTTCACATATGCTTAGTCACTGTCAACGTTCTCAAGCAGCAACACAGTATCAGAGCTTCACATATGTTTGACTAGGGAATCAGGGCACTCTGCAAACAGCTCTGCTCTGAGACCTTGGTCAAGCCCCTTGACAACAGGGTGTCTGTTTTCCATCTTGGCTTTGTTTTTGCCTATTTAGTCTGCAAATAGAGGAAATAGTGCAGGTCCAATAGACTCGTGTTGGGCATGATACAGCAGAGGGCTGTGCTAGTCTAAGCCTCTTGCTGCTTCTGGAACTTATAATAAGAAAGGATAAATAAAGCTAAGAGATGATTATAAGAACTGAGTTTCACCACATTGACATAAGAAGGTCATTTAAACTGGAGGAAGAGTCACAGAAAGGCAGTAATACAACAGCAACAACAAATGAGGTCTCACAGAATCAAAAGGATCTAACATCAAGCACACCAATTTAAACAAAAAGGGAATGGTGATTAGCTGTCTAAGGGGGAAAGCAAAAAGGGATAGAGTCTGATTTGAAGGACACGTGATGAAATACTTATCAGTTCTTACCCAAATAAACACTCAGTAGTTAATAATTCTGCAAGTCCCTAGAATTAAAAAGATAATGGTAAAATATTTCCTTTCTGGAAAAGGTTCCACAGAAAAGTTTCTTCCTCAAACACAAGAAAGCCTTTTGTGAGCATTTTCAGATAATAGTTTGCATTTTGGAACATTTCAGATGATTCACATAATTACTAAAACAGTGTCAGCTCATTGATACTGACTACAATCCTCATGTTTATTACTATTTTCCAACTATCAATTCTTGCCTTAAAATTAGCAGTGTTCCCCTACTCCTGTGAAAATGTCTCCCCAAAAGAGTCCACTCCAGGAGAATACAGCAACAATTCTGACTCACAAGGGTAATCCAGATATTCAGAGCAATTCCCCATCTTACGCTTGCTGACTTGTGTCTAATTAGTCTAATATATTCTTATTCCTTGGTGTTACCTACTTGATGCCTACTACATTCTTTAATAGAAAAAAATGACCTGTGAGCTCTGGAGACTGCAAAACAGGTAGAACAGCACACGCTTTCCTGGGATTAAGGTCCCAAGAGGTTGCTCAATAACAGTACACAAAGGACCCTCCAATGAATTATTCTGTCTATGTCTGTCTCCCCAAAGGAGTTGGAGATTTACTTCCAATCCTTTGAGGTTTCCCCATTTCAAAAAAAAGAAATTCAAAAGATCTCATAAGGAGGCTTGCACCCTGGTTGAAAACACTTCATTTTTCATGCTGCCCACACCAGCACAGCTTTAGCAAAGCTACTTCAACTTGAGATTTTGCCAGATGCATCTGCTCCAGGGATGGGGTGGGGGGAAAGGAAACTGCCTTTCTGTTGTCTCTAGAAGCTGCTCAGCATAGTTGCAATTGGCTACAATAAAAAAACCAAGAACAACAGACCTGTGAAAAAGTAATCCATCTTTTCATTTTGACTTATTCTTCCCCCCATGCCCCAGTCATATGAACCTCTGTGGACCGGATAAATGCTTCTCCCCAGGCAATTAACCTTTTTCCTCCTGCTCAGGAAGGATTAAACCCAATTAATAATGAATCCTCCTCAGGTATTAGTGAAGACCTGTCTGACCACACACCTTTACACCCAGGAAAAAGAAGATTTTTTTTCTCAGGACAGGCAGAAGGCATCTCTCTGTATTCTGCCTATTCACACGTGCTGCTGTGAATCCAGAATTATACATAACCTCCAAAACTATTTAAGAAATATTCAGCAGCATTGTAGAGTTTTTTTGAAAGGGAGCTGTACCTCCTACCCTTTTTACAAAAAAGCAGACTGGCCACATTCACTGCTATTGCAGGCAGAAGGGCAGCCCCACCTGCATTTACAGCTTTGAAAAACTCATCTGCATTTGCTTTCTGCCCAAACTACAACAAACAAATTGAGAGACTTCAGGGATTATTCCACTTTTAGCCTGTACTCATCTAAGAAGATTACCCACCAAGATCAGCTTCCTACTTCATTTAGCTTTTTCTGGTTAAAGGGACAGGAGGAGTCATTTAAGTCTTTGGAGTTTTTATATTTCCCAGTTAAGTTTCTGTTAGATGAGAAGGCCATGAACTGATACAGTAGCAGCATAATAGTCTGTGTGAAGTTGTTGTTACAGAGCAGATCTTTACCTGTACATGCTAAACCAAATTTACCCTACATAAAACAAACCTGACATCCTCCTGCCTTTCACCTGTGCCTTACCAGCACCCCTTTTTTATTGCCTTGTCTTGACCTTCTGTTTACTGAAGTTGCTGTGGTTGTCCCAGTCGTGATGTCTGCAATCACCAGGCTTTGCCACTCTCAACACGGATTTTCCTGCAGCTTTCCCTGAGATGCTGAGATAGACGAAGAAGTGACAAATATCATAGCAGGGGGCCTTTAGGAGCCTTGTGATCCTTCACAGCATCCAGCCTCTACTGAGAAGCTGCAATTAGACTAGAAAAAAATCAAAAGTACCTCACAGTGACCAGTAGTGAAAGTGCACTGTATACCCATTGTCATCACACTCAGAGTCAGGATACCATGAAATTAGCACTGATGGTGCCTGGTTGTAGCAATTAGGGTAGGACATCTGTTGCTTTCAGGTACAGCCCTCGCTCCATCTGTAGAATTCTTCAGTGGAGAAAAGAGACAACAGGAACCAGTGAACTCGACTGAGAGATGAACTTTTTTCCTCAGACAACACCAGCAGAGAAGCGTAGATCTCAGACACTCATCTCTGTGCAGTTGAAATGGGGGAAAAGGAATCTTCACTTTATGATGTTACAGATTGACTGCTCTGATAACCCATCAGATGATCTCAACCCAGTAGCTCTTATTTCAAACAACAAACACACAAACCAGAAAGCAAACAAAGCCTGGAACATTTCATTCCTTTAATTGTTTCCGTCTGGGGCCTTTGGCTTTTGCATGGTTTTCATTCTATTTATTTTTAAGCAATGAATGAGATCCCTATGGCTGGAACTACGAAGGAAACTGCTCCAGACATCCTCACCATTCTTCCCTAAAAGGTGTTGCTGAAATGTTTCCAAAGGTGGCCAAGTGGCCTGGAAGACAGAACACACCACCAAACCTGGGCAGAGAAAACAGAAGAATATCTCCACTGCCACAGTATTTGTGCTTTACAGTCTTCTGCTTGCCTGTGAAAGAATGAGACATCTTCATGCCCTGCAATTGGACGTTACTCATGCTCACACACACCTACAAGGAACTCAGCAGTCTCAAACAAGATCAAAACAGAGACCCAGTATCCTGAGTCTTAGCAGTGTTGGAGAACAGATGGAAGTGATATCTTAGTGGATAATTACAGAAGATTTAACCACAGAGGAAAGAAGAGATCAGGTTAATTCTGTGGTGATTATTTTTTTAGCTTGAAGCATGGCACTTCTTATCCATTTTACTGGGATGAGCACACAGCAAATATCACCTCAGTATTCCAGTACCACAAACCCAATTACTATAGAGACTATCTAGGCAAGCATGTTTGTCACTCAGTGTTTGGGTACCAGGCTATAGCTATGATCACATTATCCTCACCCTACACTGACTGCCCATGACAAATTGATTTTACAGAGCCATAGCTATTTTTAAAATAAATCACTACAGCAAATTGTATTAAATTAACTATGCAAACTAAACCTATACTTAATTGAAGTAAAATAGGACATTGTACAGCAAGAAGCTGAATGCATGATTAGCTGTTTTGCTGAGCCAGGGTCCTATTAATTGTCTAATAACTGAACTTTTGTTTCAGTGGTCTTTAGGATAGAGGCTTATAAATCTGCATGAAGCATCAGAGTCTAATCCAGTTCAGTCACAGAAGGAATATTTTCCTGGACCTCAGTTTTCACACCAAGAAGGAAAGGGCATGAAATGAGAACACTCTCAGCCTTGCAAAATAAATTGCACCACAAAGAAAGGTGCCAGTGAGCTGACAGAAGATAGAGATATACTGCATTCATCACTGACTTTGATAAGCTGTGCTGTCATGGCATCAGTAGGGACAGGTGTATCCTGGGCTGTGTGACTCAGAGCCGTATGGTACCAAAAGTACCATAAAGCCAGATTCAACTGGCTCTCATTCAGCTTCCACTGGGAGCTGCATGTTTCCCTGACCTCGCAGTGGGAACTCATCAAGTCACATACAAAGGCCAAATGATTCAAAGCCTCTGATTTGAGCTGGCTTCATTTTAGGGCTTCCAGCTTGAAATACTTTCATCCCCAGGGTTGCACAGCTGACATACTTTCAACTGGAGCCATCTGAAGAGAATCAGGAGAGAAATGCCCCAGACTGGTAAAATTTGAGTCACTCTAAATCTATGGTCACTTTTCACATATCTAGGCTTGAATGATAAGATCAGAAATATAGACAAGTCATCACAGCTGGGGAATGGGCAGATGAGCAAGATTACTTGAGGTCAGTGAAGTGAATAAAGTTACAGTAAATCAGGCTCAGAACAGAAGCAGAGGTTTGGGTATTAAAAACACAGACCATAAACACACAGTTTTGATTGTTTCTTTCTCTCTGCCTTTAATCTCACTGGGACAAAAAGAAGCAGAGAGGATGAATGAATGTCAGATGTGAAGAAAATCTTTGAGCTTTCAATTTCCTATTATAAACCAGGACTAGAATAGTAAAAAGCAGCAGAGGTCAGAAATGAGATAGAGTGGAAAAAAAAGCAGCATTCACCCTCTTATTCCAGGGATAATGGTTTCAATCTGCTGGGTATGAAGAAAGACCTGGGATAGAAAGTCCAGAAAAAGCAGAATGTTTTACAGTGCAAGACAGAGATATTGTTAATTGTACTAGACCTACGTATGGATCACTCTGAGGTTTTGTAGCTGTAATTCTGCCATCCTACACCACAGTCTCATACCTAAACCATAGAGAGAGTGCCCAGGCCCTGCTTTGCCATCTGGGAAGAGTCAGAAGATGAAGAACAATACTGAAGCCATCCAGAAGCCAAGACTTCTGTCTCCATCCCAGCATACCCGAGAAGGGCAGATGTTTGGTTTCTGTTAGATTAAGCTTTTGGCTGGAGATTAAGCTTTGCTGTGGGTTAGCTGCTGATCCTAACTGGATAGCTTGCCTTTCTATCTGCCAAAAATGCCTAGAGTAACACACTGGCTCTTTTTGTGCAGTCTGTCAACATGCAAAATAAACACATAATATCAAAACTATGTATTTTAAATGAAATTTAAAAAATAGGTTGGTATGGGGAGTAATTCTCACAGTCTTTCCTCCCCACTGCTATTTTGCTCTGCTTACAAGTGCTTCCATTCCTTCTTCTGCCTGTTCAAAACTTGAAGAAAAAAGGAAATTGCTGACACCAATTCAGCCACGAAAGTGTGAATATTGAGGGAATCAGAGAAGAGCAAGACTTTCTTCTTACACACCGAAGTGGGAAGACTGATGACTTGGTAAAATGAAATTTATTATCTACATTCCACCTCAGAAACAGTTCTTTACATTTACTGTTTCTGGTACCATTAGCCTCTGTACATGAGGGTAGGGGGAACATAGTGGGGCAGTTCATGTTTTTAGGCCAGCAGCACTGCAAACCCATACTGATGCCCCATATGGCTCTGTAGGTTTTGGAGGGCACTTGCTAAAACCAATTCCTTTCTCTTGTGCAGATTTCAGCACTTGAGGTAAATCCTGGTTTCTTTGGTTAATGTCCTTTCCTTACTAAAACATGAAAATTTGAAGCAGTTTTGTCTGAGGCAGGATTTAGTAATAAGTGAGGTCCGTGTTCCCTTTGGTTTTCATCCAATGTTACTAATTTCACCATTCAGTGAGCACAAAACATTCCCTCTGTGATTTAGTAGCATTTTACAGAGAGCCTGCAAGCTATGACCAAGAGCCTGCAAGCGTGAGACACAGAATAATAAAGAAATTAGTCCAGACTAAGGGCACTATCTTTTCCTTTTCTTCAGGAACCAGTTGTAGGAAGGCCCAAGTCCGTGCTGGTGCATGCTTTTGTCTTGCAAGTGGCTGGGCTGCACAGGCACTCCTTGTTGGGAGTGTCTGGCTCCAGCACCTGCCAGAACCTGGGTGAGTATCACCTGCCTGTGCTGGGCCAGGCTGGTCCCAGAATCTACTGAGCACCCTGGCTGTGAGCAGGCACCCTGGAGTGCCTGTATCTGCATTTGAGTTGTACTGATACTTACAGATATTTTAGGACTGGATTTTAGAGGGGCTGGTATCAAGGTTTGGATTGCTACATCTCATGTCACTTCTTATTATAGCAAGGCTTGCTCAGTCTTAATCCTTCAATATACAAAGCAGATAAATTAACAGTCATGCAGGATTGGGAGCAGGAGGAGGGAGCTTTTTTGTAAAACCTCATTAAAACATCTGTCTTGTCAGTGTGTACAGTGAGAACCCCATGAGGGCTTTCATTGCATCTTTGGACATAACTGTCTCCCTTGCATGGTCTTCTGAGCTGGCCAGCTCATGATTTCCTTAGCCAAGATATCTGCATTTCAAAAACACCATACTGTGACAAAGTGCCCATTTCTGCCTGCCTTTACAGAACTAGACAGTTTTCCCACACACAAATAGCCTTTAAACAGTTCAATGAGTAACTGCTGCTTCTCTGCTCAGACTCAGCCCCAATACTTGGGCTGCAAGGTGGAGCAGCAATGGGGATATTTGATCAATGCTATTGTTATAATAAAAGCTATCTCTGACAGAGCTGTAGGTAAAATATCTCTTGGGAGCAGCATTTCCTGCTGAGTCCATATAGAAGGCTTGGCAGAATGCCTGGTGCTTTTCAGATATTTTTTGCTGGTAACAGAAAAATCCTCCTGCAGGGCTGTAGAGCCAGCCCCCTAAAGCCCTTGACCCTGAGTGTGTAATCTCCCAGGAGACCCAATGCACATGAAGAAATATAATCTTCTTGAAGCATCTGCTGTCTGTGTTGTGTTAAAATATGACTGGGATGCAACTGTCAAATCTCCAGCTCACTCATTGCAGAATCCTTTACAGGGCAATAAAAAACGCAATCTCTCTCTATTGCTTTAAGGAGGGATATGTTATCATGGCTGCAGCCTGAGAGATTTCTGTATCCAGCAGACATTTTACATGCTTTTGTGTCCTGGGAAGGTAATAGCACACAACAGATGGGAAACGGAGCCGTTTCGCGAGGTCATGGTCGCAGCATCACGTGCAAATCCTCTGCCCACTGGGACCTCGTGGCACATGAGCTGTGCTGGGGAAGCCAGGAAGAGCTTCCCTGCTTGCACAGTGACAACTGGCAAGGAGGCCTGGGAGGACAGTCTTGGCAAATGGATCAGTCTGACAGATCAGCTTTCCTGCTGGGCCCGAAAGGATAGGAGAGATGTTTCTTTTCATAGAAGACACAAAGAAAAGGGGTGTCTCCTGTTTTTTAGATTTCTTTATATAATATTTTTCTGAGCCAGTTGAGGACTTGGTCTCTGCTCTGAAGACCTAGGTGTAGGGAGCAGAAAAGAGTGCTTTAAATGCAGAACTAGCAAGGAAAGAACAATCAGTATGGCTTGCCAGTGATACTCAAATCTGCTCGTTTCAGTTTTCTGTATTTTTTTTCAACACTGTAAACTCATCTCCTTGACATCTGCCCTGCCCTTGCTCTCAGTCTCCATCTTCCCTTCCCCCACTTTTCCCTTTAATGCAGGTGTCCTCATTTCCCCTTTGTACATATGACCCTTTCACTATGCAGGGATTAGTATCTCACTCATAAATATGTGAAATAGATACGCAGATGATTCAATTTGCTGGGTTTTGTCGGGCTAGTGAGACAGACTGGCATGGGGAGAAGGGTATATTCTAGCAGGTCAGCTGAAGAAAGCATCTTGGGTACAGGACGAGTAATGTGAAACACCAGCACCAGTCCAGGAGGGAGACTTCAGAGAGCAGGGAAAAGGTAGCAAAACATAAAGGCAAATATGGAAGGGCAGAAGATGTCAGATGTCTCTGCCTCTCCCATTTGTTATGTATCTTCCAGGGAGAAAGAACAAAAGTCGGGTACATAAAAGAAAATAGGGAACAGAAATCCACCCTGGCTGCAGTGGTTCGAGTTGTGGGTAACTCATTCAGGAAGAGATGCCAGAGGAGCCAAGAATAATGCTGGTCTAGTGAGATGGTGGCAAGCTAGGAGGGAGGCAGAAGTCTGGGACATGGGGAGGAGATGGCAGTAAAAGCTGAATAACTGGATTGGGGGTACCCACATTGGGGACACAGCTGATCTGAACAGGAATTCCTGAGGAGGGGGAGAGTGGCCGTAAGGTGACAACAAAGAGCTGGAGATAACAATGCTGTGAAGCCCCAGCCAAGAAAAAATTGCCAAGTGGCAAGGATTAAGTCACCAGATCAAAAACAGGAAATAGAGATGAACACTATAGCTCTAACAGGCAATAAGACCTTGCCAGGAGGCAGCTAGTGAGGCAGAGAGGAAGGACAGGATGGGCAATGGAAGATAAAGCAGAGAAATAACATTTAATGTACCATACATGACAGCAGCCAAGGCCACGCTTACTGCTGGCTTTGCCAGCAGCCGTAAGGTTGCAGGCAGCCTTGCTGGGACAGTGTAACACCACAAGCCTCATGCTGGGTGCATGCCCAGAGGTCAGTGGCCAGGACAACTGCAGCCTGTGCTGTTTGGAGATGTTTGTGCTACTTTCAGCAGTCATGCAGCACAAAGCCCCACCATAAGCACACTGCTGGGGGCCACGCTGCCCTTACTGCAAGATCAAGGGACAGCTGTGCTCTGTCATCACACTTGTCAACCAAAGTATCATTATCATTACCATGTAACTCCAATCAGCCCCTGCTGAAGAGCCAGTTCACCATCCAGTGACATTAAAAAGCTGTTTTGCTAAAGAATGCCAGCATCTAGCTAAGATGGACACCTGTGTGTCACCTGAAGAGGAGTCACACAGAGGAGGCTCCTAGTGTGCCACAAGCCATGCTGCACTCTGGTGTTGCTGGCATGCTCAAATCATTATCAGGGATTTGCCTTCCTGTGTGGCAGACAGGGCTGGATGGAAAGGGACAACACAGGTACCCTCCTGGACATTTCAGTCAAGCTCTTTCATTGGTGGAACAGAGCTGGGATGTTTACTCTTATCCTTGAAAATTTCAAGAAACCTTTTTTAATGCTTACTCTATCTGATAACTAAGCACTTAGAGATCCAGTTAGGGACATGCTTACATCAATGTGACAACAGAAACACAAGGCCTGGCCTGGACAATTTGCAATGTGACTGAGATTGGAGACAGCAGACCGATCCAGTGCCCAAAAGATGGAGCAGCAGAAGAACAGGACATCTAGGATCAACATTGCAGCCTGGGTGGGAGTACTTTTGGTTGATGCCTTAGCTGAGAAAGAGGAGTGGATGGGATGGGTTTGACTCAGAAGGGTACACACTGCTCTCCTGAGCAATAATAGAGTGCATACAGACTGGAAGCCAAACCCTATCAAAGGAACCAGAACGTCCCCAAGCAATAACTCCCCTTTTCGTAAAGATGAAGCAGGATAGTATGGTATGTTTGCCTTAATCTGACTTAAACACCATATGTAAAGCATGTTTGAAAAACCTAGGCCTAACTTCCTTCTCTGAGCTGACTGCTCATCGATTAGAGGCTTTCATGCCCTGACACATCTAACTGAGGCCATGCCAAAGCACACAGACATGCAGCTTGCAAGGTCAAGAACATCCAACATAGATCTTAGCCTTTTTCATATGTATCTGGGCTTTATTTTGGATATTCTCTGGATTTCATCTGCTCAAGAAAGTGGCAGTAAGTGGGCAGCTAAACAGAGGATGCTCTTCTTTGCTGGTAAAAGTTACAATGCAGCATTTATGCATGCCATCAGCTATGTTTGTGCATCTAAACACACTTACTATGTGTATACATATTTATGTGAAGGATAAAGTGAAATTATATATTAGTCTACATTCACTGAATGTAGACTAATATCAAATCAAATATCAACATCAAGTAATATCAATCAAAGAGATTGACCAGAGAAACTTTTTTGCTGAATTTAGTCTTAAAAACCTATTGTGTACCATTGTGTGGAAGGTAGAGCAAACACTGAACAGTAATTGCATACTTCCTGCTCTACTTGTGCCTGACGGCAAGTGTGTAAAATGTTTTCTGCTTTTCAAAGCACTGACAACTGCAACTGTTGTGGGCTTCAGTGGAGGGTACAGCTCATCAGCAATTATTTAACATAGTGTTTTTGTTCGATTGCCTAAGGTGGGGTTCAGTCTTGGGGTAGGGAGGCTTGGGTACCTGTCACTGCAGCATGGGCTTGCAGAAGAGATAAAACATGGAAAAGGACAGAATACACCAAAGGAGCAAAGGAGAAAGAGGAGCAGAAGGAAGAGCTGTGGTATCAGATGAGTGGTCTGACAACAGAAACATCACAGATAAGCTCTGCAGTAACTGCAACAAGAGCTGATAGAGCAGATGGTCACCTCAGTTTAGCCTTTGACATAGCTTGTTGCCCCTAGCAATATTTACCCAAAAGTACTCTACTGATGGAGATGGGATTATGTAGCAGACAGAGGGAATTAGTCCTATTTTATACTGGGCTGCCCATCAGCTCTGACAGTTCCTTCATGTGCTGGCTTTGACTTGGGGCGACAGAGCAATGTCATGATATGCACAGCCATTTCTGGGACAGCTTCACATGGCAGAAACCAGGTAGCACTTCCCCAGTTTCCCAACTTTGTTGGAACGTTATTAACTCACTCCACAAATCTGGAAACTTGGTTAAGAGGTAAAGTGTTAAACTCCCTTTTCTTTCTGAAATGACCTTTTGGAAATGTCAGGACATTTTCATCAGCTCCTGATCAGTGCTACTTGGGGTTAATTCTGACCCACTTCAGTAATACTTCAGAAGCAAGAATTATTTCATTAGTTTGTGAAAAGCACGTCAAAGATCCTTCAGTGAAATGTGAAAATACAATTATTCTCATTCCCAAAATACTAAGGTAAAGAACCACACTGAAATAGCAATATAGAAATGCTGCAAAGGTGATTAACTACAATGGAAAACAACATTCTTCACTGGAAGGTGTCCCATTTTTGAAAGGCCAGATATCTCTAAGCATATGCATATCTCACCTATTTAATAAATGTTGTCTCAACTGCACGTGTATGTATTTTTATTAAAGAGAAAATTGCTTGTATTTCCTTCTCTTTCTTCTGCATTATAGCATTAAAGTAGGACTGCATGCCAAACAACAGTATAAACAAACAGCATCACCAGATATTTAAGGGTCTTAGGTCCTAAATTGACTAAAGCATAAATACAAACTGACGTCAAACATTTGGGATTATCATTTAAAAACTGCTATTTTCTGAGACACGAATGAAGGCCATTCATATCAGAAAATTCAGTGCCTACAATAGGAGTGAGCTGCCCAGACTCCGGAATAAGGAGTCAAAGAAATGGTCTGCATCTCTTAGAATAAAAAACCTGTCAGTTTGCTTTAGACCTGTGAGAAGTGCCAGATACAGAGATTATGAAGAGATTCTTTCAACCTAACTGTTGAAGATTTGGGACTGTCACCACCAGTCCTTGCTCTGCCACCATTATCAGGAGTGTTTTTATCCCTGCCTCTACTCATCACAGTCCTTGTATGGTGGAAGCCCATCCTGGCTGTGCCCTGGAGCTGCACAGCACACCCCATGCAATGCAGAGTGCAGTTGTGTGATGATACAGACCTGCTCCAGAGCTGTAAAAAGTCACCTTCCACATTTGGTCTTCAGGGTCTCAATTAAACAGCTGAAATTTTAAACAAGTAAGAGCACAAGTAAGATAAGAAGCAGTGATGAAGTTTATATAGGATCTCTGTCTTGCTCCCTCTTAAGCGTGGAATTAAGAGTACATTTTGTAAGGCAAAATGAATTCCTGAGCAGGCATTCAGGACTAATTCAGGTCCTGAAGTGGGATAGCCAAATGGCAGCACACTCTGAGGTGTGTCTATTCTGCTTCTCAGCATGATTAACTCAGCAGGATGGAGCACAGCACTATATGGCTTTTAGGATCTATATTGGCTTAATGAGCTTGCACATCCCAAGGTGATGTATTTTTCCACAAAGTTGTAAGTTGGGAATCACCTAGAGAGAAGGAGGACTGGAGATTTTGAACGCTCCTTCTAGTTCAGAGTAAGTTCAAGCAACCGCACACTTTGGGGCAAGCAAACATTTGGATTTCCACAAGTAGTGAAGGTTGCAGTGGGAAAGCACAACTTTGTATTTGAAGATGTGGCGCCTTTGGACACAAAGTAATCAGTGCACCCCCAGCCCCTGCCTAGGACTTTGCCAAAACAGCACCTTTTCCTGCTGCATCTGTGCTAGTTGCCCAGGGGCCAAAAGCAGAACAAGTACTGGGGGCACCACCTGCTTCTGTAACTTCCCTTCTTGTTCACAAAGCCTTTTGACCAGTGGTCAAACCCTTGATAGAGCAAACCCTTGCCATCGTAAAAGATGTAAGCTACTCCACATGGTACAAATTCACTGAGGTCTGTGGAAGTCTTGCTTGTGATGAGGCTGAAGTTCAGAGCCCTACAGCTCTGAAAATCAAAGTTCCCGTGCCCAAGTGGAGACAGACCTGTGTTAGCATAAAACCTTGAGTGGTGCCAAGGCCCCTGAGCAGCTGCAGAGCTTGCTCCATTCTCTGGGACAGAAGGTGGAAGGAAGGGAATGTCCCTTCCCCAGCGGTTGGCTCAGGACACTCCAGGAGGAGTAAGAGAAGACAGGTCCAAAGGGAGGCCATTTGCCAAACAATGACAATTTTCATCTGTTCTCACCAGCTCTGTGACCGAAAACGGTCTTTAGGTGCCAATGCAGCTGGGTTAGGTGACACACGTTACTAACAGCTTCTGGTTTGGTAAGGGGCCATATAAGAAGAAAAATTTCCTTTTACAACAGAGGATGGATCACAGAGGGATTTGGTAGCTGCCAATGTGCAGGAAGAAAGGGGAAGAGAGTATTCTCTCCCTCAGGTGGTTCAGTTGCATTTTGCAGGCAGAAGTGGAGGAAAAGAACTCAGGTCTGCAAGCTTCCCCCTTGAATACAGGGCATGTATTCAGGGCCTAAGATAAACTAAAGTAGAAAAACATTTGGTTTCAGTTCACATCTTGGTTGTGGCTCATGTTTTATTTACAGAAAGGGCAGAAGTTTCCATGAGTGAAGAAATCCCCTTTCTTTCTCTGCAGGTTTTACAAAACCAGTCAGCAGCAGAGCAATGCTACTGAACTCAGGACTTAAATCACCTGCTTCCTAATTCTCAAAGTAGCTAAAGCCCTGCAGTCTTTTTTTACCATTTATAGTCACAGGACTAGTCAAGCAAAATCTTGATTGGATTATTCTGCTTTGATTACAAAATGCACTCAGACCAAAGGCGCAATAGTACCTGCTACATATGTACACATTTCTCTCAATTATAACACCAAAGACCAAAATGCCATCTGGTCCTGCTGTAGATCAAACATTCCCCTCTGGCAAGATCTTTGGAGTATGAACAGATACCACAGTAATGCTTGAACTGCCTCTTGTGTGACAGACACCAGATTCTGTATTTATTTATCACATACTTTGAGATCCTTTAGGGTGGACTGTACATGATAAGCAAGAGAACAGATGCAAAACTGGAACCTTGGGGAGTCCATATCCCGCCACCCCCTGGAAAAGAAAGGCAGAGATCAGGGTCACTTTGCTGCAGTTAGGACAAGGTAGATAAATCACAAGGGTTTTTTATTGCTGGTGAACTCAAAACAGGCAACTTTAATCTACTGAGGAAGATACACATACAAACAAATGTTAGGCCTTGTGCGTTTGTTTTTTTTTCTTCTTAATGTAAATGTCTCTTCAACTTCAGTCCAGCTCCCGAGCTCTCACTGAGCTGCCACTGAGATCCTGGTAACGTGCTCTGGGCAGTTCTGCAAGATGTTATAAGAAGCATCACATGTATTAAAAAAGGAGATTTTGCAGAAAAGACAAAGCTCTGACAGCAGCCATGTTGATCAGAAAGGAGAAGTCTGGCTAATCCTGCTGCATTAGGTATGTGGTATTATACATAATTAAATGATTTAAGAATTTGCCAGGTCCTTTTCTGTTTCTGGTGTGCAAGCTGCAAGTAAAGTGCACTTCTGGGTATAAATTACCACTCTATGAAGATGCAATAGCTGGGTAGTACACATCAGACACCAGTGGAAAGCAGACTACAACAGCTGTTTCAATGACACAGGCAATAAGAATAATGCCCTAGGATACTGGATGCTGCTGGGAAACCCTTCCATATTTTGAGCAGTTAAATATTACATCACTCAGCAGAACACAAATAAAGTGTCATTTATATGGGACCCTCTTAAGTATACAGACAATAACAGACATGACTGCTATTGCCCACCAGGTGATCTCTATGGACAGTCAGTCCTCCACACTACATTGCTAACTCCTTTTAACCTTACCAAAGAGTTTTGTAACAGCTAAGGAGAAAGCAGGGATCCTAAGGATCCTTCTTAAAGCTGAGGGTTTTACATGATGTGGGGGTGGTGTAGGAGGCAGCACAACATGACATTTAAGCTATGCAGTGAGAGGACAATCCAGCTTTAGACATGGCATTTGATGATTGTGACATAACCAGGGCCAAAATGGTGGGATCCAACTCGCATCTGCACCTTGCAATTCTTGTTCTGCTCCAGTAGAGCTCATCTACATCACCCCACATACAAAGCTCTTTTTTTTCCTCCATGTGCAGTTTCAGGTAACTATTTTGCCTGGGTCTGTACTCCTGAGACCAACAAGACTGATAAACTACATACTGTTCCTCTGATTTCATAACACTGGCATCACAGTATCAAAAGAACTATCTGTTCAGTGTTTGTTCTCTTTTAATTTAATGAACTATAAAAAGGGAATTCTAAATACCCACCTAAGTATTCTCAGTGATTCAGAATACATTGCATACCCAGGGCAGATTTGACTTTTTTTTAAACTCCTTGCCACCACTGTTTTCATGTGTCCATTGCCAGCAATGGATGCCATGTGAAAAGGGGAAGGGAAGGAATAATACAATTGCTCTCTGTGCAATACAAAAAAGGATTAACACTGCCTTGTAACACCAGAACCAAGAAACAATTCAACCCACAGGGCCAGCAATGCTTTTCCTCTCAGGACTGGCTGCACCAGGGCAAGGAGCAGGTTCATAGCTGAGCACCCCCTACCAGAGACAAGGGACATACACAGAACTGGCCCAACTACTTTCAAAATAAGAGTGGAATCCTACAACAGATTTGCATTTCAAGCCAAATTATACCATCCCTGGTACAGCTCTGCTGACTGTGGTGGAAGAACAAGAAAAATTAATCTGGCCTTATGGGACAACTCTGGCAAACCTTCTCCATAAATCAGTTCAGGAGTGAGACATCTGACAGCTGGAACCTCCATGTTTCTTCCTAACTTCAAAGGCCAACACCTGACAGAGTAAATTACAAACTTGTGGCTGCCACTATCAAACACTTCCCCTTGCACCACAACTGCCCTTGTTCTCCATAAGTGTTCCCAACAGGTTAAATTCCAAACTGGTGCAGGTAGGTCTACAGTGAAGCCACAGCAGTCCCTCCTACTCCACCTCTCTACTGCTGCTCTCACACCCTAACTTAAAGCTTCATTCAGGCAGAGCATGAAGAAGTGTATGCTTTTCAGAGACTGGTGTTTTGTTTTTTGTTTGGTTGGGTTTTTTTTTTTTTCAGTAAATGTATCAGGCAGCATGGTCTATCTCTTGCTGCCTCAAATTACTGTCATGACAACATGGTTGTGGTTATTTAAAGCAGAATTTGAGAAGAAAAAGCAAATCCACTTGATACACTGAGCAGAACACTAGGCAGAATTGAGCCAAGGCCTGCTAGTGCTGAAGGAACACAGAAGTCAGTGCCAGAGGACCAAATCCTGGGTTAGCCACATGAAGGTTTTGACCTTCAAATACAATGGGCTGCAGCCAGACTAAGTCATCGACATCACCAGAAACAGGAACCCCTGGAAAGGAAGGCAGAAAAGTCTTGTGGGCGATATAGTCTCTACAAGGTTTGCACAGCTGAGATGGGAGCTGGAATCTGCAGCAAGATCTGCTTTGGGGGGACAAAGGAGATGGGAAGACTTGCACTATTTCTTGTGCCTTTTGCCAAGATTCAGATAGCACAGATTATGGTAAAATTCACTTGGCAATGAAGGCCTTTATTAGGAAAAAAAAATGGGGGGGAAAAAAAAAGAAAAAGAGAAAAAAATTCTAGTGAGTATCAGGAGTATCAGGACTGAGATTTCAAAAAGTACAAGATCTGTATAAATTCAGCAAGATGTCCAGCACCAAATTATTTCATGGTGCAACAAAGAACCTGGGGAGAGGCCAATGGGACCTGATGAGGGGAACATCATCTACCTCCCCAGCAGACTGCCAGTCTTAGGTACTTCTCAACAGCAGATGGATTTTGCTTGTTCCTGCAGCATCTCAGGTCCCACGGGAGGTATTGGTTGCAAGCAAGCACCTGAATATTGCCTAATGGAGTAAGCCAATCACTAACTCAGCTGGCGTGTCCATGCCCATCCACTGATTAGGTGGGGTTTTTTTGGATGCATTTCCGCTGTAGCATTCGTTTTTCTTCTTTCTCCACTTTAAAGTTTAAGCAAAAGGACTGCTTTCATCAGTAATAAGTTAAAATCAGAAACGACCTAACTAATAAGTAACTGATATTGGTCCTTGGAGCCCAAAGAGTAAAATCCATAGAAAATCTATTGGTTCCATTTTTTCTGGTATATCCCATGCACACTCCCATTAGAAAAATGGGGTTTATGAATCTTATACAGCAAGGAGCAGTACCTCAGAGCCAGAGCTGACTGTCCATGGTAGAGGTCTGGGCTCTCTCACATTGCTAAGTATGGTTCTAAGTCACTGTTCAATCCGTCTTCACGTGGCCATTGGCCAACCCAACGGGTGCAGTGGGGGCCCCGGGCTCGGCAGTCTCATCAAATCGTAAGCGCAGGGTGTTTCTGATCACCAGCTGCTCCATGATGAAAGAAGCACAAAACCATGGGATGGCATACTCCAGGGTGATCAGACCCATGAAGTCAAAATCAAACTGGGAATAGTCCCATGGGCAGGCATTGAACTGGCGTAGGATGAGGCCAGTGGTGAACTCCCAGAGGTATGTCCACAGTGTGTAAATGAAGCAGCGCACTAAAATGTTACACTTGTCTTTGAGATACAGATACATCTTCTCCACAATGAGGATGGAGGTGCCATAGATGAAGAGTGCCCACACACTGGTGACACCTGGGAACTTCCAGTTGAAGTTGACCACAAACTCCCAGGCAGCTGTGAACATCACCTCACAGAAATAGCCGTGGATGGCGTAAAGGTACCATCGTGAGAAAGCGGTCAGAGGTTCTGCCGCAGCCATTCTTCTGCACTCACCCCAGCAGCACTCTGAAAGGAAGAGGGAGAGAGAGGGAGAGAGGTGTCAACGAGGATGTCACAAGTCCTTATCCCTCTGATAGCAACACACAAACTTGTAACAAAGGATAAAACTGAGAAAGAAGTGACTCTCATTTTTCACCACAGCAGATTTTAAATCCTGGGGAAAGGTGGCACCTTAAAGGGCTCCATGACTCAGGATGGGCCTGAACAACATATACTGCTCTGCCTGAAAAATGGGACACCGCTGGTGTTACATTGGCAATAAGGAGGGAATTGATAAGTACAGGGGCTTTGCCAGGAGCAAGGCAGGAAAAGAATTTACTGGTTGCAAGTCAGCAGAAAAACACAGTCATCTCACAAGGAGCACACATCACCTGTTTGCTCATTTCATGAAACAGCACTATACCTTCCTTTTCTGATTCTACTGTGAAAGAGATTAGTTGAACACAGCATTGTAAAACTGGGCCTTTCCAGCTGTTGCCTACTGTCTCTACACCCAAAATGTTTATTGTAGTCTAGAACTGAGCTTTGATGGGAGCTACAAGGGGAACTGGAGGAGAAAATTCAGAAATTTTACACTTATAGACACCATACCTTGCACTCATTATTCAGCTGAACTTTTATTTTGCCTGTTGAAGAACTCATTCATTGTATGGCTAACATTTGTAAAATAATTTTCTTATGGTGTCAGACTTCCTGATACTGAGTCAAAAAGCACAAGAGAGCCACTGAAATCCATTCAGATTTGGCTTCAGGACAGCAAGGCACAAAGAAGGAAAATAAAAAGGAACAGCTGAGCCCAGAGAGGGGTAGTTAGTAATGATAAATAGGAAATGAGAACAAACTCTAATTGTCTATACAGGAAGAAATTGGTGAAGAGTTTTTGAAAAGGCACAATTTGCTTATCACTGAGCTGTTTCAGCACAATTAGCTTTTACACTTTCTGTATACATACACAAGTCTGCCATGCTACAGTCAATGACACGAGGTGATTATAAGCATAATTTTACTGAAGCCTTGCAAATTTATACCACAGGATGAATTTGGCCTCTTTCACTCTTAGAAACTTACTCGTTCAAGCTGAGTTTCCCTGGACTCTTTACCAAGCACTTTCTCTGCATTTTAACACTCTGTTAGTTCCATGGCATAATGTGCTAGGGAAAGGACCACACTAACTTTATGTACAGTCATTCCATGCCATCTGGAAAGAGGCTGTTCCTGCCCTGCCCTGTAAACACAGTGCCTCTCTGTACAAAGTATTAACATGCAACTGACATTCTGATAGGAGATAAGAGAAACTTCTACAAGGAAAACAGAACTATAATAAACATGAAGAAGACATGCATAGGGGAATATTTAAAGTGAAAAGGACAGAGCTGTATCCATGATCTGTTCACACTTCTCTTAACCAGACACACAAACAACTAAAGTCTTGACAGTTCATATAATTTGGGTGCTTGAGCAAAGACCCATTTTCTGATGGCAGAATCCATTTCACACAGGACACTGAGCCATTATTACGTTCTACAGAGAAAGGTCAACAGCACATAGTGAGCTTGTAGGTGAAAGAATAAAGAATCACTAGAGATTGCCTCATGTCTCCTAAAAATTCAGTCCCAAGAAACCCTGCAAAACAGCAGAGGAGGTGGCACATGAGAAATATGCAGGAGGCACATGAGAAATATCCACACAGTCCATAGGAAGCTGATGCATAAGGGCAAACCAAGAAGAGTTTGTCAATGTAATGTTACTTGGTTAGTTTGCCAACACAGTTGATAAGCTTAGGACTCTGAATCCTCATATCATTACTCCATTCTGACATAATTTCAAGAACAAGACAAAAGTCAGAGGTACAGAAGTAAGGGAAAGCAGTAAGAAGGCGTCATGATTTAAACCCAGCTAGCAACTAAGTGCCAGACAACCACTTGCTCACTGCTCTCCAATGAGATGGGAAGAAGAATCAGGGTGAGGGGAGGGGAAAGTAAAACTCATGGGTTAAAATGAGTTTAATAATTGAAACAAAGTAAAATGTAATAATAATGTAATTAGCTCAGTTGGTTAGAGCATGATGTTAATAATGGCAAGATTGTGGGTTTGATTCCTGTATGGGCCATTCACTTAAGAGTTGGACCTGATGATCCTTGTGGGTCCCTTCCACCTCAGAATATTCTGTGATGTTTCTGTAATATGTAATGTCATTATCCAAAGAAAATGATTGTAAAGATTTTACCAGGTTGCTAAGGGATTGTATGGTTTTCCTCTCTTTTCTATAAGCCCAACTTGTTCACTTGTGATCCTCAATCCTTGCACTTCTCTCTACAGCTTTACATGAAATGTATTTGAGCTGTTAGCTGGGAGCACCCTTGTAATTTTGCAAATCTATTCACAAAGTTGGATCAAATGCACAGAGAGAGGGTGCCTCCCTCTCCCCCTATATTTTCATTCCAAGGATCCCCTCACCAATGTATTTCCATTGCCTTATACCTCCCTACAAAAGCCAAAGACTCATAGAAACATACCCAACAAGCCATGTCCTGTTCTACCCCCCACTATTTCCTCTGTGCAATGAAGATTTCTCTTTCTTTGTTTTACACCACAAACTTAATAAAAATCTATTTACTTTCTGTTTCTTTTTTACTGTTTGCAAAATATTTAGTCACCACACTAGATGCCTAAAAATTGAATCTAGATCAGGTCTCAGCAACTACAATGCAAGTCAACCCACTGCAAAGACCACTGTTGAGTTCTTTTGAATCACATGGCTTTCACCACAAGTGCAAAGAGACAAACATCAATGCACTGGCACTGTCTCAATATTTGCCTTCTCTACTGTCATGATTCCAGTGGGCCCAACCTCAATGCAAACTTCCTTCTTACAATATGCTTGCAAGAATCCTCACAGACTTCCTGCTGATTAGGAGCATCCCAAGACAGGGCAGATGCCAATCTGTGGTAGCCCAAACATAACTGGTTCCACTGTCCTACGTACTAAGAAAATCCACAAATCACAGCTCCTCCTGTAAAAGATTTCATCCAAAATAAAATGAAAAGTACATAGAAAGACACAAAGGGAATGGAGGATACATTTAGGGGGGCTATCACAAGCCACAGTACATCACTGCACAAGCTAGGGACTGTCCAATTTAATGGCTACAAGTCACTTGAGCATTTAAGGAAGCATTAAAACTGCAGCTTTTCCCAAGCATCTTATTTCTCAGCCACACCAAATTATCTGGTGTCTGGTAAGCAATACTGCCCAAGAAGGTCTCAAGAGGGACATAAAGGAGAAAAGTGTTGTTCTGTTGGGCAGCAATTCATGAGAAAAGAATGAAGCTGAAAAGCACTACATTAGTGGGAGAAACATCCAAACAAAAGGCCAAGACTGGATTCAGTAAGAAATGCAGATTTGCGAAAAGCCTTAAGTAGATAACTGAACTTGGTGATGCCAAACTTTTAATGGAATGACAGTAATACTGACCAAAAGGCTCTGAACGTATGGGAGCTATTCAGTCTCCTCAGGAAAACAAATGACATTCATCACTGAGGCACTTACAAAGGAATGGGCAGCAGCTTCCTGAAAATCACAAACACAGCTGCCAGCTATGCAATTCTCAGCAGGGAGCAAACAATGTATGGAGACTGCTCATGGATGACCATGCTTGCACTGAGGCTGCTCACATTGTGCTGTTTTGGGGAAAACAGGGAGCTTCTAAACTCAAAGTTTTGAAAATGCTTTCCATCATCAGCAAATTATATTTCAAATAGTTAACACAGAAATAATTCCTCTAATACAAAGTTATTAGGAAGCCTGAGCTAGGCCAGCACAAAGCTTTTCCTTTCTCTAGTAGGACCTTCTTTTCCAGCTTGCTGGGAAAAAGTAAAAAAAGGCAAGTCTGTGGAAACCACACATGCACCTCCAAGAACACTCAGCCGTTTCCCTGACTGACCTGCCTGTGTGTATAACTCTGCCAGCAACGAAGGGGCCAAGAGCCCACTCCACCTACACAGGAAACAAGCACAGACCTAACAGGGAGTGTATATGAAGGACTGAGTTGCTCTACAGAAATCTGGTTGCAGCAACAAGTTCCCTGATGACACAAAGCTGGGAGGAGTGGCCGATACTCCCCAGTGCTGCGCAGCCCTGCAGAAGGATCTCAACAGGTTGGAGAGATGGGCAGAGAAGAACTGCCTGAAATTCAAGACAAATGCAGGGTCCAGCACCTGAGGAAGAGTAACTCTATGCAAGGACAAGAGGCAATTGGCAGAAACTGATCCAGGAATTCCACCTGAATATGACGAAGAACTTCTTTATCTGTGAGTGATCAAGCATTGGATAGATTGTTCAGAGAGGTTGTGGAGCCTCCCTCTACTGGAGATACTCAAGATATTAAAGAACTGTCTGGACGCAATGCTGTGCCATGTGCTTTAGGATGACCCTGCTTGAGCAGAGCAGGGAGTCTGGACCAGATGACCCACTGTGGTCCCTCCCAACCTGACCCATTCTGTGATCAGGGCAGGACTTTGACTTATGGCTGCAAGAATGTGCCAAGATTACACTTTAATATTTCATAATTTCAGCTCTGAAATGGATATTAAATAATGGTAGATTTGTCTCACACAAGCACTGCAGGGGAGACCTCGGTGGATGTCGCATTCATGCCTGATTAAATTCTTGGGCACTGCCTGGCTCATTTTTTTTCAAAGCTCTCCTTGGCGGTGGCTTTCTGCCCATTTCTCCACTAGCAATCCAAACTGCTTTAAAAAAAGTCTCATGCAGGTTGTCTTTCTTCCCTTTAATCCAACAGAATTATTTAGATGCTCAATGAGTGTAATGAGACCTCCTCAAGAAACTCTGAATTAACTCTGAAGTGCTAATAAAAGAGAAATACAAACAAAAACCTCCACAAGAGAATTCCCCTAATGAATTGTGAGTCTATGAATTCTGTCAGCTAATTGATCCACTGCAGGTGAACTCGAACTACTGCAGTTTCATACTCATAGTGCAGTTATTTCTGCAAGTTAAAAAGTTACGGCACAGTATAATTTTACAAATTCATATTTAGTAATATTTAGTTCTATAACATGCATGTTCATATTTCTAAGAAATGCCTTATGGATCTATAACCCTATGTTATATATCATAATTACTCTTAAATTTGAAAAAGTGCAAAGGAGACACATACACAGTAGGATACTTCAGTCTCTCAAAATGACAGGACCACGAGTAGCAGACCAAGCTGAAGTCCTCTCCCTGCCCATGAGCTGTACTGCCAATGTCCTCCTTCCTCAGATCCTTATTACCCAAACAGTACTTATGTAAAAATAACTGTTTCTCGTTACTTTTTAATTACTTTCATTGGCACATCATTGTAGCTACTGTGTTTTTTCTTCAGACTGGGAGAATCAGATGTGTATCTGCTTTTCTGCTTTAGCAAGGGTTACAGTACATACGAGAATGTGTTGGTGAAAACTGACATGCATTTTTGGGCAATACCTGTTTAAGTGTAATTCTTATTTTGCATTTTCCCTGTGAGTAAACATCGAACAAGCACACCTTTGCAACCATGGACAATATTCAAAGAATATGCTGTAAATCTGGCTTCAACATTTTCACAGAGGTCTCACACACCATTAGGAGTAAAGATTTACAGAACACTAGGTGTGTACAGAACACTAGGTACTAGATTTGGCCCAAATACATTAGTTCATCAGTGTTTAAAGATTTATACAGTAAAGTCTTAGTGGTACTTGTGTGCTGAAGTCATAACTCTGAGAAGATATTCACCCTTCAGGTAACTGAGAGCCTCAATTAACTGTGGCTCAGAAAACAGGATTTCAACTGTACTGAAGTGTGGAAGAGCTCCAGCAGATCGATTAATCAAGCCCTGCAATGAAGCTAAAAGCATGCCACAGACGTCTCCAAATAGAGACTCTCAGTGCTTTCAGGAAGGATCTGGAGCCCTTGGATTTTGGTCGGTTCCAAGTCACCTGTTTTTGCTGCTTCTTTGTCTGGACTCCATGTCCACCAGGATGCACATTGTCTCCCTTCCACATACTGCAGGGTATGAAAGCACAGTCAATTTCTTATCTGCATTTTCCCCTCATTTGTGTCTCCAGCTCCTTCCCCATAGAAGGCACACCATTTCCCTGCCACTCCTTGTTTTCTTGTTCCCTTGCCCAGTTCACTCTGTACCTGTTGGCAGCCTCTGATCCCTGTCTATCTCTCAAATCTGGACCAAAGAGAATTGGGATACAGCAAAAAAGAATGATGACAAAAGGAGATTAAATGAATCCAATTACCAGACTAACACAAAGGGATGGGTAAGTGTAGTTCTTAGTGGTAATGCCTGTGTGTGGGCTGCCCAGAAGGTACCATTTCACAACAGAAAGGAGAAAGGTAGGGTTTTCTTGGGAAGGAGTGTAGAGGGAGGTTGGCTTCTCAGAGGACAAAGAGAAGATATGAAGACATTGTTTAAAGAATAGCTTTCTGACTAAGGTGATCTCATGAATGGCAGTAGAAGTGCAGAAAGCGGAGACTTTCCATGTCCTGCCACACACATAGCAGGAAATGTTATGTTACGTGAACACACCTTAGCCCACAGTGACCACTCCCAACCTGAGAACAAATTAAGGCAGTAGCTCTTTACTTACAGTGACCAAGAGGAATATTTCCTTTGTACCTGACAGAAGTTGAGTAATGCAAGTAGCAGACTTGAAAGACACTATGAAAAATGACTGAATCCAAACTTGACATCTACAAGTATTGAGCCCAAATCTCCCCAGCATCTCCTTCAGGTAAGGTCATGCTCTTCTCCAACCTGTTGCTATAAGGCTCTTGTGCCTTACCTGCTGCCCTTCCCATTTTGGAAAAGCTGCCCTGAGTTCCCAACATTTACTGATGATTCTCAAAACAGGCAAATGTCCAGCAACAGCCCAAATGCCCCGTATGTGGCTCCAGTACAAAGCAGAGACTTGGAAGCCTCTCCTATAGGAGCAGGCCGACCTTCCCATTAACACTGAGGAGGAGGGAGCCAGCATTATGGAAGGTCTGTCCCCAAGGAGATGGCATGTCCAGGGGGCACAATCAGCTTTGAGAATTTTTATCAGCCATCCTTCAGTTTTGGGTGCTTAGTTGCTGGATTCACCATTATCTTACCATGGACAGTTGACTTCTTTCTCTGCAGCAAGAGCACACCCAAGTTTCTAGAACCCAGTTTTCAAAAAGTGACACAGGTTCACACACCATGACTTTAGGCCTAGGTCTGAGCACTTACAGTTCCCTAATGGGCAACTGCCTGACTGCAAGCTGGGCCCCTTCATATCAAACTGTGCATTCAAGTACAGTGGTAATCAAAATTCATGTGTGTTTTCAAAAGCTTGAGCTTAACACATGATATTAGCTGACTGAAGAAAATCTGACATTCAAAGAACATAATGCACATCGTGCCTTACCAGGAACCCAAACCAGAGTGACAAATAGAGGGAGAGAATTTGTCCTGAAACCCAAGAGTTTACAAGATTTTATCCTTTCCACTGTCACAACACAGCCAACATGTGTAAAGAAAAGACAACATTATGGCAAGACATCATGTATCATCCATCTTATGTGGTTTCTTAGAGCTTTTTGGAAATTCAGACACACTTGGTATTGGAAAGGTGGGGTTTTTTTCTTCTCAGCAAATGCCTCATCTTTCCAAAGAAAAATGGAAAGAAAATAAACCATTCTGCTTCAACCTACAATAAAAAATTGGTCCACTCACAAAGGTCAGTATCAGTAACAAATAAATATGCTTAGCCCAGCACTTCTGAACCATCTCCATAAATAAGCTGGAATTAGTACGAAATAGATGAAAGACAGATTTGGAAAAAAAACCAAAAAATTCAAACACTTTTCAAATTGAAAATAAAGCTTGGCAGAGAAAAAACTCTATGATCAACCTGCTAAAGTATCTAAAATCCTAGCTTGCTAACATACTGACACAATCCAAATCACTTAAATCCGTATCATTGACAGATTCAAAGCAGTCTCTCCTCATTTGCTACAGGTAAAGGTCAAAGCATCATTTCATAAAAATAGCTGCTTCTTTTATGGAAATTCTTGTTGCATATACACAACTGTAAAGAATTGTTTTCCTCTCCTTTTATTACTCTTCACTGGTGCACAAGCCTTTAAAAACTCCCAGAATTCAACTGATAGTAGGTAACTGGATAGTTTAAATACCTGCAGTTAGCAACTACAGTCACTCTTCATCTAGAAGGAACAGAACTGTCGCAGTTCATAAAGAAACATAACATCTTGGTCTAAGCTGAGTTTAGGTTTAAACCCTGCAAGCAGAAGGTACTGCATAAAGTCAGATGAAACAGGAGGGAGCACACTTTTAAGCACCTTCAGGTTCATAGCTCGAGACTGTCATATGAAGAGTTTCCTCTCACTTTCCTCTTTTGGAAATCTCTTGGTGGCAATTGTACATCAAATAATTTTTCCTTCTCAATATACAATTTTTCCTTCCTAACATTAAACTATTTCTGGGATGTCAAAGAATCAGGTCTCCAAAGTGCTATCTGCTATTAACTAGTCTGTGACTCCTCAAGTTTCCTCCTAGCACTCCTGGTGTAAAACTTAAGCAGTCTCAGAGTACTAAATTATCCTTTTTCACCAAAAGAATCCCTGTGCAGCCTCCAAGGTTACCTCATCTACATCATCTTCTTAATTTCACACAGGCATCAGAGGTAGAAACATCCTGAAAAGGAAGGGCAGAAGAGGATAAATCTCAGAATTCTACTGATTACCTTGTCATGTCCAGCAAGATCCTCAAGTAGACAACCATGCCAACAGCTGGGAAAGGCAGCTCCACTAAGCAGTTTCCCAGAGTTTTTCCCACTACTGCCCACCAATTACCATACCATGGGTATTAATCATGCAATCACTGGTTTGCAAAGTACGTAATCAGCAGTGGAAATATATTGTATGCACAAATAAATTAATGATTACTTTTGTACTTTATTGTTTAAATTTATTTCAATTCAGCATCACTTAGGTAAATTTGTCCTCAAAGACTTGTTTCTCTGTTCTGAATAACAAGTCAACAACTTGGGTTTTAGGGCCTAGTTCCTATACAGCAAACATAAACCCCACTGTGTTGGGTACTTCTATTCCTATTTACATCTTTGCAAAAGAAGGCTGACATTTTTAGAACTGTTATTTCCTAAAGGTATCAGAAAGCTTATCATTCAAGTTACAATCACGAAGACACCATCTTCATGTTTTATGCACACCTGTCATTTTTCTCTTTAGTAAGCACGAGATTCACCATAAACCTCTAATGTTTATTACTCCCCTTCAAGTCATTCATTTGATTATGTGCTGTGTGTCCCAAGAAGGAAGCAAGCACAAGAGTTTTCCCACACGGAAAGGTGACTGAAACTCAATCTTCAGAAAGGTGGCAAGTTGTACACTCAGGTTTTGTGCCCCATGCAGAACTGGTACTTGCTGGGCTATTATATTTCTCCTTGCCATTCAAGGAAGCTCTTATCTCTTCAATCAATTTCTTCACTCAGCATTGGTTCATAAGCTTTTGCTGTTGCATCCTAGAGCTCCCTCCTTTTCCAATCAGTCAGCTTATGAAGGTACAGTCCCAGTAGTGTTTCCCAGCACTATTCTTCCAACTGAAACATGTGCTCCCAGCTGCAGCTTCATGTACTCCAGCTCATGGGCCAGGGAACTGGGTCATAAGGATGTCTCGTGTCTCCTCACACTAGACCTGATGCCACCTTCATTCTTTTCCTACTGTTTCTGAGTTTCTTATTGCCTCTCTCCCAAATCACAGAACACTGGACTGTTCTCTAGTTTGGACTGGACCATAGATATCTGCTTTAATGAAGACAAATCAACTTACTATGTCTACATAAATTTGAATTCTATCTACAGTTGTATAGATACATAAAGATACAGAGATGCCTTCATATATTGTCCTATTTTATTTGCTGATTTGTCCTCTTCTCTGCTCTACTTGAAGGGAATGGATCTTTCTCCTCATAACTGCCTCTTCTGACTGTGTTCATTTTTGTGCGGAGGTGAGCTTTTACAAACTTTACAAACACTACTATCGGATTTATCATACCTTCAACCTGCCAATCATTTATCACAGCTTCACAGTGTGCTCACTTCAGCCTTTACAGAGCCGCTCTGAAATTAGATCCATTTAATATTATGTTTATACCCTTCTTCCACATTTCCTTTTCTGACTGCAGTGTGTCCAAATGACCATGTCCTACTGAACAGTCCCCCCAATAAAATCAAAAGATTCATTGCTCCATTACTGGAAAGAATTTTTAAAATTTGTCTGTATTTAATAGTCAACCTAAGTGTAACACTTTGGGTTCCTGAAGACAGAAAAGTCTGTATGTATGTGCACAGGGCTGCTACAGAATATTCTAAATGCCTGAAGTCCAGGAATTTATCTTTCATAGTATAGTAAGCCCAGATCATGAAATAAAGCAATACCATAGCTTCAGACTGCTTTACAGATCTATCAGTTTATGGTTGAGATCCAACTCACATTCACCCCTTCTCTGAGATCCAATCTACACATTCAGCCTTCTGAAAAATTCTAAACCATCTCTTGTGAATGGCAGCTAACATGCATCTGCTTCAGGGCTCATGGAATGTAACTGCATTGTGTTAATACCACCTACTTCTAAACACTTGAAAAAGGAATTAAGTTTCCACCTTAGAAAATAAAGTCCTTAAGAACTGCTAACTCTAATCCTAAACTCAGCAAGGATGTAAAAATGCTACTCACCTCTTCACTCAATGGTCAGTCTGCACAGAAGACATTTTCCACTCTGCTGCAGAAAGATGGTGCAGTTGCAAAAGGTCAAAGCACAATGATAACAGGGGACTTAAATTTGAGTCCACACACACAGCTACTGCAGTAGAAGACAGAGCAATTTTCTTGCTTGTGTATTTGTAATTATTCTGTTTTACATGCTTCAAAAAAGAAAACGTTACAAAACACACACAGCTCTTTCCTTATACATATTCATTTAATTCCCAGTGACTGACACAACATCCTCATAACTGAAACACAGGCACTAACTGGCCAAGATCCTTGGCTATCCCAGAAGAGAGACAAGATAACAATGTATTCTTTTACTTGCCTCTGGAAGATGCTCTTTCCAGAATAGATAACTCATGTTGATGCATAATGCAGAAAGTTTTATGTTCTCACTATCAGAGCTTCTCTTTCCTTAATGAAAGTACTGATGTTTATCTGGACAATTCAGTTTTTACTGACCCTGACCCTGAATTTGCCTTTACAAAAGTATTTGTGATGGTCATGCAGGTGCTTTAGGAACATGTGGAGACACAAACATGAAGAAGAAGGAGTTGCTTGCCCAGTGTCTCCATCCAGCTGGGGTTGTGATGTGCACCATCTTTCCCCATTACAGGCCACACAAGAAAATAAATGCGTGGAAACCTTTGAACCACTCAGGGGAATCCCCAGGGCTTTGCCCTGGAAGAATGTACTACAGAGTTTCCCCACCTAGGCTGAAAAAAAAGACTTCCTCCATGGTGCCTTGCAACACTATGTGATCTATCTCAGTTTTACTTTCCCTGTATGTTCCTAATTCTTGTGGTTTCTCCTTTTCCTGTTTTCCCATTGGTTGTGGTATCCCTGGTGGCCTGCCCCTGTGTCCTCTATAGGGCACTGCCCTTTGCCCTGCCCTTTTTACCACCCCTGTGCCCTAAGACCATTGGTTCCTGACCCCATACTTAAACCCTGTGCACACCTTTGATCCTGATCTTCTGTCCCTGATTCCCTCCGGCATGGTGAACAGAATAAACCTTTGCTGGAATTTATCATACAAAAAGCCCTTCTTGCCTCTCTTCACTGAGCTAGCTGTGGTGTGTGGTGTGTGGACTTGACTGCTTTGCTTGAGTGCCTACCCAAGTAGCCTTTCCAGAAGAGATCCTTATTGGGAACAGGCAGTAGCAACCACCATCTAAATTCCATGTTGCTACATAAATCCTCATGCCAGGAAGAATTAGCTACTGCAGATCCAGACTATGTCTACAGTAACTTTGGCCTTACTGCTTTGGTCAGATTAGAGACAGAAACATGATACGCAACTTCAAACAGCTTCAAGCCCAAAGATGGCCTGAGTATCTGTAATTTACTGGCCCCATTCCACCTCCCTCTCAGTATCAGCTGACTCAGTAAAACCTACCACCTCTCCTTAGAAAAGGGACTATTGAGTTCAACAGACCTCACCTGCTTTCCAGAGGAGGCTTATTTTTGAAGTCTCATGGCAACCTAGTAGCTGAATGCTATGAAACACAGGACACCCTCAGCTGAAACACTGGAAGAGCCATTCACACCAGATAGGAGCATGTAAGAGGAAATGGTAAGACCACAACTTCCCACCCATGTTTGTTCTTAACACCTCATATACTTAGTTTCTCTTTTTGCCAAATACCCAGCTTCCACTAATTTCTGTCTGCTTATCAGAGGAAGTTTATTGCACTCTGCATCTAGTTGGAAAGACTAAGTTTCCCCATGGGGCCTGGCAAGCACAACCAGAAAAAAAACAACTACGGCTGTGTCATCCTCTGCAGCATGGAGGCAAACCTGCCATCCTGGAGTCTCATCCATAGGCAGTAGAGGCTTTTCAATGGATGAATAATTCAACTGGCTTCCTTCCATTGAACTGTAACCTAAGGCTTTACCATGTGATTGTGCTTTTGTATTTAGACAGGAGAGACAAGAATAAGAGAATCTCAGAATAGTTTGGGTTGGGAGGGACCCCAAAGATCATCCAGTTCCAACCAGTCTGCCACGAGTAGGGGCACCTTCCTCTGGACCAGGTTGCTCAGAGCCCCATCCAAACTGGCCTTGAACACTTCCAGGGATGGAGCATCCACAAGTTCTCTGGGCAACCTGTGCCAGTGCCTCACCACCCCCCACAGTAAAAATGTTTTTCTTAATATCCAGTTTAAACCTACTATTAGTTTAAAACCATCGCTCCTCGCACTTGCTGCTATCACTACATGCCCTCCTAAAAATTCCCTCTCCCTCTCTCTTGTAGCCCTCTTTAGGTACTAGAAAGTGCTATAAGGTTTCCTTCTCAGAACCTTCTGTTGCCCAGGCTGAACACCCCAGCTGCCGTAGCCTGTCTTCACAGGATAGGTGCTCCATCCCTCTAACCAACTTGGTGGCCTTCCCCTGGACTCATTCCAACAGCTCCATGTGCTGCCTGTGCTGGGGACCCCGGAACTGGATGCAGCATTCCAAGCAGAGTCTTATGAGGGCAGAGGGTCCCAGTACAGACGCCCGAGGAGCACCATTTGTTCCTTGACATCTATTGGGACTCTGAGCTATTTGACAACTACCATTTGGATGCAACAGTCCAAACAATTCCTTATCCACTGAACAGTGTACCCATCAAATCCATGTCTCGTCAATTTAGAGGGGAGGATGTTGTGGGGGACCATGTCAAAGGCTTTACAGAAGTCCAGATAAAAGATGCTTGCATCCTTCCACTGATGGAGTCACTCCATCACAGAAGGTCACTGGGTTGGTCAGGCAGGATTTGCCCTTGGTGAAGCTATGCTGGCTGTCTTGAATCACATGAGTGTCTTGCCCCATTAATGACTGACCACAGAGTTCCCAAACTGGAAGGGCTTTCCCAGGGTCACACCATTTTCTGCCCAGATCTTCATTTGTGGTGACCTTAATACCCAACTTATGTTTTCAGCTTTCATTCTACCGTCTCAAGAAAAGTTTCAAGATACACTCTAAACAACTGGTTGTTATTTTAGGAGGCACTGTTATTTAGCAGTTGTTTAAGCAGTGAGGAATTGATCCCTCCTTTGAGCAGACTCTGAGCTCTCACCGACTCAAACACACTTCTGACAGTGACTTGTTTGTTCGCCTTCAGTAATCTGTGTTACATTATTACTGCACCACGATACCATTCTAACAAATTAATTATTTGCATGACATGGTTTTACTAGATTTTGAATTTCATATAAACATTTCATACACACGTGCATACAGAGGTCCAAATTTATGAATGAATTTCAGGCACTTAACAAAGGTACCTTACAAGCTTCGTTTCCCTACAGGCTCCATTTGTAGTTACTAGAGCCTGTGAAGGCAGCTAGAGATGGGCAAATTCTGAAGACAAAAGTGGAGTTTGATCATTCCTGATGCCATCCTTCCTGCATCTTTCCAGTACCTTCTTAGAGGTGCTTAAAGCATGTACAACACTGATTTATTCACCTCTGTGAAATACTTGAGGTTACATAGGGTAATTTCAGGTCTTATCAAACAAGATTTCTTTCTTCATCTTGTTTTCACTCTGGGCAACAATAGCCATCTCCTGCCTCTGGGCAAAATGCCAGTTTAACAAAGATGCCAGTTCTCATTGTGTGTTGGGAGCTGTCTTGCATTAAGACTAGAAAAGAGTTCCCCAGTTTTAAGTAAAATGATTTGATACTGTTCACACTGGACACCAATAATAGCCCTCTTGAAAAGCCCCAAACCTTCAATTCTTTTTAAACCATCTTTAAAATCTGCTCAACAAACAGAGCATCCGGTGACCCATACCAAATAGAACCAGAGAGGCACCATATGTTTTCTTGTCCATGTTAATGTAAGATGCTTAAGAGTTGCCATTTTCGTGCCTGAATTGTGCATCCACTACTGGCAGTCCTGGAGACACACACTCTGGTCAGCAATCCACTCCTTCTTAGATGTACAGAAACCTGCAGCACACCAGGACTTCTATGACAATCACTAGATATTAAGATGTTGGTAGAATGAGAAAGAATTTGTCTCCTGCTAAAATAACCTAAATATCATTCCATAATATAACTAGTCTTGATACATGCAACAACAAACCCATCACATTATACACAGACCAAACAGCACTATCTGCACAACAGTTCATTGCAACGCCAAGGTGCTCAAAATGTTAACATTTTCAAGTGTGCTTGTTTCGCATAGGCTTGTACTAATTTAGAAGCCAGATTACACTGCAGCTAAGTAACTTGCTTCACTGTATCTTCAATGTCTCTGAGAGTTCCCACAGCTGTAAAGATATGCAATGTTAACTTAAATATTACATATGTAAAGTGAACTTTTAAATGAATGTGCCTCAGCCAAGGCAGTGCTGCATATGTGGCACACAGATAAAAGTGTAGCAGTGTACATCTATGCCTGAAAAGAAAGGGAGGGTGACTTTTGCCATTCCATGCTGATGGTAGTTTTCTTGGGTATTTCCAATGTCTAAGTCACCCTTCTGAGTCACCTGCGGTTAGATACTCTGGCAGCACAGTACGAGATGCAAAGTTCTGCACTGTATCCACAACATTGACAGATCTTCCTTCTCCTGCTGAGTTTACAATGACCAGTATATAAAAGAATAAGAAGCATCTTCTTATGCATGGAAGCAGCCTCCACCCAGCAGCCTTCCCTCACGTTTTCCCTAGTATAGCCATAGCATGTAAAAAGGTCCACGAGTCTGGTTAAGAGCAGACTGGACATTAGAGGATGCTGAAAAAAAGTGAAGCTCTTCTACAGACCTGCATGAAGGCTCAGCAGTCAAAAAGCAGGGAATGTTAGAGATCCACTCCAACTTTCATCCTGGGAGTACTAAAACTAAAATATCCACTAGACTACAGCAGCTCTCCCAAAGCAATTCTAAAAAGTATTGAGACTGATAGATAATACAAAGAATAGAAATTTTCAGTTCCCCCGAAGCCGCTAGATAGAACTTAAAGACTAACTAGCTGTGAAAGATAAAAGAATGCCGAAGTGTGCACACAGGATGATAAATGTAGCTGGAAACAGTCGATAAACAGAAAACTAGGAATATACTAGGGGCTTTGGCAAGTTATGAAACAAGAAGCAACACACATGCCCAAAGAAAAGTTCAAGGAATGGTCATGTTGGGGCACTCAATAACTACAACCAGAGACTCCTTTAGATGACCCTCCAGGACCATAAAAGGTCTTCCAGTAGGAGGCAGATGAATGCAAATGAGTTCCAGGGAAAGTGATGTTTATGTATTAGTTAGGAAGTTTATTGTAATGAATGTATAATCAGGATGGAATAAATACCCTGTGGTAAAGTTTCACGATACACATCTGATTAGAGGAGATATCCTCTGAAAGTGTTCAGCACTGTAATAAAGAATGCCTGCTTTCTAATATTTCAAATTGTGTTAGAAAGTTTATTTTCTGTCCAATTTTGGTATCACTACAACAAGGAAGTGAAGCAAGTAGAAGACAGGACTCAGATGGAGAAGCAAAAGGACCTTCTGAAGTCAGAGCCAAGGTGGCTACATAAATGGGGTTGTTGAGCAGCTGTGCTGCCTCATGAAGCAATATACAAACTGATGCAAGCCTTGTAATGAGCTATGCTGGCCCTAAGAGAAGCACAAGGGGCAAACAGTGCAGTGAACTAACACAGGACCGATGAAATCTCTGCTTTACTACGAGGTTTGCCATGATCTGCAATGTGACCTTGCACATGTCACTCCACCTCTCTGTGCCTCTGACTGCCATCTGGCTGATTAGGCTAAACTATTTCGTGCGAGGGCTGCATCTAATTATAGACTGGGCTGGCAGGTAGCAAAAATAGTTACCTATACTGACAAAAGTCATCAGGAAAACTGAAATACAAAGAGCAACTGCATCCAGTCACTAGCAGAAGTGCCAAATTGAGGCGCAGTCAAAAAGGCTGCACAACTAGACAACTCTTAGCACCAGTCTCATTTGCTCAGTCATCTGTGTCATATGGATTCCCAAATTTACCAAAATATTTCTATCAGGGAGCCTGAAGGTGCATCTTTAAGCCAGATACAAGCATTTGTATTTAACAGCATATTCAATAAGCTTCTCTGTACAGAACTTAAAAGTGAGTAATTAAAGGAAATATTTCTGCAGTAGAGTTGCTCATTAGCAACCTAATTAGCCTTCTGAAAATAATTAACATTCCTTTCTGTAAAGGGAACAGATGACACATTACATCCATTAGACAAGCAAAACAAATGCTAAAGGTAAGGAAGATTTGTTCAGGGAGACAGCAAGAAAGCATCCAGCAGCAGTACAAGTAAAAAGGAAGATGAGGCACAAATGCCTGTGAATCATGAAGACTGGACAATGCAAGTGTGTGTGCAGGACTAGTATGTGTCTAAGTGCCTGATGTGTGCATGCAATATTCACTCTGAGCATTTTCCTTCCCCTGCCTCTAGGACCCACTGGTAATCTCATCACCAAGATGCTGAAAAATTCCACTTCTAACTTGTTCTGAAAGCCAGAATTAATCAACCATTCACAGTCAGAAACAGCTCTCTCCATATGCAAAAATTCCCCAAGGGTCATGTATTTTGACTATCAAAACACTCTCAAAATGGTCGTTAAAATAAAGCATGATTTAATGTCAGATACAAGGCCAAGTGAGTTGATGTCTATAAACAGCATGAAGTTCACCTGTCAAGTTTCACAGGGTGGTTGGTGTCTGTTTGTTAACCCAAAAGAGTTAATGCTAACTGGTCAAACATACATTTCCTGACCAATGCCTGTTTGAGATCTGTGTGGCTGCAGAGTCACAGGCACCAGTGTTGTGGGATGTGTGTGTATATACAGATGACAGAAAGCAAAGGACAGAGGTCAATATATCACTGTCTGGTGCAGCAAGAACTGTGGTGTCAGTATAGCTGGATGCATGTTCCAATGGAGAACAACAGATAAAAGAGAAATGAGCTGAGCTTCTAAACATCCACATATTCAGGTAACATAACAAACATAACAATTCATGAAAATGCAGCTGCATTTTCAGCCAGTTCTATGTTTGACACATACTTACATTTCCCTGGCAGGAAAGCTGAATACTCACAGCCTTCAAGTGTGATTGCAGTGAGGGCAAAGCTCAGCAGCATAAAAGCTTCCATAACTACATCACTATGGAAACCACAAATCCATTGCGTGCTCTGTTTGTCTACTTCTTTCAGTGATGAAAAACAAAGAAAAGGTATGCTTCCAGTTTATCACCTTTTCACTTTGGTCAAGACCATAGGAAGACAAATACATTTTACCTTCCTCAGAAGCTACCCTTTCTTCCTTGACAGCTCTCTTTGTGAAATCTACCCAGCCTCTCAACCCAGCAGGGCAGTCATTCCCCTCAGCATGCTTCCACCACTTTTTTTAGTGAGGACTCTTCAAATGCAGGCTGGGATTTTATCTTAGCCTCCACAGTTTCCCTCAGCATCTGGACTAGGACAACTCCAAAGATGACTCACTCTAGGGCATATCCAGCTGGCTGACATAATGAGAAGCTGAAAACTGTTCTGAACACAAGCTACAGTGTCTTGTTTTGACAGAAGTAACATTCCCTTACTTTCCAAGAAGCTCTTCAAGAACATTTGAAGTGCTCTCAAAATGCAGTAGGGCACATTACAAGACAGCTGTAAATGCAAAGGTTGAACTTCTGCCTTAAGAAGACCATAATTTCTACAGTTGTTACTAGCTACAGGTAGCTTTTCCCACAATAAAACTCAGAATACATCTCAGCAAAAGCCTAAAAGCCAAGAGCAACTCTTGCAATTGCCCTTCTGCAGAGAGATGCAGAAGGAAAATGGGGAAAATGCTCAGTAATCTGCAACATGGTATGGACAGTGCAGCCTGGGTATGCAAAATTGCAGAAGGAACCTTCATACCAACCAGTGGGAAGAAAAAAAGAAAAAAAAATAGTTAAAACCCCTCTGCATCTAAGTATGCGCATTTTATGCTGAAGAACAGCTTCTGAGCAAACCTTCAGCAACACTTCCTCTCACAGTGGGCACCTCTTACCTGAGCCCCCAGCAGCTCATGGAAGAGTTGGAGGAGAACTGAGCCTCTGCAGCTCTGTAAGTCTTCAGTGCCTCTCGAATTCAACTGCCAGCTGTTTTACATAGACAAATGCCTACTAGTAAATGAGTTGAGAAAAAGTATGTGTTACAGATGCTCCCAAACTGCCATTTAAATACACTCATCCCCACTAGAGCACTCTGCATGGACAGAAAAATCCTGCCTGTGCTCAGGAAACTTTTAACAGAGGACACTTTGGCTTTTCAGCAAGAGGGAGCTAGGAACAAACTGACGTAGTCTAAGTTCTCTTACAAAAACCAAAGCAATGCTACACAAAAGATGTGGCTCTCTCACCTACCTTTTGCAAAATGGGCCAGAGCAGCCAGGGCTTCCATCTTGCTCCTAACTCATTGCCCTCATCTCACACACAATTCCAGGCTGGCATTACCAGATGTGTCCCAAGTTCATTGGTGTTACAAATATTCCTACCAACAGCCCATGGGATGATAAGAGGTTACTTCTGTGTCCTCAAGGATGTCACAACAATGCCTAAGCCAGTTTAATGAAGGACAAGCTCAAGAGCGGTGTTCACAGTCTGCAGGGTCTTGTCCTTATGGCTTTGAAAGCAGATCTGTCTGCATCTCCAACAGACAGCATCCTGAACAGCCTGAGTGGATGGAACCTACAGGAGGCATTGGAGGAATAAATAATTCATAGTCCTGCCCTGCTGCCAACGGATCTGTGTTTTCTTGTGCCCATAAGGCACTCAGCTTTTGTTTTAACAGTAACCAGAGCCTTCTACGCTACATTCAATGGTTCTTGAGGACAGGCAAGAAGCAGCATTTGCTCTACTCACAGCAATAACCACACACCAGAGCACTTGCCAGACACAGCTTTCTTCAGAAATACTCATGACTGCATCACTGACATAACAGCTGGACTCATACAAAGCTCAGTCCATCACCAGTTGCCTTCTCAGGAAAGCCACTGACACTTGCTTTGTTGTAACACAGCAGCACTAGTCTGGACTTTGCCACTCAATAGATGACACTTGGTGACCAACCCTGTAATCAGCTACACAATAGGCAGCAAAATCACAGCTGGAGCCCTAGGCAGGAGCTGACCCCACTTACCCACACTGTTAGCACTGCCACAATTAAGTCTACTGCTTTCCTTCAGCATCTGACTGTTCCCCAGTCTCAGAGAGGACCAGGGGTCTATCAGCAAGAATATGGAAAGGAGTGGGTACAGAGTAGCCCAACACAGGATCTCCTGGGCACTACAACTAGGAGAGGGTAATGAGACACCTAAGACATGACAGAGGGAGGCATGACAGTGCTACATGTATCTGAAGTTTATACAGGTAGTATTTACATATTCAAAGTGAGTTCCTAGCTAGAAATAAAATACTGCACACAACCTACCCAGGAAAGCTGATCCACAATAAGGAAAACAATATTGTAGCCTGAACCATGCCACATATTGCAGACACAAAGAGCATGTCAAAAATGATGCAGGGTTTGGAAATTGTTCTGGTCCCACAATGGCCACCCCAATAACCAGAATCAATATAAACTTTTGCTCTGGGATATAAATCACCCTTCCAAATTCATAGCATTTTACATGCACTCTGTGGAAGTGTAACTGATTGCCACAGCATACAGGAGAGTGGCAAGATGAGGCTAAGAAGATTAGTAGAGTAACACACTGGTGACACACTCAGGTGCAGAGACTACACTGCTTGTTAGGGCCAGGAATAGATTCCTCATCACCCGACTCACACCTGTGCTTTCACAGGAGAGAGCAACCTCCTGCTCTTTACCTACTGCTCTGGTTTAGCTCAGAGATACTGCTCCACTGTCCTGATTGTTTTAACTGCCTAAGGCTAACAGAGTGTGAGGTTTTAAAGAGACAATAACTGAAAAGTTTGGCTGAATAAGTTACTAGCAATCAGTATGATGTGACTCACGGCAGACAGAAATCAAGGGCAATGTGTGCAAATGGCAATCTTACGCCTCCACAAAAGAACTTGAGGTTTAAACCGATAGAAGTAACTTCGCATTCCACATACTTAAATTTCAAAGGTCCCATCTACAAGCTGTGTACTCAGACAACTGCTCTGTTTTTCTGGTCCACAAGTGCAGTCCCACCAGTTTTGGCTTACAGACCTTACCTTTTCTGGGGAGGGATCCTGGAGCTCTCCCACTCTTTGGCCAGCTCCTAATTCACAACATCTGCGGGTAGACTAGGCTGTCTCCAGCAAGTCCAGGGGGTTTCAGATGCCAGTCGTTTTCAGCTCAGCTGCATGTGACCAACAGCTAATACAGCAACCAGACAGCCTTCCTAAACCAAAAAAGTACATTTTAATCTTAATACAACAAAACGCAAGAGAGGTTTTAAACACTGAAGTAGCTATGTGTGTGGATATCTTAGCTCCAGTACATTGGGTCCTGGAAGACCTGACTTCTTCAGAGCCCCCACCCAGCACCTGTACCTGCCCCTTGCCCAGGGCAGCACCCTGACAGCTGCCTCTCCTCGGGTGAGGCTCAGCTTCTCTGCTCTCCACTGTCTTTCTGGATCTCAGCCACAGCAAACACATGGAACAACTTCACTGGAGTCAGTGACCAAAGGTTCACTGACACCATGTCAGCCAAGGCCTCAGCTAACCCTTGGAGGGTCTGCCAGAAATTGCTTTACCTCTGTTTTCCCCATCACTGCTTACACCTTTCCACCCCCATCCTGTCTCTCTTAACATTGCCTCCTTATCTTCCCCAATCCCCTCTCATCCTCACTTCTCCAATCAACACACTTTTCTTCTCTCTTCCCCATTCCAGGACAGAGTGTGGACTTCATGTAAGCAGGCCCTTGCCACTGCCACCCACCCAGCACCCCAACCTGTTCCTGGGGGCACTGGCACTGATGTCCCTGCTCCAGTGATCTGACTGCCTTTCACCTCTCCGTTGGGCTCAGGCAGCACAGCCCCATGATCCAAAGCAAGTGGAACCCGTGAGCTGGGACTTTCCTTCTCTTCAAACGCTGACATTTGGGATGCCACATTCCTGATTTTCACAGAAGTCATGCCTCCAGATGACAGCTTCAACACACAAGCATCCAACACCTTATTTACATCAGCCTCACAGATCTTACAACCCAAGGCTTCTCTATATATAGCATTTTTCTGGACTAATTGCCTATGAAGAAGTTAAAGCAAGGACATTTATGTGTCAGACTGTGTAACGAGTTCTTCACGTTATCCTAATGAATCTCAGCATTTTTGAGGACCAAAATCTAAGAGGAATTCGAGAGACATGTTTTCCTTAATAAACAAAACAAACCAGACCTACACAATTTTTATTTGAATGATAGTGAACTACATAACCACTCCAATTAAAAATGCAGATTAAATAACTAAACCTCCCCCAAAAAAATCATCCCAATGAGATTAATGTAGCAATGAATAGCATAAACCCACTAATTACAAATGTCATATGGGTATTATTGAGACACATCTAGCATCTTCTGCCTATATACTGAAGGTTTGCATCTTCCTTGGAGTCTCTCTTATGAGAAATAGTTGCTATTTTACTAGCTACATATTTTATATCAGACTGGGAAAGAACTTGTTTGTTGTCTAGCTTTGATATAAATTGTTGTCACATCAATGTTCCTAAAAATTACTTGCACGTAATCCATTTTCCTTATATGCATTTTGCCACAGTTGGATATTTGCCACAGATTTCTACTGAACTATTTATCAGACATATGCAAACAAATTTCAAAAGGCATTTCTCTAGAACCACAAGAATACTGAGAATGCTTTTTACATAGACGTACTTGTCTATAATTTGAAATGTAAAAGACTGAGGAACAAAATCATACAAAATAAGCAACTGCAACACACTCCCAACTCCTTAATGCAGAAACACAAACATTACAAAAGGCTTCAAGCCAACCTAAATTTAGAACAACACAGTCCTGCTCAGTCCCTCCCTCTCCCTGGCACCAGAGCTCAGGCCACCCATGGGTCTTCACCTGGAGCCACACCAAGGAACTCATCAGTCCTCTGAATGCTACCCCATGCTACCCTAAAGCCTGCTAGTTTTCAGCTGTATCATCATCCCTCAGATTTGGCTCACAGCACACAGCTCAGCAGGAAGAAGTTCCCTTTTCACAAAATACTTCATTATTTTGAACTCAAAGTGCTGGAGAAACCATACCTTTGGTTACAAATGTATCCACACTTGAAAGAAAACACTCATTGACAAAAATATTCATTAGTAAAGACTATGTCATAATACATGTGAGCAGAGCAGTAGAGCTGAAGAGAAAGATTTGACCTTAAGGCTCACATGATTAATGCAAAGCTTAAGCTGGTCAGAAAACGGGATTTGGGGGTTTTTTTGTATATAAAAGGACTTTCTGTGTCAAAATACCAATGATTAAAAATGTGTAGTGTTATTAAGAAGGGAAACCAGTTAGAGTAGTGTGAACATCTATTTGCATACACAAAAATAGTTAAAAACTAAAATCTCAAACTTCCCAGAGCACTTCCTGCTCTGACTGTTCATCTGACACAGACACCAACATTCCTGGAGTCAGCAGGTTGGGGACTGCACATGAGCATAATCCAGCAGTACTGCTCATCAAATGAGAATACAAAGAAAAGCAAAATAAAAAGAAAGCAAATTCCTAACTAGAAAGTGGTTAGTTGTGCATTCCTTCAACTGTCTATTTTAGTATTTACATCCCTTCATTATTTCTACAGTTCTTTACAAAGAAAGCTCAGGTCCATGTACCTAACTGTTGTTGTGCAACAGAAAAATCAAGTCACAACATTGCTCCATGACTTATCTAAGATTCTCCTGGGAAGAAAGTGCCAAATTTGGAATCAGAAAGTATGTGTCTTCTCCGAAACTTGCCCTGTTTTGGCAGGACTTACACAGAGGATGATGCAGATCTCCCTTTTAACTGAAGTCCCACCATGTCTCTTGATGAGGACTTCTGAACCTGTTCCTACACTGGACTGAAATACAGCAGAGAGACATGTAGGACACAGTCCCTCATCTCCTGAAATGCAAATGCCTTTTGCTCTTTCTGGAACAACAAAAAAATAATTGGAACACCAATTCTGTAAAACAACAACTTGCAGTTACCCAAGGAAAACAGGTAATTTTAAGGTTATGTGCATCCTTTCCTAGATATATCTCGGTAGGTCCCCTATATCTACTGAAAACATCTTTCAAAGCCCTGGGAAGCACATTAGACCTCTAGAGTTTCAGATTTCTTCTGAAAGCCATGCCACCACATAACAGCTGAAGAGGCTTGGGCAGATGCCTGTATCCCCACATAACCACAGTCTGCAAATGCTTCTGTGGCTATTTATTGCCAAAACCAAAAATGCATTTAAATAACTTCCAAGAGTCTTTACTTTTTGCTGTTGTTACCTTGCAATATCTTTGAAAAAGACATTAAACTCAGGTTTCAAACAAACACACAACTGAATTCCCTCATTAGACTATGTCTTCCATTATTAGACTCTGACTTTTTCCTCTGTGTACACTCATCCCTGCTTGTGTTCCTCCCATTCTGCTTCTGTAAAGGCAATGAAAATGAACCAGCTGGATTTACGTTTGTATTTTCATGAACCACCATGGCTTTCAATATTTTTGGACCAAGAGGCCACTGTGAGTGTTTTAATACTTCTCACAGCTTGCCATGTATTCCTGTCATCTATCTTTTAACAAAATTCTCTCACCCATTTTCTTAATTTTCACGGTCCCAAGGATGAGCTCTGACCTACTTGTTGTAAGCTGCTAAACCATCAAACACTCACAGACCCATCGCAGGGAACGGTTATTTACTCATATCTGCTCACATACCGTTCGTTATCTTTGAGAGCTCATCTAACTTTGTTGTTGTTGATTTTAGGTTTGGCGAATACTTTTCCCTAAAACTGGGGTCAAATCTGACCTCACAATATGGCAGATTAGGCAGGAGATGAGTTAAAACGGAGCAACGCTTACAAAACTCCACCTACACTTGCTCTATGAAGAAGTACAGAACCCATGTTATATCATGAAAGCACACTCACTGGCTTTTTGGTAACTGAAGGCAGGGTACTGTTGCCTGGCAACTTATCTGATTACCATTTTTTCAACTATCACATGCACACTTAGATATATTGCATAATAATGTCTCGCTTTTATGCAGCCTAACCCAACAGAAAAAAAAAGAGGGGGATGGGGGCAGGAAAGCTACCAAAACTCATGTCTTTCTTTTTGAGAAAAAAAGCACAAGATAGTAGCTCAAAACCAGGTTGAAACATTAGTATTCCTGAATTTTATTCCTGCCTTTCCTGGCTTGCTGAATGTGCTTATACAAGCATTTTACTTTATCTACTTGTCTGCAAAATGACACTAATAATACCAGCCTCACAGAGACGCACTGGAAATTCATTAAGAACAGAGAGATTCGCAAATGAAAGACACAGTGGAAGTGCTGGTGTTAGCACTTACAGCTTTTTAGTACTCCCAACGTAAGCGCAGCAAATGTTCATCACTGTCATGACATTGTCCAGTCCTTGTTTCTCAAACCAAGGAAACTACATTTATCGCATCAGAATGGGACACTTTCTCACTTTCTTTGTCTGATATGTAGCTGGGGAAAGAAAAAATAAAACAAAAAACCTACTCCCACTGCCCCACACAAAAGGCAGCATACCCCAACTTGGAGTAACTGTCTAAGAGAAGGACCTGGATTCTGGAAGTTGACCTTTCGTACATCCACAATTTAATAAGACAACATACCATAACATAATGAATTGCCTTTTTTCTATATGCACCTTAGTATTGCACTGCACAGGAAATGGCTTAGCTGTCCAGGATACTCCTAATACCATGCTAACCTCTGCAGCTCAAGTGCCTGAGGCTGATGGTTTGGAAAGTATCTCATCTCCATGGTAAAGTATTAAGCAGCAAAGGAAAACCACGGTCAGTATTGCTAAGGAATCACTACATTACCTTCACAGCAGCTCTTCTCTCCCTAGTAAGACATTCAAGCATGAACAGTGTCCTACATCCTGAAGCTCCTGTACAAGTCCACTTCCAATTAAAAGCTTAATTGTGAAGTGTGCCTTGTAAAGAACTGCTGGATCAAAATAAACCAAATCCCATGGTATCTACCATACCACTAGGGGAAACTATACACATCTTAAAAATGCCAGAAATTACAAAAATAAATAATTCTTCTTCTAGAACTTACTGGAAGCATCCTTACCATAAGCCTCTGCTGACACAAAATACAAAGAAAATACGTGGCTCAAAGTGTCCCATGGGTTAAGCAAGTCTGGCTTTGCTAGGTCATTTAGCAGGAGAGGAAACAGCCAAATATACCACTATCATCAGGAACACTCTGCTGCAAGCAGAGAGGAATGACTACCTAGAGCTCTGCATAGACACAATCCCAGCCAAGATTTCTCAGTTCAGATTAGGCTGGTGGAGCCAAATGAGTTGGATCATCATCTGTGCCTGTATTCTGGATGAAAGAAATAAAAACAAAACAGACTCCTCAACCCCAGAAGGTATTTGGCACTACACACAGCACTATGCCAGAGCTACCCATACTAAAGAGAGAGCTCCCCGCTTCAGAAGTACCTCATCATGCTCCCAGCAGAATCATGAAAACAGGACAGAGAGGTGCTCCACAGAAGTTCTTCATACAAGTTACCTCCAATAAACAGCACACCTGAAAGCAAAGCTCCAGCAAGGAAGAAGTCAAAGAGCAGCTTCACCACACTATGCTATCAAAAGTCACCTAGTGACTACTAATGCTTGGATCTTATGCAATGAAAGCAAGACAGCATTTGTGGTAGAGAAGATTCCCTCAGTCATTTAATCCAGCTTTGACAGAAGCATGTGAAGGCAGGGGCGTTTTGAAATAAGGTTGTGGACTCTAGTGCACTGACACCAACAAAAATCCAGAACAAAAGAAAGGGTAAACTAAAACATTTCCCTCTTTTATGCAATGATTAGACACCTCTGACCTAGTAACTAGGTATGCTCATGATAGGTATGATAGGTATGCTCATTCAGAGACGCCTACGAACAAATCTCTAAAGTAGTCTAGCTTTTATTTTGCCTCTGAGGATATGTTAACGAGCAGCATGCACCTGCAAAGCCTTTTACACTCATTTTAGCTGGAGTGCAAGGTGCAGAAGCTCTGGCTCACAGTAGACATTACTGGGTGTATCATTTACAACCAGGAATGTAGTGCTCTGACTAACCAGAAAGAAAGCGTTGTTCTGAATTGGCACAGATGTTGGTAATCAGCTCCTGCAGAGCCAAAGCCTTTGCCCAGTCTGGCTTTCTTTCAAGGCTTTTTGTAGTTGCCTGTACAGCCACCTTACCTAGGAACTCAGGAACCATCTGGATACTCCTGCCTCACATATCACAACGGAAATGTGAAAAGCAGACCAGTTTGTTTCTGACATGCACAGTTAACCAGCCCTCTGCTCCCTCACCCAGTCTGTACTGAGCCTGCAGAGCTAAAGCAAGCAGCATGGTCAGCTGATAAAGCCACCAGAGAATACTAAAACACATACAGGAAGCAAATCTGAGAAGAGATCCTTTACAAACCTGTACCAAGCAAGCCATAAGCAGGTAATACCTTTTATGTTGGAAAACATTAGCTAACTAGACAATCAAACTTCTTTCAAAAGATAAGGATATATACCATACTTCTTCACCTTCACCTTCGTCACCTTTGACATCAAGTAAATTTTGAAACAGAACTCCCACACATATTGTTCAACTTCATTTCTTTCACTCATGAAACAACCCAGGAACACCACTGGACACTGCCTCACCTGCAGCTACACAGGAACATGCAGGACAGAAGTGACTACATATAAGTTTGCTCAAGTGCCATTTCCCCATCTGCAGGACATGGCTCTGGCTTCTGAAAGCTTAACAAGGTACTGCAACTGCTAAGGAGGTAGGAAGTGCTTCCTGCAAAAGGATGGTGAGGAGTGGGAATAAAGGCTCTTCCTATCCCCTGCTGGCAAACAATTTCTTTAAGTAATTGACCCATTTCCTCGAGAATAATTAGTCTGAAGGAATGAAGCACTGCTGCCCTTTAATTAGCATTGTTGTTACCGCTCCACTGTCTGAGACTGAAAAAAGAAACAAACTAACACAACAACCCAATTTCATTTTCTTAAACATGGCATTTGTTGAAAGCAATCCAGAAACAAAAAATCCTAAGGTACAATTTGCAACAATAAAATTTTCCATTACTTCTATGATTTGACCATCAGAACAAGGTCTCCTCCACACCACCATTCTTTAAGACTCCTCAATATATTTTCTCCTTTTTAAAAGCTTTTTCAGGATGCTTTCCAATCATCTTCCACGAGGAAAAAGTTCTTTCTGTTGTCAGACAGCTTAACAGAAAGGACTATTTTGCCTAAAACCTCATCAAATCTCCTGCAGATCATTTTATTAAAATTTTATGCAGTTTCTTGCAACACAGCTCAACAACTTGGACAAGGACAGAAGTTCTTTAGTGTAAGGAAAGTAGATGTGCACACCATGGACAAGGAGCACAGAAAAGCACACAAGCCAGTGAGGCAACTCCAAAACTTGCAAAGGACTCTTCAAACAAATCTCACAGAGATGATGCTTAGTGACCGACCCCATGCTGCGGAAAAAAGAGAAACCTACAAAGCCTGGCCCCAGACTCTGCAATAAGTACAATTCTGAGGATACAAACAAGACTTGCCATCAAAGCATGTGATGATAGCAAAAAGTTGGGGGTTCGTCCCCTCCTCCCCCCACCCCAAACCGGAAGAGTGCACAGTCTCCTCTCTTCCCCCTTATTCCCCCTCCATACTTTCTCCTTCCTGGCATGCTTACTCCCCAACTGCAGCTCATTTCAAACACTTTGGAGGGAGGTGAAAACTAAATTCATCTGACTAATTACACCATGAGAAGAAACACCCCTCCTGGACACAATGCAGTGCCTGCCAGCAGCCCTGAAACACCTGATCCAAGGACACATACTGTCTTAACCAAGCAGACAGGTATTAAAACTACATTTACAATGCTGGAAAACAACTCCTCTCCCCCTTTCTTGATGCACGGGAATAAGCAGATCCACAAACTACAAAGGCAAAGGGATCCCTGCATCTTCACTCCCTAGAACATCTCCAAGATGCTGAATAAAGTATAGATTGCAAAAAAGGTATCTTAAAAGGTTCCACATGCTGTCGAGTTCATCACCTTATCCAAAAACCTCTTCCTGCCTTACACTCTAAGCCAGAAACCTGCATCTCCCTTCAAGGTTAAATCTGCCTTTCACTATTTGGCACCACACAACATTATGACATTGTCAGCAAAACTATAGAGTCTCCACTACCAAGTACCATTTCCATATAAATGCAGAGATCTAGGTTACCCTCAACCCACACATCTGTGTTATCCATACCTCTTGTTTTAGACCCCTCTTACCACTTCTGTAAACTGCCATGGGATCTTGCTGTAAGAATTCCAAGGTTAGAACTCTCCAAGGAAGCAGCCTGTTTTCTGCCTCCACCATCAGCCTTCAGTAGAGTGGGAACAGCAATACTGACCAAGGCTACGGACATGCTGCCAGAGCCTCAGCAAGAAGTTATGCAGTAACAAGCGGTATTACCTCAACTTCTGCTTGTCCCTCCATTTCCTTTACACCAGACTATACCACAAGCTTTTTGATATTCCTGTGATCAGAGGATCTCAGAATGTTTCACATTGAATCAGCTGCTTCTAGCACTTTTGCTGAGCTTTATTTAGGAAGCTGCTATAGCTACTAGTTAAACCAAACAATTTGGAGTTAAGTCTTGCGTTTCAATTTGACAATGACCTCTGAAATGCCATTTTCCTGTACCTCAGTTTCCCCTTCCACAAACACCCATGTTCTTCAGCGGCAGCCTCAACAGAGAAGTATGAAATCCTCAGATATACACACCAAGAGCATATAATCCTCAGGGAAAAAATACCTACCTTAAAATTTAGTGAAAAATCTTAATTTATCCACAGTAGCAAGCTGCTGTCACCTAACACAGGAAAACTGACATTTCTCCATGGAAGAAGTCATACCTTCTCACTGGGACAAGGTGCTGGGATTCAAGAAGGACCTTCAGGATGTGTCATAGACACAAGAGTATCTTATGGATTTCCTACACAGTTTTTCTCAATGCTGGCTGAAAGTGCCTACAGGCATTATGGACTCCATGTCAATAAGTCTTTCTTTTCTGTTTCCTAATAACTTATGGTAATTTTTGTTTCCATGACTTCCTATTTACCACCAAACAGTAGCTAGCCCCATCTCTAACTGATGTTGTACACATATTAATGCATTTGTGCTCCTGGAGACCACAGAATGGAGCTCTTTGGGCAATCTGCTCTTCTTGCAAATCCCCAATGCACACAGCTCTGGAGATGTTACCACTTTGCCTGTGAAAAAAATCAGCTCCTGCAGGGACTGTTTTTTTCCTCAGACATAAGATAAAACAGGAAAAACCTGTCAAATAAACAATGCCAGAGAACAATACAAATTATTTCACATAACAGAGTTTTACTGCTGTGTAATTATGAGGCTTAAGAAGTTTGCACATCCCCAGCAGTTTTGGATCAGCAATGTGAAAAACGTTCTCTAGGAAGTCCCAGTGTAACAGTCCAGCTTAAGATGAACAGGACAGGGCAGCCTCTCCAGCATCCCTACTCCAAAGTATCCCAGAAACAATTTGCAAAACTCTAGAGTAAATGAGTGAATGGAGGACAGAAGGATACTTATTTTCCATTTTGCAAAAATTCAGCTATTCTGAATATTTTTCCATACCAAAAATGGAACAAGAGCAAACATCTTGAGACTAATTTAAATTTAAAAAAAACAGAAAAGAAAAAACTCCCATTTTCAGCTGACTATAGTATCTGTATCCCTGACCTCTGGCTTTACACACAGGAGTAATTCACAAGGTTGCAGAAAAGTCACTGAACGGACCAGAGCCAGCCCCCTCCTCCCAATTCTGCTCTGCAAACGCTGGGCTCATTCAGAGCTATTTCCCCTTGCCTGGAATAAAGTTTTAAAGAAATCAAATACAAAAAGATGTTTCGAGACATTTCTCTCCTCTTCGTGAGGGAAAATTTTAAAAAGGGCACTGTCCAGTGAAAAGCACCTCCGATTTCAACAACCCTTCCACCATGCTTTCCCAGAGCCCCGAAAACTTCGCAGCCGGGGTCGGGAGCTCCCGAGCAAAACCCGCTCGACACCCNCACTCGTCCGTAGTGTGGATGCGGTTTCAGTCTGCACATGCTCGCTCCCGACAGCCAGCCTGCCCCGCCACCTTCCCTTAACTCTTTCCGCACTGCCTCGCACTGCCTCCCCCGCCCGCGGCGCCGGCCCCGCGTCCTCCTGCCGGCCTGCAGCCGCTTCCCTCGGCCCGCCAGCGGGGGGCTGGCCCGCGAGCCCTCCCGGGGCCATCGCGGGGCACAGAGCCTGAACGCGGCGGGGGAGAGCCCGGGGAGGGACCTGACTCCTCCGGAGAACCGGACCCTGCCGGTGCGGGCCGGTGTGTGCTCAGGTGAGCGTCGGGAACACCCTGCCCTAAAAGATCCCCAAACGCCTGGAGTGTTGGCTCCGGCCGGGAACACGATGTGGCACAGTGCGCCTTGGCTGGTGAGCCTGCAGTACCAGTTCTTCGTATTTACTCGTCCAAAGAAACCCGTAACAAAAACAAATAAACACACACACCCCATCAGCTGAGGGATGTAACCCACATGTGCCTGTTGTTGGATCTGGACGCTGACAGAACATCCCTGCAGTGCAGGAAATCAAACACAGCTATCAAAGGAAGTATTTGTCTGCAGCTTCAGTATTAAAATAGGGAAACATAATCTCTGAAAAATGTGTTTTTCCACCCAGACGGATCTCTCCAGATTCAGAAAACTGCTCGAGGAAGAATAGTAAGAAAATAAATTTGAAGCATAGGTAGTAAAAATAAATTAAAATCCTTTCTCTGGCTGCATTAACTCTTCGGCAGCACAAGAACACAGGAAAAAAATGCTTTCTTTTGGCATGAGAAATCAGGAGAGTGCAGTCCTGAACCAAGGCTTGCAAGCAAACAAATTTCCCCTCGGTACCTCTGGCTTCCCTCTGAAAAAAAAATGGAGGTAACAGCAGCTCTCTGCAGTTAGGTGTAACTAACTAGTGCCTCCGAAGTACCTTATAGTCTTCAGACAAAAGTGAGCAAAGTGTTTTAGCTCTGTCCCTTTCCAGAGAGAGACATTAACATATTCTGGGATAAAATGGTAACCTGAAGTGACACAAACGCAGGAATGGCAATCGATCTTGAGCTCAGAGACCTGTCTCTAACTAGCATCCTGCTTTTCCTACTGGGTTACTGACTTAGGTCTCTTGTCTGATCTTCCCTGGCCTCTGATGCAGTCCACATTTTCTTTCTCACAGGCACAAGGATTCCTGGTCTCTCCTACCTTCTGTAGTACCAGAAATGATGAGCTAATGCTTTTAGCAGAATAAGGATGTATTTATGACCTCTGTTTAATGACTCAGCATTTCTGGTTTCAATAATAAATAGTCCCAATAATGAGGTAACATCGGATCTGTGCAGGGCCCGAAGCAATTATAATGAAGGATTCTCAAGATGTCTGGCAGCAGTGACTCTGTTAAAGGCAGGTATTCTCTGGAGAGGCTGCTCCTTCAGCCCCAGAGCTGCAGGGCCGGCAGACGCTGCACACACCAAAGCCGCCGCGGCCGTGCATGGAGAGCTCTGCCCAACCCGGGAGTGCCCGGGATGCTGCCTGGCGTTCCCTCGGCGCTCGCCCGGGGAGCTCTGTGTACAAACCTCTGTAGCTGCTCCGAGGATGCCACAATGCAGCAATCCAGCCTGTCACCGAGTCACCTGATTGCACAATCTCACTGTGAGAGCTGGAGATGCAGAAAGATGGAGTGTTTTAAAGGGGAAATGGAGAATAATGCACAGCTGTGCAAGCTAGGGCAGCGCTGCGTGTGCTGGTGACCTCAAGCTGGATGAAAAAACCCACAACCGTTTTGTATAAATTTCAACAGAACTGAGGAGGATAATGGTAAAATAGCTAAGGCATATCTGATGTTCTAAGAAGCACCTTTAAAATACCATATCCAATTAGGCAGTTGGAGAAGACAGCAGCCTGAAGCAGTGCTTATGTATTTATTGTGAAATAACATCCTTTAGAAAGCACCAAGGACCATGCTAGAGATACAGTCAGGAGAGCATGAGAGAGATCATTTCACAGTTTGAGACAGCATGAATGTTTCACAGCATGAGAGGAGAGAATGCCTTACAGGGAGCAGAAGAAAGGTCAAAGAGAGAGGAATAAGAGAGCTGAGAGATACTCACCTATGAGAAGGAGAAATCAACAGCCAAAGATGGATCAGAAAAACTGAGAAGCACATGTAAGAAATACATAAATCTGTATTCTCCTGTCTAGTCACATCATGCAGAGAGAGGAAGGAGGAGGTAACAATAAAGGAGAGGGATCCCAAAATGAGAAGAAGGGAAGGAGGAGGCAGTGAAGCAGGGTGAGGGGAATGAAGATACTGTACTGTGTCGAGGAGACAGGCAGGAGGGAGAAATGTCAGAGCGAGCACCTGATGGTGGTGCTGTACACCTGAGAGCTTGTTCAGCTCTCCCTAGCTGCATTAGCTGGTCCAAAAGAGCTGTTATTATTCTGTTCAGCCTTTTTTCTTTCAGCCTGAGCTAGTAAAGGAAGAGAAAAAAAATTAAGTTGAGATTATAATACAGTGAAATTGGGAAGAAGATGAAGACTGGGGACAAAGGCAAGACAATTTCTAGAATTGCCCTTTTGTCAGGCATTCACAAGGAAACTTGAGCTCTCCAAATCCGGTGCTAGGAGTGAGCACCACTCTCTGCAGAGCATCCAGGCTTCTGCAGAGGAAGCTGGGTCCGAGATGGAAAGAGTTTGTGGTGACATAAGGGTTCTCTAGTCTCTCTGTAACCATTTGTACATAGGCACAGGGAATGCAGCTGATCTTATTAATGGTCTCCTAATCTCTTTGTGTGTGTGTTGCCTTTTTCTGAAATAACATAGATTGTATGTAATACCTGGTCTAGTTCCTATATGTGTGCCCAAAACCAATTCAGATGTTTCTGCACCAGCCTGTCTGGTTCTGGAAGGGTTTCTTCATTTGGGTCCACCATAACACCTGACTGTATGGAAACATCTTGGAAAGTGGCATAATCGTATTTGTTTGCTGCTGTACTCCTGTGTCTGGACATGGTAAGGAGTGCAGTGCAGCAATACCCAAGCTTACTTATTCATTCTGTGACAGGCAGCACTTAATCCCTCACTGTAATTTGTGTTTTATTTGTGGCATGTTGTTACACTGAAGAAAAAAAAAATACTTATGTCTTCAGGAGCATTTTAATGTGGTCATTACACTGGTATCCGAGTACATCACAAATATCACTGCCACTGTAGTCATTCCCAGTGAGGTAAGATCTTAATCTGCAGACTGGGCATTGAAGTTCAGACATGTTTCAGTTAAAAAGAATCCTAAATTTGAGATTCATAGCATCTCTCTTTCCCCAGAGAATTTAGTTTTATATGGCTCCCTATATTTAAATTCCAGTTTAATCCATTAGATGCTCATCCCTTCTGTAAATCCAGTCCTGGTCTTGAAAAAGAAGCACCTGAAAATTAGTCTTACCAGTTTAGTCCAAGTGGGTTGTCTGACATTGCTTAGGAACTAATGAGAAATGGGATCCATATTTTCAGAGCAGGGTATAACTGCGGGGCTTATTAAGTCATCCTTAGCCTTATTTCTTGATTCACTTTCTATATGCTAATAGGTTCTGCAGCAAATGAAATGAGAACCTTATAACACTCCCCGTTCTCTACACAGCCCAGCCAGTGCTTTGAAGGAAATGCCTATCATGAAAATCTTCATCACAATTGTTTAAAACCTGTCAAGATGGAGTCAGGGTTTTCCACTCTCTAGGGAATTTCGGCTTTATCTGTCCTGATTTTGTCCTGTTTTTCTGAGGAGGTCCCACAATTTGAAATTGGGAATTTCATCTCCCTGTGTGTATAAAACAAAGAGTAGATGCTCTGTGTTTATTTAATAACCCACTCATGAATGTACATCCAAAACATGAGCTTCTCTGACAGGAAACTGAGGAACGAAGAGTAATCTTTAGGCTTGCAAGGAAATTAAAGAAAGAACTCATTTTTATTTTTTTTCCTGAGGGGGCCCCAGCCACCGTGGTGACAAATATTATTCAAATACCTGAAGTAGGAAATGTATTTTGAAGAATACCACAAGCCATGTACTGTTTCAGATCAGCTTGTGTAGGTCTTCATGCAATACCACGGAAATTGCTTTCTTTGTGTCTTTTTCCTTATGGTGCAGGTAGAAAAAATACAAGCCATGGATTTGCTGAGTTTTTGGAAGAAAACATGAAGGAAATTTTCAAACAGGGTTCCTCCAAGCTGGAGGAGACTCCCTGGAGTGATGGCTCTTCTCTTTCTTTTGCTTGTGTCAGGGGCTTGGGTTTTTTCTATGGCCCAGACACTAGCCCCATATTCATCACTCCTGGGAAAGTACTTTATTTTCAAAGGGATAGAGGCAAAAGTTAAGTCATGAAGGTTCTTAACTTATCTCTGCACAAAATTGAAGCCACTTAAGCATTTCTTCTTCTGATGGTGCCTGTGCCAGTCTCTGTAGTAAGGTGCTGTCCTTGGGATGAGCTTCAAAATGTTGAAGGCTAGACAGCAATCCCCAAGGAAGCCAGAGCTGGTTTTGAAAACTCTAGGCTTTCTCTCTGGGACTGCTGAAATAATTTCCTTACTCAGAACATTTTATTTCCTTTAGATATAGACCATAATAGTAAAGCTTACATTAGTATTTAGCTTTTCTTTCCTTTGAAGCATTTTTCTGTAACAGATACCTGCCATGCCTTTTGGCTTGGTAAGAGCTTGGCTCTGAAACTAAACACTGCAAATAGGAAATTTTTACTCCTAAGAGACATGACCAAAGTGCCATGCAGCAAAGCATTTCCCTGTTTAGGAAAGCTTTCTCCATGGGTGTTCCTATTCAAGGTATCCATGGGAAAAGATGCTAGCAAGACATTATTTCATAGTGTTAAACTTGTGAGTTTCCTCTGGGATGTTCAGGGATCACCTCTTTGGACTCACAGAAAAATTTCTCAGCAGAGAAGTAGTGTCCTCCACTACCTTCTGCCATCTTTGCCTTCATGTGGATTAGATGCCAGACAGGTCCTTTGGAAAAGAGCAGCCTAAGGTTTCTAGAACAAGCAGCAGGCAAGATTTACCTGAGATGTGACTGATGTCTGACTAAGTTGGCCTGTATTTGCTTGAATTTTTAATGACAATAAGCATGGTTTCTATTCTAGATTCAAGAACAGAAGTAAAGCAAATGTTATATACATGGAAATTGCAGAACCTGAAGGGTTTGGCAGCAACCCTGTTTTCTCTTATTTTGCCAGATTCAGCAAAATGCAAACATAGTTCTGGGGAGAGGCGAGCCACTTTACAAACCTGCACATGTCCAGTCCAACTTGATTCAGTGATCTGTTTTGAGGAGATGTGTTTCCCATTAAAAATGACAGAAGACTGTAAGCTTGGAGGCTTGGGTTGTACTCACGGACGTGCTTCAGGCCTTCCCAATGCCCTCAAATTCACCTCTCCCCAGCTGTAAAAGAGGGAACACATTTCCTTTGCTAGAAGGCTTTGAGACAAGCTGACAGAAAACAGGATAAGTGAAGAGGTGTTACATTTCAAGAGTTTCTAGAATGGCAAACAACCTGATGCTAACACTTTATTGGCACATCTTGTAACTCTGAGCTAGCTAAGGAACTGAGACAGAGAAGAGAGATCGCACATGATTTACCTAAAATGCTTTTGAATATCAGTGCCAGAGATTGGATAATTATAATAAATAATTACTTTTCATAAAGTGTCTTTGTTACATATTATACTGCAAAATATAACTGAAACACTAAATATTTTTAGAACAGTAGTTTTATTTATATGATGCGACATGTGCAAAGTACTCTGATCAACAGTATAATGACAAGTGTCTGCTCCAAGTCACTTACAATACATTTCTCAAACATCAGTCAAGTAGTGATAATAAACCAGGGATTAGAGGGGAATGGATAAGGGAAAATGATAGAAAAGAGAAGGGTTACAATATAAAAACAAAGATAAATGAAGATGGTTGAGAGAAATTACATCATAGGAATGAAATTGAAAAAGTGTTCCTCTGAGATTTGAAATGATGTGGAGAGCGGATGTGTCAAAGGAATACAAAAAAAGATCCAGAGATAAAAAATGTGGTTTGACTCTCTACTTTTGTGTTTCAAATATCCATAATGAGCTGCCCAAGAACATTCCACAGGCCAGGAGCTTTTTGAATAACAAAAACTTCTGAGATGAGGCCAGGTTACTTAGTTATCATAGATGCATGTCACAGTCAAGGACATTTCTAGACAGAGGAACAAAGAAAGAGAAAAGAAGTCACCCAGCAAATTGCATTTCCTTTGTATTATACTAATCCACCTGATAAAGGGACCATATACTGGAATATCTAAGAGAGAAAATCAGTAATTTTACAATCCTCCAGTTTCCATCATCAGTTATCTTGGCAACCTAAATTCATCTTGTTATCATTAAATTGTAGCACTCAAAGGTCCAAACAGAGAGAAGTTGCCTGTTTATCTACTACTCCTTGATGTAACCATAATAATAAGTAAATATATAGCTCTTCTACAATGTAATGGATTTCAGAGATTACTATCACCTAGAATGACCTCTTAGCTATCATAGACCATTAATTTTCATGGATATATTCCAGTATTAAAAGCTACAACTCATTCTTGACAATTTGCAGTTGGCTGTAGGCCAATACAAAAATGTCTAATTTTGATGAAGACATAAGATGAAGAATTCACCACAGTAGCTTGTTCTAGAGGCTAATAATTTTCTGTGTCTCATTCTTCACTTGAATTTGTCTGGCTTAATAGTTCCTCCACTCAGTCCTCAGTACAACTTAGTCTGCTCAGAGCCCTTTCTTGCTAGTATTTTATGCCTCCAACAGTACCAATTCATTAATCAAGCCATAAATCAAGTAATCTTCTTTTCATTAAGTCAGACATGCTGAGCACTGAATGATTTCTACAATAAGGCATTTTCCTTAGATCCTGAATAATTACCAAGCTCTCCTTGCACCTTCCCCAGCTTTTCAGCAACCTTTGAAAATAAATTTCCTGCATATGATTAGTTTAATGAGTGCTACAAAGGGAAGAACAGCAACCTCGTACTGGTACTCACTATTCCCATGTTTATGCATTCAAGGATTGATTTCACCCTTTTTGTCACAGTATCTCACTGGAGTGAACTGCTCCATACGCTGATGATCCTGATCCTTTTCAGAGTGCTGTTTTTTCCAGGGTAGAGTTTCTGATTACACTCCTCCTAATCTCCTATCTGGTTCCCACATGCATAATTTTGCATTTGGCAGTAGTAAAAGGCTTTTTGCTTGAACATGAAGATGATCCTTCTTCCTGCCCTATATAAATGCTTTCCCCTCATCATTGCCATTCCATCAGGCTTCCCAATACCTGCATATTTTATCACAGTGAGTTTCTATTTACTTCTAGGGCAATGATGGAAATACTGAATAGCACTGAATCTAAAATTTATCCTAATACTACTTCTATGGCTTTTGCAAAGCACAGGCGACATTGCTTTTTTTTTAAACTATGTCCAGCAGACAAACATGGCCGGACTGTTTTCCTTATGCTTCAACCACTCTGTGTTCTGTGTATTTCTCAGAGAATGGGAGTCATCCAGTGTTGCTCCTGATCCTGATTCAGTAACAAAACAATTTAAGAAATAAAATCAAGCAGGATTCACAACCTGTACATGTATTCACTCTTGTCCAGTCAAGAATTTCTGTTGGTTACCATGTTATGTCTTCGTAGAACTGCAGGAGGTAGTGCTAGAAAGAACTTTGAGAGCATCTCTAGTCATCTTCTTGCTCATGGCAGGGGTGCTTAAATTATTTTTGGCTTTTTTTTTTTTCATTTACTTTTTAATCAAGACTATTGAGAGGCTGGAAAATATATCTCTTGATTTTCTTATTTTTTGTCAAAGAATTCACTATCAGTTAATATTTTTTCCACTAACTGCTGCTAGCCTTGCTAGTGCACATTTACTGTGATTATTGACTTTGCCATTTTTTAAAAAATATTGCCATAGAACAGACACTCCTTTAGTATTCTGCTACTTCCTTGCTGTTAGAGGATTTATGAAATATCAGTATCAGCAGGCTAGAGATCAGTTGAATAAGCTCTATTAGTATGCCCATGTAAGCCATCCAGACCTGCTGATTTTAAAATATTTACCTCCAGTACATACTTTACATTCCTCCTGGTCACTAACAGAGTGGAAAATTTTTCATCAGCCCTTGTGATACAAGTGCATCATCTTTCTTCTTTTCAAATACAGAACAGAAACATGTCTGGAATATTTGCTTTTTCTACAACTTTATAATTTCCTCATCTGCATCGAGCAGCAGCATGTACCCTTTTAAGACTTCTGTTGTTCTTAATATACTCTTAACTAATTTTATTGTCTTAAAGACTGCCAGGCAATGATTTTTCTCTGTTGTCTTTTTATTTTGTCTATTTTTATAATATGTAACTTCCAATTTATATTGGTTGCTAAATGTTTCCCATTTTATCTATTTGCTTTGTAGGCTTTTTGTTTTCTAACTATGCTTTCATTTCATAAATTGAGCCAGGATGGCATTTTAAACAATATTGTTCTCTATTATGCTTACAAAATTGGGACTTTTTTTAAAATCCAGTGACTCTTACACAGCTTTCAGTTATCTGCCATATTTTTCCATCTGAGTTTCTCTTCATTAGCTTTAATGTGTTTTGTCCTATTTTCTAGTCTGATTCAGTGGTCTCTGAGAGACTATTCTTCTACAATAATATCTTTTGTTATTATTTAGTGCATTAAGCCATTATGCATTAAAGCACCTGTGGGTCTGAGTTACTAATAATTGCAAAATACTGGGAGGTTGTACCTCAGAGAGCATAGCCTCTTTTTGCACTCTCCTTTTCATATTTGTTTTTCCCTTTTTCACTGGAAACAAACTAAAGCAAGTAATTTTACTGTATGAATTATTGCAGCCATTTTCAGAATGCTGGTTCAATCAATTTTCTTCTTAGCAATGAATACTGGAATGGCTCTCTTTAGAATTAACATAATTAATATTATTCTTAATACGAGTTATACAACAGTTTCACTAGCTAAAGAGTCCTTTTGCAGCCTTCACTCAATACAGTAGCTGATCTTTCACTGTTACCTTATTTTTGTTATGTCACTTTCAGGATGCATTACATAGGAATATTTTTTCCATTCAACCAGATAGCCTCAGGCCTAAAGAAGTTTGAAGTTCATCACACAGGACTGAAGAATATCCAGAAGCTTGGACAAGCAGTCACCTAATCTCATCATGTATTTCAGCTGCCATATACATCCATATGATGAAGAACACATTAAAGTGATGCACAAGGAGGTTACGGCACTATTTTAAAAAGTAGCTCTTTCCTTCCTCTGTTTTCAGATCTTGTCACTGTCCTGGTAGCAGTCTCACAGTAAACACATGAGCCCAGATGTCAGCGGGTCAGGTAGGGTGGGAGCTAAATGGTCCCAAATCTTTTTGATGACTAAGAAGAGTCAGATGAAAAAGACTGTCTCTCTACAGATATGCTAAATAAATAATGATTTCATTAAATATTCATCAATATCTTGCACAGCAAAGCTCCCCATCAATAGGTATCGCCCCAGCATAGATTGCATAGAGATGGCCAGAATATTATCTAAAGAATAAATCTTTATTTTGGAAAGTTATTAAGAAGATTTTTTCATAAAGAATTTAATGAGATAAAGTAAATACATAATGCTGTAGAATGTTTAATTCATGATATGTCCAAAAGAAATTAGATTTTCTGTCATAATGTAACTTACAATTATTGAATATATTACACTAACTATGAATGCCTGCTTAACAATATTCAGTCCAGAGATCTACAGAATTTTCTATTCCAGAAGAGACCAGAAATTATGTTCTGGATACCAAATAACCCCAGTCATCCTGCAAAGCTCTCAGTTATAATTAGTAAAACTGATGCTGGTCATTAGAAATCAACCTCAGAAATATAAGCACAGAACCAGATCAAGTGACCTAAATGTGAGCAACGGTCCTGCCACACCTTTGAGGTCAGCTGTAAAAGTCATCTGCACAATTTGTGACTCTTTATATTCTATGGACTGTTCCAGGTCTTAACAGTACGGCTGCAATTCGCTGCTTACTCAGTGGTGAGAACTGGGCGCTTCTGCAGGATGATGCACTCCATCCTAAGGAGACTAATCAAGTTTCCCTGTCCTCACTGATGATAGATGGAGCCAGATGAGTAGTTCAGGCTCATTTTTTGACTCCTGGGTAGCTGAGGTCAGGCAAAATAATCCCAGACTGATGGTCAAGCTAGGTACATTCTGTTCCATAACATCCTGACAAACTACATGAGACAGATCCTAAACTAGTCAAATGAGAGTCAGAAGGAAGCCCAAATTAGGCTCTGATTCATAAGTAAATCTCACTTTCATAATTTGCCCTCTATCACACCTGTGCCACCAAATGCTTTCAAAAGTTTCTTTTCCTTAGTTGTCTTTGCAAATGGGAACTAAATGACCTCTTTTATATCCTTCCAAAGGAAAAATACAAGCTAATAGAAGGGAAATTTGAGAGTAAAAATGTCAGGATTGAATTTCACTTCTTCAGAAAAAAAATCCATAGTTGCTTTTTGGTTCAAAGCCATTTTAAAATTTGTTGTAACATTGGGCATGCTATTAAGGAGAAATATTCTATTATACTTTAACACAGCCAAAGATTATATCAGTTTATAAAATCCATTTGGAGTCAGCCACATTTTCAGTAGGCTTTTTTCTTAAGGGATGTCTATCCTAATACAAGCAATTAAGGATTCTTTATTAGCCCATCTCAGAGGTACAGACTTCACCATTAATTGATGTTCTTCTCAGCTCCCCTAATAAAACCAGAGGACAAAGAAATAGTACATCTTCCCCAAATCAGCTGTTTCTCTAGCATAATGCCATGCATGAGCCAACACTACTAAGTGTATTGCACTGACTATAAAACATTTATGTGCTCATAATTCTGTGAACATTTAGCTGTTACTTATTTGGAAACATCACTGCCCTGAGTAAAACTTGGATAAAGTAGGAAACACAATCCCTACTTCCACAGTCAGACTGTGGTGTTCCTTGGTTTTTCCCTTACACTTCAACAGGTCTCTGCAACTCTGCAACTCTGCAACTTCTCTTACCCCAATTTTTACAGTTCGTGTGTTCTCAGTGCCCTTGCTCCATGATCAGGATAAGGAAAAAAGACCAAAGCTCATTACCTGGTGAGCATCTCAGCAGTCAAATTAACACTTTGTGGCAAAGCAATTTCACCAGACTTGTGCTGATTATCTTTTTTAGGGTATTTTTGGCATAGCAGAACACTGTTTTCTGGAATTCCCAAGAAGCTGTGTTTAGAGTTAACCTTACAAATGTCTAAAACTGCTGTGTACACAACCAGTGAAAAGACGCAGGTAGACAAGCCAATATTCAAGCTGCCCCCACCTAACAGCAGGCCTGTAATCCCAGCTGGCAACCCCAAGGTGCAGCAGGCACTGCTGGGTTTCCTGTGTCCCTTTGTTGTGACCCATGAATATCAAACACTGTGACATCCAACTCCTTTCTTTCCGAGAGAGTAAAAAACGGTGCTGCTGCCGTGTTCCCTGAGGCTGGCAGACAGTCATATGAAAATTAGAGCAACGGGATACACCCTGCGTTGTGCACAAGCAATTCAGACATTCCCAGGGAACACTACAACCAGTAACCCTATAGTTCACTGTTTGTGTTGATCTCCTCCCACCTACTGGATGACAGAAGGAGAGAAAATTATCTGCAGAATTTTTTTTTAAAGCGTCTGAGCAATTCTCTGTTGTTCTTGTCCATGCTGGTATTTGGGTATCCAAAGGTAATAATTTTAAAAAGTCCCTGTTACCAGCCTGAGTAATAAATAAAAACACTGTCACTGACAGGGACTAATACAGATTTCTCCATGACACTTAATAATTTCCAACAACCTTATCTGGAAGAAATCTCTACCAACTAGCCCTTATTCAGACTCCATAGCTGGCAAAGCACGTGGTCTTTTAGCTCTGTCATCTGAGGAAAACATAATAGTTCTGCAGCCATCTGCATCTCCATGGAGCAGCAGGTCAAGGGATGCTTCATAGGGGGACCCATTGATTTTGAAAAACCAAAACATGCTGGAATTACCTCAACAAATTTCAGTCCCTGACTCCAGGGCTTTAGGGGCACTGGGATCTGAAAAATGAAGGTTTGGTGAATATTATATTACAGGACCAAGCCCAATTCAATTTACAGTGACTCAGACTTGCAGCCTTAGGTTTATATTAACAAAGCTTTTTGAGGAAAGGTTTTTTCCCAGGTTGCTTTATACTTACATGGAGTGTGTCATATGACAGTGGAGTTTTTCCTTTAAAACAGGCACCAAAGCCATTTCAAGAAGGGGTTCTTTAGTTCACTTCAAAAGATAAAAAGACTTCCTTTAAAGAATGTGAACACATGGGTTGCGCAACTTCACAATGTACAGAAAATTATAGAATTCTATATAAACACAAAGTATTGGAATTCAAAGCAAATAGACCTATTTAGGATCATCACACAGTCTTCATTATTGTGGATAATGTTGTCATTGGGAGTAAGTTTGTGAGATGGAATTTAGGTCAAAATTTCAAGGATATTAAGTGAAACAGATTGCAACAAGCTTTCCTGAAAGGCTGGGAAAAAAAAATAACTTTGCCTTGTCATTCTATGTACCCTGAGACTGCTCCAGGAAAGAGACTTGAATCCAGGGACTACACTGTAAGGTGAGGAAAGTATTTGTAACAGCATAAAAAAGGACCAAGTGCAAACCTACGTGTTGGTAGGTTTATCATTAGTCAATGGCATTTATGGTAGGCAGAGCTGCATGTGTCATATGGTATTTTTTTTAATTCTAGTTAGGTACATTAGTCTTGATGCTTTGTGTAAGTGATTCTCCAGGCTGTTTGGTTTAATTTCTTGAGTGTCACTTTTACTTATACAGAGTGGCTCAGGCTTAACATACAGGGCTACTTTCCACTTGGAGAAAAAAAAAAGGGAAAAGGGCTTGATATGAAATGCTCCCCTCCTCTGTAGCTCCAGAATAGAGAGAGCTTGGTATTGTTAAACAGTAGCTAATTAGGATGGGATTTCATGTTGCTAAGAGCTAAGTCTTTGGTATGCAACAGAGCCAAATAGCAAGGGCAAAGTGTAACTATTTAAGGCTGAAGTTTGTTATATAAAGGAAAGTGTTCATCCTAACTCAAATGTTTGTTGCAGTCAGGAAAATGTTTCTGTTCTAATGAGAAGATGATGGGCAGTCACAATCCCATCCAGTCAGTTCAGATCAAATGTGCTCAGGATATAAGCCAAGAGATTATTTTTTCCAGCCTGCCAGCATCAAAACACCATCTGTGATCGATTTTGTGATAATGGTGTAAGCGGCTACTGGAAATTCAGGACATTTCCCAGAGATTTTAGTCTCTGGGAGAACCAAATATGAGCTTTCAGGAGTGACACAGCTGCTGCTATCCAAAACGTGCTGTCTCTTCTGCAGAGGTGGTAAGACATGACGCAGTCACAAATCCATGTGAGCAGGAGTATGTTGCCTGAACCTGTGCAGGAAAATCAGGAAGATGTCCTGAATCCCCTCTTCTTTTATGCCTACATGGCTATAATTCACAGAACACTTTTTATGGCAGCAGGCTTACCTTAAACATAAATCCAAGCCCAGATAAAACACTGTGGACACTGATATCAGACAAGACTATAGAAATCTGGAGTCATTACCCTGCATTTCTGTATGGCCACACACTGCTTTACAGAGGGAATGTAAAGCTAGCAGTTCAGGCTCTGAAGCTCTCCTAGATTTAAAAGCAAAAGCAACCCCTCCTTGCAGTAATGGTGGCGTTACTTTGGCTTATTAGAAGAATGGTATTATAATTTTGATCCAGCACAAAAATATTTTGTTATAATTCTTAATTGATGAAAGGTCTAATATATGGATTTTTATTTCTGTGATGTCTTCGGAGAAGCTAAATGATCTTTGGGCAAATATAAATGGTAATGACTCATGCCAATTTGCTCATGAGAAAAAAATCAAGGCTGAGAGGAGACAAGTGGTTTCTACAGAAACATCAGGCTTGAATTTTGACCTGTTTTAAGAGTGGAAGTGGGTCCAACTTTAACAAATATTACGGGAAAAAAAGTCTTAAGGGCCTTGCAGATTTGGACTAAAGAGAAAATAGTTCTTTGAACTAATGGCTGAACTGAGCATAACTAATGTATGCAATCATTAACTTAGGAACACTTTTTCCTACTCCCCTACACAGTCCCATATGTTTATCTGGCAAAACAATCCAATGTGTATGTGCTTTTTAGGAATAATTACCCAAGTGCCCACTGAGTCAAGATTATATGCTAGCGTGTGCATCCAATGTCTCAGAGACATGGTTTGGGCTAAGTCCTAGCACCCCTCCAACAGAAGCCCTTAACAAATTATGGCCGTTCATACACCCTTTCTCCACAGAGCTGTACCCCCATAATAGTCCCTAGAAACGGCCTGAGTGTTTGCCTGATCCAAGGTTTCTACTTATTCCAGATGAAGAAAGACCTCTGTCAGTTTAAATTAGCAGAGGTTGTGTTTGTGTCTGTAAGAGGGCTATGTCTGACTTTCCCGCTGGGAAGTTTGTTTCCCTGGTGAGGCAGAACNCTCACACGGGCTGCGGGGAGCGTGCGGGCACGCTGGGCACGGCATCGCACAGAAGGGCCAGCACAGACAGAGAATACTGCCAGTATATTTTATAATAGCTACCGATGGAAAGACACTTCTGACAAAAAGAGAGCCTCGAAAGGGAAAAGCTGAATTGAACACCCCCACCCCCTCAGCCCCCTCAGTTCAGATACCCGCAGCGAGCCCTCGTATGTGGGACAGGGGTGGGGTGCCCATGTCTGCCTCGGGAGGCATCTCCTGTGCAGCCAGGGAGATATGCCAAGGTCTCTGGTGCAGAGGGCACCCAGGTGCCCATTAACTCTCTTGGTGGCTCTCTGGATGAACTTCCTATACTTCTTGTTCTCTTCCTCCTTCTGGTCCAGAAAAAAAAATCCCGGAGTTTAATTCATCTGCTGTGAAACTGACACAGTGACACCAAATGCAAACCCCCCTCCTTCTCCTGCCCCTTGGAGTTTCTAGAACGGCTGAAGAACTCACACTTCACAGCCAACTGAGCATTTGAAGGCAGAGTTCCTGACCTCCGACTGTGTGCAATTAACACTAATTAAACAAATAAGTAAAAATTACTCATGACATCCTTTGCAGAAGGCCCTAACTCAGTTTCGTGTTGTAGCTGCTGGAGCTGTTTTAATTGGCTGTCTGTCTAGTGCTGCATCCTGGCATGGGCTTCTGAGGGAGCAAGGAAACACAGACCACCTCTACACCAGGACTGAAGTTAAACCTATACACCGAGACTGAAGTTACAAGTCTGCCAGATTACAGCAGGGGAGGCAATCACGGACAGAGGGAGAGGCTGGGCAGTGACCTTGGCTTCAGAAGCTCCGCTATGGACCCACAGGACTCTGGGCAAGGAGCACAGCATGAGGAAATGGGTGGGAGTCTCTGACATTGCAGCAGTCAGCACAATGAAAGCCAAGCACCATCTAAATCTACAGCTAAGGTGCCATTTCTCTTACAAGGGTTCCTGCTTCAGGCAGTGAAGACAAGAGTGAAAGACAAGTTCTAGATCAATCTCTGAGCTTCCCACAGAGAGCTCATTGATAGGAAATTACAAAACAAAAAAAAATTTAGATTAAGATAATTTAATGGCACCTTTTCAGGTCATCCTGTTGCAGGCACCCTGGGGCTGGTTTTCAGAGAAACCCAACCCTTGAATTTCCCAGCACCTTTGAAACCAAGCCAGGAACATTTTGCCCAGAGGTGGAGGCACACAAAATTAGGTTTCCTTTTTAACATGCATGTTGGCTGTGTTTGAAAGCCATATTATCCTTTATAATTTTTACCCCTCCCCTCCAGAATTTTCTGGAATCTTAAGCTGAATCACAAAAACGATGCAGATCAGAAAACTGCCCTTCAACCCATTCCCTCCATGTCCTTTCATCCTGGCCGCTGTGCTGTTTGACAATTGTTGCTGCATGCAAAGAGGTGGGTAGGTAGGTAGGTAGGTAGGTAGGTAGGTATCAGGCAGGCACCTCCAAACTGCATGGGGAAGAGTGTGCTCAGTAACACTTGCTGCTTCTGTAATGAAGAAGAGGGCAGGGTCAGATCTTGAGAGCAGAGGGTGAAGTCTTGGTGGCATGGCACTGTGGTGGTAAGATTTTGTTCCTTGACCATGAATAGTTTTCATTTATGACCAAGGATAAAAGTTTGAGATTTTGTCCATATGCTTTCAGACATAGTGGGAAAGAGGGCAGAGTGCAGGTTTTCTCCTTAAATTTACAGGTATGTCATACCTGTGTATGTGCTTGCATGTTGTGATACATCCTGGGCTCCTCATCAGTGCTTCCCACTAATCCCAAGCATTCAAAGTACTATCAGATACGTCTTGCTTGGGCTGCCTGCTGACATCACTTGCCAGTGTCGTCCACAAAAAATAATTTGCAATACCAAATAATTTGAACCTGCTTATGGCAGCTTGTAACACCTACAAGTGCAAGCTATTGCTTTGAGCCCTTTGAGGAAGGGTACAGAAATGCTTTCCCTACCAGCTCAGGAAGGGAGCGAGGCAAGCCCCAGGACTGACCCTAGAACTCAACTGACAGTATAAAAGTGGGCTTATTACCCCCTCCCCAGGCACATGCACTATCATGTTCTATTATTTGCCTTCCCAAAGAGATCTGTGCTGGGTTTGTGGATCACCATGGAAACTGCCAGAAACAGTCATGCCAGGGAAGCTCAACAACCACTGTTCTAAGAGTGCATTGTCTGGGGATCTCATCTGTGTACAGATGGAGCTCTCTCCAATGCTGCTCACCCAGGGATGACCCCTCCTGAGAGAAGCAGGCAGAGGGGTCTCTGCAGGAGCTCTTGACATTTCCACCCTCCATGTGGAAGTGAAATAATTCCTCCCTTTAAACAATGCCTTGACAAGTCTGAAAGATCCCAGAGCAAAGATCACAAACATCTGGGAGCCGTGTGCCTGGCTCTGGTGTGAGACCAGGAACAGAGCCAAAACCCTCTCCAGCTAACCCCTCCTGCACTCTCATGGAGGACAGCCTGCATGCTGGTTTCAGCAACAAAAGCTCTGCAAGTAGGAGTCCCTATGGCAGGGAATTGTGTTCTTCTCACACCCCATCCTGACATCTGGCAGCTGTAGGCATAACTTCAGTGCAATACTGGGAAAGCAGCCAAAACCGTTCCCACAGACTAGCCCCATTTGTTACTAGTGTCTTCTCTCCCCCGCTGCCAACCAGTACAGGCCACTCTACTGGTTGTGGAAGGGCAGGGATTCTTCATCAGAGGCTGTCTTGTACATCTTCCCTGCCTCTGACCACAGAGCTGCCCCAGGTACCCATTCCAAAGTTCAGCACCCAAACAGAGGGCAAGCTGGGACTTACTTTGGTCTTTACTAGAAGTATTGATGTAACAAGTCTGGAAATAGTATATTCCCCCAGCTCTGCTATGGACAGGGACCACACCTTCTCCTAGCCTACCCAAATTTCTCCAATCCAGCAACTCTTTTCACAAGTCTAGCGAGGATCAGACATGAGTTCTCTCCCCATGATCTCCTGTGGTTTGAGTTTTTATGCTGAGAAGCTATTTTCAGTGACGGGTGGGTGCAGAACTGTAATGAGCAACAGCAGTAATAGGGGTCTATGTTCCATGGAGCTCCTCTGGCTACCTGCAGCTCTCACCCCTAATAAACATGCCCTGCAGACAGATGATGTTTAAGAATGGGGCTGAGATGACTAGTCTGTCCATACGGCTGTCACTGCTGTTGCTAATTGTCAGAAGGTAGCTGACCAGAGGTTATTTCTTTTACTTGGCTTGAATTCAAACCAGTAATCTATAAATGAATTGATTCCCTGCTACTCACGTTGTTTAGATCTCTTTCTCTGGTTCAGCTTTTTGCTTTGTGCTTTCAGAGTCAGCTCCGTAAACAGGTATTTTCCTGGCACTTCACAAGGTACCTCAGGAAGCAAAATTACCATAGGTTGTTGCCTACTTTGCCTGAGCTTCCCTCCCCCTTGGAGGAAAGACCGGTTCCTGCCATTCAAGGAAGGTCTGAGGCGTATGGACTCTCCCTTGCAGCAGCAGACATGGCCCTCCCTCATTTCACTGGGGCTGCCAGAGCAGCAGGTCCAACTCTCCAGGGCTCTTCCTGTTGCTTCCAGCACCTTGTCACAGTTCCACCACTCTCTTTCTATGCCTCCTTCTCCTTGGCAGGAGCAGCCAGGCCAGCCAGCCTACCCTAAGGGCAACAAAATTTGGTTTTTTGAGTGCTGTTGAGTCAGCTATGTGTACGAACTTGCAGCACCTGGATTGACACAGTTTACCTGTGATGCGCATCAAGTGCAGCACCACTTGCACGGCAGTTACAGCTGTAGCCTGTGGACTCAGAAACAGATTTGAAGTGTGCTGTGCTATGTGGGAACCTTTGGGGCTACATACCAGCCAATGCCAGACACAAAAAGATCACACAAAACAAATACACTTGTAAGGACTGTTTTCCTTCTCCACAGCTTGAAGACTCCCACATGCCATCCTCCTTTCTTCCCTGATCTGAAACGAGAGTTGAACAAGCACACATGAGCATGCTGATAAAATCCCCAACTGACTTTTTAAGATCCAGTTGTCTAATCTACAATCTAGATAAACCTATGGGAATACAAGTATTAGAAAATATTAATTCTGTGAGACATGTTACATCTGTTTATTTTTATAGAGGAGAAAATTAAGTTTTTTATCAAGGCTACTTTAATGATCGTTGATGACTTCTTAATCTAAATGAAAAGAGACATAGTGAAATCTGGTACTTAGAAGCTGAAACTGGAGAAACCCAGAGATGGAACAAGGCAAGAACTATTAATACTGAAAATAACACTTGAGTTGCCCCTGGAATGACTCCCTAAGGAAAATGGGAATTCTCCATTGTTTTGCTCTGTGCCAGTCAAGACTGTATATATAAAACATATGTTCTTGCTCAAGTTCTGGCTTGAATAGTACACATGAGTGTCTGTGTGTGAAGTGTGACGAGATGACCATAACACGATCAAAACCAGCTGACAGAGTACTGGAGGGCAATGGTTTCTTGGCCCTCCCACTGGGTCCTCCCACAAGCAACTGGTTTATACAGCAAGGTGATCCACAGCTGCCAGTCTCTGATTTTAATGCTGCATAAACTTGTCATTGCTGATTAGAAGAGAAGAAAGGCAGGGGGTTGCAACTCTGTGTTGTGTCTGTCAGCACACTGCAAACCCAGGAGAAAGAGTAAGAGAACTAGGCACAAAGGCCATTTTCAACATTTTTAAACCTCTAACACAGGTGGAATTTAGAGAACTACAATATGAAGCCTAAGCTGCTTGTGGAGAGCGACAAGTACCTCAAACAGGGGTTTCAAGGTACTGTTTTGTTTTTGTGCAAGTTTTTTCCCACACAGGACTGAGCCTTCAGTGGGGTTCTGATACCTGAACTTTTGGCTGGTGTCCTTGCCCCTTTGGTAAGTTTTCAGCAGCACTGTGTCTGGAACACAATGCCCTCTCCCACCTGCAGAACTATGACAACTTGGCTTACTAAGAGAAAGAGTTCATTCTGCTCTCATCTTCTGACTCCTCGCTCTCATTTATCCCTTTGTCCTTCTATTTAGGTATCTTGGATATGGTGCTCTGAACAAAGCAGCCTGTGCTTGTGTTGTGATAAGGATAGTCTAACAGTGCCAAGCTAGTTCTCTTGGATCAGCCAGAGAGTTTGTTTTGTCAATAAGATATTTGCTGTTTATAGTAAATTTTTCTTTTTGCTGAATGATTTGTCTGCAGATTGGAAATACCTGACATACAGTGCTTGAGCAGTCATATTAAAGACAACTGCCAAGGGAAATAATTTGGAAACAATGAGATACTACTGGTTGTTCTTACAACCTTCTTCAGAAGTCAAACTATTTTTCTATTTGCATCATTTAATGGAAACCATGATTTATCTTTTTTAATAATAATTTTGTTAAATACTTTAACAAAAGTGACAGAAACTATAAGGAGGCACAGCTTTGAAGAATAATTGCTTTAAATACATGGCAGAACATTGTTATGTGAGTGCTGATGTGGTTCTGGGCCTCCAGGGGTTAAAGCAAGGTGTGCACAGGCAATTCTTAGGGAGGTACTTTGTATAAAGTTCAGTGGCTGAGGAATGTCCTGGCAGTCAAGCTTAGTTGCCTGGGAAAAACACAAGGCCAGATATTGACATTTCAGTGAGTGATATGATCTGGTTGGCTTTGCTGGTGCAAATGAGAGAACTTGACCAGTGCCTTTAAGGCAAGAATAAAAATACCTTATAAAATTTAGATTAAGAAGTATTGTGCTTGCACGCTGTAGTTGAAAGGAACAAGAATAGGATGGGAGCATGAAGGGAATAGCTCCTTTTTTCACTTTGTCTTTGGCCAGCCTCAGTTCAGGAGTGGACTCTGTAAAGCATGGAGCTACATTTTGCCCACTGAAATACCTATAGGGAGGCACAAATTGTACTGTTTCTGGTTATTGATTACAATTCCTTGATCACTGGGCATAATGATTAATGCAGACTGTAAGCAACTGGAGTCCCTTCCACTAGGAATTGCTGGAGAAATCTCTTTGGATGATACTGTCCCAACAGCCAGCTTGATTTGTGCCTGTATTCCTGCCTGTCCCTGCTCAGCTGTCCAAATGGAAGAACTCCTCACCAGATGCCTGTTTCTTTTCAGTTCTTTGCCTGTCTCCACTTGGCTCTCCAGCCATCCCTGTGTAGTGCTATCCTGCTCTCTGCCTGAACAAGCTCTGTAATGCACGCTTTGTCTCTCAGCTAGGAACAGGCAGCTTCATTCAACCAAATTCCCATGGAACTGGAAATAGATGAGGAATCTAAAGTGAAACCATCTTTAGGGAACTGCAGGATCCTTAGAGTCTTTGGAAATCTGACCACTTATTTGGATAATGAGGTGTAGATTTCAGAGTCTGCCTTTCACTCCAGTATCCAAATCTTGACCTCATGTTTTTAGTTACATTTTTATATTTCAACCACTCAATCACATCAGTCTTTTCATTTTTGCATAGTAAGTGATTTGGTACCCAGTGTTTCTCTGCCGAGACATCAGTGAAAGCACACTATCAATGGGAGGAAAAAGTTTACAATGGAAGTTTAATAAACAGCAGATCTCGAACCAGGCAGTATCTGTGAGCCTTGTTTAACCATGTCTAGTGAATAGTGTTGCTTATCGTTCTAGGAGATAATTTTGTTCCGTCCTTCTGCATGCTTCCTTGTAGATTGTTGAAGCCTGTTTATTTCAGGCTGCCCCGTTTTGCATGAGTAGTCTCAACAGTTGCCAAAGTACAGTTTCAGAGCATTCATGGATCTCTCATAACCACTCAAGATATCATCATTCTAGTGCAGCCCTTCCCCAACAAGCCAGACTCACTTTCTCAAGATGAGACCAACTTACATGGCAGCGAAGCAGCTCATATGAAAGGTCTATGGAAAATGGCCAGAAAGATACATGTCAGAATGACTGCTGTTGTCTCCATTGAGGGGAGCCTCATACAGACATTTTAAAAGTATGGAAGTAATGTGCCTGACAATGGAATAAGTAATAAGTAGTTGCTAAACCTGAACCAGAACAAAGGGCCTTTTGCTTTGAAACACACTGGTCTGAGGGCCACATCTCTGGGGGCATTTCGTCCTGCCACCTCTGTCTGTCTCTAGTCCCTTTTACTTCCATTTGCATGCTTTGGTCTGCTCAACACAAAGGGAGAGAGCTGGGCTTGGCCAGCCTGAGGTGTCAGGAGTAGAGGGCAGCAGCCAGCAGCACATGGTCTGTGCACACACGCGATTGGAGTGGCCAGCCTTCCGAGGCAGTGAGGTATCACCAGTTCTTGGTATAACACAGGCAATGTACTCCTATACGTCACCACATATTCTTATAAGGCTGCATGTAAAGTACCTCAGTAAGTGATGGACTGATGCCGGAATAACATACTTTGTGTGCTAGCAGCTATCGTTAGAAATGCTTGAAGCCCCGGACCTGTTTGTTTTAAGCCATTTTATGTGAGAAATGGCCAAAGTACATGCTGCAGGTTGGTGTCCTCTGGTCAGGAGACCATTACACTAGCTTGTTTTTCATCTCTGTCGTGGCATCAACGAGTGAAGGGTGCTCCATCTGGAGATTCGGACGAAGTGCCAGCCCCTCAGGGCTGCAGTGGCGGCAAGGGCAGCGTGCTTCTGTGGTTATCAGCTCCTTGCCCGGCCGCTCCACACGAAAAGCCGCTGCCCTGGAGGTCTGGGGACGGTTTGGGTAGCATGAGCCCTGAGTGCTAGAAGATGACTGTAAGGGAGGTCTCAGGAAACTCGGTGGCAGTCCCTGAGGGTGCAAGGTGGGTGGAGAGGGGGATGTCCCCTCCCGGGGCAGAGCGCGGGTGCCATTCTTGTGCGCCGGGCCGCCCCGGCACCCTGCGCTGCC